>QTSX02000757.1:0-463806 GCA_014839935.2 Entomophthora muscae | reverse complement strand
ACTGTCAAACTATTTGATCCCTGGATTTGACTTCCTGTTTATTCTATTTATGGGTTAATTTAACCAGGAAGGTCAATCAGTTGCTTTCCAAGTTGTTATGCCTCCAGGACTAATTCAATTAATCCCACCTGAGTCCCATAATTAGTACAGTCTAATTAATCCCAGTGATTAAATCATTTCATTTATATAAATACTGGGGGTTCTCAAAATGATTATCTTTTGAGTCCTTTAATCTATTCATATAAATCCTAAAATCCATCCTATGTATTTTATAAGGGGTAATTGGTTTTACTATTTGATTAGCCCGGGGTGACTATTGTAAAGTAAAAGTAGGTATTAGCTTGTTTAGTGCACCCAAGCTCTTATAAAAGTTGGGGTATTCATCAGGATTATCAGCCCAGATTCAAATCAAATAACCAGTAAAATCCTTGCGGGAAGTGGTTCTGTGAGCACACTGGGCTAAATCTGCTATAGCATCAGTAAAAGCCAGCTACAGCCTAACTGCAACCTTAGATGCGAGCCTAGCTGCTTCACAGTAGATTTAAAACAGCTTTCTGCATGAATATGAGTTATATTAGATTATTCTGCATTCAGCACCTATAAGCAGCTATATATACTCTTCCTGGCAAAATACTCCATACTTACTAAGCAGTCAGGGGTAGCCATCCTGGGTATCCTCCAAGCTTTTCTGTGTACAGGTAATGGTATATAGAATGGCAAGAGCACACCAGATAGCTTTGACACTCTTCTCTTTGCCAATTAAGCTACCTGCTGCAGGTGCTTTTGGGGATGAGAGCCTGAAAGGACTGAGGATTCCTTCACAAACACAGAGGTGAGCTCAGAGGTCTTCCCTGCTTAGGAGGGGGCTCAGAAAAGTCTATCAAGCCAGATATGATAGTAATGTGGTCCTGCTTCTGCAATTGGAAATTTCTCATATGAGGAAGTTTTAAACTGATCATATAATGGCCTACAGTATCTTGTTATAGACCTTCCCATCTTTGATGCCCAAAAAGTGCATTGGTCTGTTGTAAAGGTGGTACAAGGATCTTGGATGCTGGTGTTAGTGCTAAAAGGGGAGCAGAACTATTCACAGAGAGGCAAGAAGAATATAACAAACAGATTAACAATTGCATGATTAACAACAAACCAAATTGGGAAGAGGGCTTCAGAATTTTAGAGCCTCTATACATGTAACAAAGGCAAGAGATTGAAAATGATTTCCACGTCTCCAATTTGTGAGGGAAATTCAAACAATTTCTGGAAGGGGTGTAACATAAAAGGCGGGCCAAGGTGCATCCAGGGAGTCAGATGCCAGCTGCAGAGGCTGGATTTTTTATCACTGGGGTTGTGGAGTTTAAATATTCCAGCATTTTGGGGAAACTTTTCTTTATTTTCAAGGTGATTAAGAGACCTAGAAGCAGGTTTCTAGATAGCCATGGTAAAATATTAAGGGAGTTTAGGATAGGAACAGGGATTTTTGTGGCTTCTGGTTAGCCAGTCAGAATACTTTCAGAAGGAGGAGGAGCTGCATTAAAATTTGGCTCTATGATGTCATAATTCTGAAAATAAATTGGCTACCAGTGGCTCAAGCAATATCTACACTGAACAGTAAATAGCATGTGACAATTTACCAAAGTTAATTGGCCCAAAGATGGGAAGCTCCAGGTTTCTGAGGGGCATCCAGGTGGCTCCTGCTTTCACCCATTTTATCAATGACAAAACTTAACATGGTTATCATATTCAAGGGTTTAGTGGTAGTTTGTTACAAGTTTATGGCTCTGCTTGGGTGTACTATCCCTACTGTTTGGCTTCTACCATAATATCTGGTGATATTCTGGGGATGAAGAAATAATATTTACTTTGGCTAATTGGAGGATATGAAAGGAACTTTTACAGTCATCTGAGGCAAATTTTGCAGACACACTGGTATGAATTCAAAATATCAGTTCTTTAGAAATAACTAATAAAAAATAAATGAGGATGGGATTGTGAGCCAAATCAAGCTGCTACAACACTGGGTTATAAAAACAGAGGAATAAAGGGAATATTAAAGAAATGGTTAATAAATAAATAAATAAATAAATAAAGGAACTAAAATAGTAAAAAGATTTAAATATTAAATAAATAAAGGAATTAAAAATAACTATAAAATAAAATAACTAAAAATAATGAACTA
The DNA here is from genome assembly GCA_014839935.2 of Entomophthora muscae. Classification (NCBI taxonomy): domain Eukaryota; kingdom Fungi; phylum Entomophthoromycota; class Entomophthoromycetes; order Entomophthorales; family Entomophthoraceae; genus Entomophthora; species Entomophthora muscae. The sequence continues at coordinate 461,630 of QTSX02000757.1, read as the reverse complement.
TAATTTATAAAGAAATTAATGCAAGAAAAGAAGCAGAGGTAAACAAGAACAGCATTGCAAAACTTTGAGAAATAGTGCAAAACATTTTGCTGTGGACTATAGCATAGAGTAAGAGCAAGAAAGCTGGATGTTTGAGTTTTACCAAGGGGGATCACAGAAAAACATTGAACAAAACACAGGAGAGCAACTTCCATATTTGTCATGAATGACATTTCAATACTTGTATTGAAAGCCCAAGAGTCAAACCCAACTCTCAGGAAACACTTTGCATCAACCAGGACAAAGAGGAGAACCCTCTGAACTTCCAGCAACCAAGACTGGAAGTTTGATGTCTGCATTGAAACCCCCAAAATTGAACCCCAGTCCTCTTAAGGTGGATTGAGCCCCCAGGATGGCCCAGGACCTGCTAACCTGTTAAGTCACGGACTCAAGCCTTTTAAATTACCCCATGACCTGCTGGCTTAATAATGAGGATTCCCTAAATGTTTGCCAGATTGCTGCCAAACTGGTGCCACTGAAGACCCATACTTATTCAGGGGACGTGGTCTGCCTAAAGAAGGTTGGGAAAAGACCTACTACTGCCCTGCCAATAAGTACCAGCTGTTGCAAGTCTCCAGTCCTTAAAGGGTAATGCAATTGGCCAGCTCAGGTGACATAGCAAATAGCAGCAGCAAAACAAAGCATTGCCACTTCTGTCCCCAGAGCCAGCCCAACAAGGACCCACCAAACTGGTGCCACTGAGGACCCAGACCTACGCAGAAGTTGTGGCTTATACAAGACCCACTACTAGCCCTACTAATAAACACCAACTTCTGCCAGTCTCCAGTCCTGAATTGGTAATACAATTTGACTGCTCAGGTGATGTGGTGAACAGTAGCGGCGGAATTAAGCATCATCACTTCTGTTTGTCAGAGCAAACCCAACCAGTACCTGCTGCCCTCAAAACCAGAAGCCAAGGTCCATGTCCTGCCAGTGAACTGTCCACAGGCCTGAAGTCCGCAAAAAGCAAAGAGGTGAAACCACCTGGTATAAGAACCCCAGTGGTATGGGGATGACCCCATTGTCATTTTTGATAATAAAGTTTTATGAACCTTTGGTTCAAACAAATCCTACCTTATCTAGTCTTAGTGATCTTTCATCTCAACTCTGTCCAAGTAGACCATCAGGCAACTGCCCCTCTAGAGATCACCCTGCTAAACCACCTCAGGCACTATACTGTTCCCCTGGAGTCCCCTTTGGACCTGTGCATTTTGCCAAATACCCGCCCAATCATGTCTACTCTGAGTTTAACTTAGAGACCATCCTCATTACCAACCCTTTGGCAAGGACTATATAGACCAAAACTATACAACGCAAAGGAAAGTGTTACATGAGGTGGCTAAAATTATTTAAAGGCAAGTACAATTATCTGCCTGCATATTTTGTCCCCATGACTTTGCCCTTAACCCTGCAACCTGACTGCCCAATGGAACCATCACTTGTTGCCAAGACCATGTCCACCCAAATGTTTGGAGCACTCTATATTACACTGACAGGATTGGTGGATTCCATGGTCCCTAACTCTGGACCCTGGTCCTTACTCAGGCAATCTGTATCTTATATTATCAAGTTAGCACCCATTCTATGGTGGGCTTTACCTGCCGGCTTGGCCACAATTTTTCCTGAGTTGCCTATTGATCTCTACCTATTCCTGGCTTCCTGACAATATTTAAGACATAAGAAAAACTTTTGAATCAATCAAAGGAAACATAACGGGGAAAATATGAAAGCCATTCAAAATTCAGGCTGAGGAGTTTTCTGGAAAGCAGGGACAATGAGTTTGAGTGAGAGGCAGCAGCAGGTATCCTGGGGAAACTGTTAGGAGGAATATAAAAATTCAGGTGTTTTTTGACTGCAGGTTAAAGCTTGTTTTATCAATGTTTTTAATTGCTAAAACAAAGGAAAAAGGCCTAATAAATCAGAGAATTGAAAAGAAAAAGTTGGCTCTTATTGGCTGAGGTACATAACAAGGTTTAAGTTATTATAGAGAAAAAAACATAATGGTTTAAGCCTAAAAAACAGCTGAGAAGAAAAAAGACTTAAAAAGGGGATCATTAAGAGCAGAAAGCCACAGAAAGAGCCCAGGACACAGAGCAAGGCTCCTAGGACCAAGAGCAAGAGCAAGGAGTTCAGAAGAAGAAGGCCAAGAGCAAGGAGTCCATGTCAGGAATATTCCTGACATAAATCAAATTCTTACTGGAGGACACTGTTGGAAAAGAATAGAAATTTTTTTGGTTCTAGAGACCAAATTTGATGAGGACTTTCCCCCTTTAATTGGGGGAAATAAAAATCAAAAGGAGGAAAAATTGGAACTTAATGCCTGCCGGAATAATTTATCATCCAGGCAGGCGCCTGCCACGCCCGTCAGCACCTCTGCCAGCTTCCCAGCGCCCAGCCAGCCGCCAGCAGGCCTCCTGCCAACCCCCCACTGCCCAGCCAGCCCCCTGCCAGCCACCTGCTTGCTCCCTGGGTCCCAGTTGGCTGCCAGCCACCCACCCAGGCCCCATCTCACAGCCAATCAGAATTCCTCATAAAATTCAACCAATCAGAAAAGTCCCTGGTTGCAGGGGAAAAATGCCAGAATAATTTCTGCCCTTCTTCTGAATGGCAAATTCAGGGTTCAGAAGCAAAATTTCATTCCTGCCATTCAGAAGAAGGAGGAATTCAAGTTTCAAATTCCAAAACCTATTCTGGCCCAACAGAAGAAAGTCCAAATCAAGTTTCAGATGTGAGCAGCAATTCTACCCATGACCAATGGGACTCTGAGTAACAGGTCATAGGTTTGAGTCCAGACTCTAGCCAGACCATGTCTCCCAAAACAAAAATAGATTATGAAAGTTCCATGAGTATTCACCATCACCTGACTCCATGCCCAGGGAAAATCATTGGCTACAGGCAAGAATGGCCAAACCCCCAACAGATTGTCAAAGAACATGAATTTGGCCACCCTCTCAAACCTCAATTCCCAATCACATTTTCCAAACTTTTGGGTTCTCCAATCACTTGTTTTCATTCCCACTTGTAAAACTTTGCACAGTGGGAAGCACTATAAATAAGGGACCCCTCCTCAGTAATAGCTTGTGCTATTATTGAGTTTAATACCCTCAATAAAGCTAAATATTACTTAAAACTTAAGTCAACTTTAACTGGTTAGCCCCAGCCAACTCCCTCTAATCCAAGGAAGATGAACCATCTCATCTTCACAGCTGTGCTTACAGCTTGCCTTGGGATTGGAGGCTATTGACAGGGATCAGAGTTCTTTGGACCCTCACCAGAAGGGCTAGGTCATGATCCCCACTATAACCCTGGTCAACTCAATTCCTCCCACACTGGTTCCTGGCCTCCCCTGGTGTCCCTTCATTCCACGCTGTTCATTGTGGTGTACACCTCCATGTACTATGTGTTAACTTACTTTTCCATGAGCTTTGGAAGATACAACATCCATGCTAAGGTCTTCTGTTGGTTGATGACCATTTACCCAATCATCACTGCCCTGACTGGTTTCCAATTTGCCAACCTCCTGCCATACCTGCTGCAAGTAGTACCTACCGTAAACAGGTATTACAGTCCAAGAGCACAGACAAGGAGCCCAAGACCAAGTAAAAGAAGTCCAAAACCAAGGACAAGGAGCCCATGACCAAAAAGCATATGACCAAAAAGCCCAAGACTTGGAAAAACAAAAAACACTCTCCAAAACAGGATATAATTCAGAAGGTTTCTAAAAGAATCTTCCTTCTGATTCAAATAAATGTCAATCTTACCCCTAAACACTTTCTTTGATTATATCACAAGTGACAAATTTCTGCTATAAATATGCATGTAAAACCCCCAACTACGGAATTTGAGCCCTGGGATCCTGCGGGCCACCAGCCTGCAGGCCCAGCCGCCTGCGTTTTTTGGACTCAGATCAGAAATGGATTTGACTTCAGAGAAACCTCCAAACCCCACCAGCAGAAACCCTCCTACGTCAAGATCCTGCCCTCTGAAGGATTTTCTTAGCCTAGCCAATGAGAGTACTGCCCCATACAATATCCCTGCCATAAATTGACCCACTGCAAACAGAGAGTTGCAGAAGCTTCCCCAAAACAAGGGCTGCTAGTTGATGACAAATCCCATGACTCAAAGAAGGAAATTGAGATTCTTTGTCTTATTCCAGCCAATGAAGATACATCCACATTGAATGCCACTAAGGATTTCCAAACCCTGGTAAATGATACCACCCAGCCCAAAGATTTTGCAAAAAGTTTCATGGCAGATTATCATACTTATACACTGGGGCTGCCAGGCAGTTGCCCATTGCCATTCTTACAATAAAGTGTTGTAAACCTTTGGTTCACACAGGTCTTACCCTACATTATTTTAGCACTTTATTATTTTCATTTTGATCTTCCTGGGTCTATTCCTGCTTTCCATCAATCCCAAGAAACTGTGGACCAACCACCCAAGCTATACTGTCCCCCAGGTGCACCATACAGCCCAGTACATTTTACAGAGTATCCCTCCAACCCAGATTATTCATAATTTACCTTAGAGGAGATCCTAATTTACAACCCAGAAGCCTATAACAGAGAAACAGAGCTTATTGGTTGTGAAGGAACCTAGATCAATGTGCTACCTTTGCTATTCTGCAACAAATATAACCACATGTCCCTGTATTTGGTACCAGTAACCCCACCCTTGACCCCGCAGTCCAACTTCCTGCAAGAATCCATTGCCACTAGTGAGTCCACCTCCAAACAGATATTCATAGTTATGTTCATCACTCTTACTGGCCTAATTGATTCTATGGTGCCCACCAGCAGACCCTGGGTCATCCTTGGGAAATCACTATCCTACATTGTAAAGTTAGCTCCCATCCTGTGGTGGGCCTTTCCTTCTGGGCCTGTGGGCTGTCTGCCTGCAAGTTCTCAGTAACCTACCACAGGCTGAATCCCTGACAGATTCTATATAGTTTATCATAGATAAAACTCACCATGTTTTCTGCCCTAGCTCCAGAAAGAAGGATGTATACTGATAGAGCTGCAGAAAAATTGCCACTAGTGAAACTTCATACAAGAAATAGGATTAATTGACTGAACAATTCAGAATAACCCCCAGAGGAAAAAAGTTTACAGAAAAGAATTTCAAGAGACTGTTCCAAGACTGGTACCAAACCAAGGAGGGGTGAACCTCTGCTAAAGTGATGGTTTATGGAGGAAATGCTAGGATGGTTATTAGGAAGGTGTTTAAGGAATTCATAATCCTCCAGTCTAAGTAAAACATCTTAGCCAAGGAATTCCTTCACTTGGAGAATGATAATCCCTCCCTTCCAGCTGGCACTTGGCATTATCCCAGGACATGTATTGGTGTCTGAGAAGCTAGAGCACCACATGATACCTGGTAGGATCCTCCTGGCATGCAGTTGAATTTATTATATGTGTTTGATTGGTAAGTTTAAACTCTTAAATTGAGGTTTAGGCTTCTTTAAAGTAGTTTTTATATTGATTTTGATTTCACTATTAAATTTTGAGTCTCTAATGCATTAAAAGACCTGTTTTTCCAAATCCATGAATTTATTCTGCTTGTTTTTTTGTATCTCACAATCTAGTGAACCAATCTTAATAATTGAATATATTTCTGAAAGACTGAAATGAGAGTATTCAAACTAAGTCATAATTTGTATCATGTGAAAGCACAATACATGCCTTCTGATACAATTTCTGCTTAATTACCCCTGTTTTTTTCTCAGCTTCAAACACTAAGGGTATAAGTTCTCATATTTCCCTCTAATTTAATATTCTAAAATTCTCCTTCTTGGCTTCTAAAATAAATCTGATTTATTCAAATCTCTGATAAACTTTTAGGAATCCTTGTTCAAGTGGGTCAGCTTCAGACCTTGACAGAGGGACTGCCAGGTCAGTGAGGAGCATCCATCACAACATTAGAGCTAACTTGATAGTTTATAAAAGATACTGTCTTAGCAAGGACCAGAGTCTGTGGATGTGACCATTGAGTCCAAAAATTCTGTCAGCATAATATAAAATACAACAAAGAGTTAATTGGGTGATATTTTTTACAATCCCAAGATCCTTTGGGCAGTTTGGTTGGGGGGAGACAGGAGGTTTCATAGGGGCTAAATATGCAGGTGGATGGTTGTATTTGTCCCTAAATAAGCAGGGCTGTATTGTGTACCTTAAATATTCTCTTCCAAAGGTCTTAGGTTTGTGAGGCCTTTTCAGAAGATTGGCAAGAAAGATTTTCTCACATGTGAACTTAGAGAAATACAGGTTCAAAGGGTATTTGGTGAAATTTATTAGACCAAAGAGGGCACCAGGGGGCAAAATAGTGCAGGTGTGAGGTTCATATGATCTGATGATGTGATAGAAGTGGTAGAAGGGCCTGTAGAATCTTCAAAGAGGTGAAAGAGAACAAGTATAATATAAGGCAGGAATTGGTTAAACCAAAGGTTCATAACAGCTTTATTATTCAAGATAACAATGAAGTCCAACTTCCACCTGACAAGGTAAAATTACCATCTAGCAGGATTTATCTTTAGATTGAGATTCTGAAAAATTGGGTAGTAAGGCAGCAGGAACTTGGGGGGTAGGGTGGCATCAGGCATGGGCTGGTATTATTGGCTGGTGTTAAGAAATATATAGCCAGATCCTTCTGTTCACTATTCTGGTTGAGAGAGGCAGGCAGGAACACCAGGTATGCCCTAGATTCAGGGCTTTGGAAAATTCCTTTAGAATTATATTGGCAGTATGGAAATTTCTTCATGGTGTCTGTTGAGGTGATTCACTACCACTTCAGAGTAAATCCTGGTGCCAAATATGGGACTTTTACTTATAAATTTATGGTTCTGGTTGCAAGAATTTTAACATAGATCAATTATCATCAAAATCACTCTCAGGTTTGAGCCCAAAAATTCAAGTGGTTTGACCCTTGGTACCTGGGCTGTCAGACGCAGAAAATGAGAGCCAGAGATTGATTATTGTCCAGGATTTGCTTTAAAAATAATAGCAAAAAGTCATTTGTGACATAAATTCTTATCTTATTTTGTTTGTCTTGTACTGTCTTATCTGGATAATCCTGAGTTACTTGAGGATAGTTTAAAGGCTGAAAATCTTGGTGGCCTTGCACTAATCATATATAACTGCTCGAGTTGTAGGAGAAATTAATTACATATGTTTTTCTTGAAAGAACTTACCTTCTTTAAAGTCCGACTAAAGCTGACAACAAATACAAAAAGCCTATAAAATAGTTTGGTTTAATGGATAATACTGCTGCTTGAAGGGGTTGTTGGACACTTTGAAGTGTCTCACAGCATCCCTTCCTGTGGCAGTGTCAATAAAAGTAAAAATATATATAACTGGACTTAATTTAGTCTTTTTTCCTAAAAGGTAAGAGAGTCAAAAAAGATATAAAACTTTACTAATAATGATTGGAGCTTAGAATGCTTTCATCAACTATTATTGGTCAATCCCATCTATTTCTCCTCCAAACAGATAAGATTAGATTTACTAAGCCAAGGTAAGCCATCACTAAACACAGTACTAACTTTTCAATTTTAACACTGTAAATTTACTTCAAATCAAAGGTAAGCTTCAAAATATACATATAATACTAACTGTTTTAAGCAGAGTGGATCAAGGATATTAAAGGTAAGCTTAGTTTTGAAGCTAACTTTGCTTTTTAAAGGTAATAATTCTAAAAAAAACTAATTCAATTCAAAATTCAAGTTGATTCTGCATTTCAGGTAGGCTTTACATTAAATGTACTAGCCTTCTTCAAATCCTTTTAGATGAGCTTGGTCCATAGCAGATCTTGGGGTGGGTAATTCATTTTTAGCAAATCAATTTTACTAACCTAGATTTTAGAACCAGATTTTTGCCCTGAAGTAGATTAAGGCTTGATAAGTAATGTTTTGTTTCTCAGATCTTTTTAAATTAAAGCTGCATATCATCAGTTAACCATTTCCTATTTATTACTAACCTTCAATCCTTTTAGAAAGACTTAGTCTACAGTAGATCTTAGGGCAGTAAGTTTTTTTTTCACTAAATTACCAGCCTAGACTAAAAAAACCAGACTTTTGCCCATAAGTAGATCTTGATTTAGGTAAGCCATTTTTTTCTAAATTTACAAAACTTTATTAGGGACTCCCAGATTTTTATCCCAAAGCCAATCTTGGGCCAGGTAAGCTTTTTGATAAATTACTAACCTTTTTTTAAAAAACCCACAATCTTTCCCTGTGCAGCAGATCATGAATTAGGTAAGTCATCTTTTCCAAACTACTAACCTTAATTTCAAGCCCCAGATTTCTGCCTACAGCAGATCCAGGGTTGGGTAGGTTTTTTAGAGTAGACAGATATTTTAACAAAAAAACTGTTTCTCCAATTTAGTTTTTTGATCCAACTAGCTCTTTTTTACCCAAATTCAAATTTTTACTATTAAGGTAATCTCTTTGACTTCCTTTAAACTTTTATTATCTATATCTTTGAATATCAAGTTATGTCTTATTTTATATGATCAATAAATATTAAAAAGTATATTTTAAAGTTACTTAGTTTTAAGTTCTCAACCAAGCAATTATAATTTGCTTATTGAACTTTTAATTAATCTTCATATTTTAATGATTATAGTCAAGTTTTGGCTAACTGTGAAAAAAAGTCCTGTCTCTCCTTAAAATCTTTCTCACCCAAATAGAACATTTATAATAATTTTACTTACCCTCATCTGCAAAACTCCAGCACCACATAAACTAATTAATATGTCATATATAATAGCTACTACAGACCATTTAACTTTCTTCTGCTCATAAAATTAGAGGGTTCCTCTTTTAAAAGACCACTTTAAATAATTAATTTTCTGAGATAACAAAAATCTATTGGAAATTCATAAATAATCAAGCTTAGACCATATTATATTAGTTTCATTTTATGATTTTACTAAAATCAAAAGCAATAAAACTTACCAGAGGGTACTGAACCCACACAAATAAAATAAAATCCAATCAAATCAAATCAAATGTTATGAAGCTGAAATAACATCATATTAGATAGCTAAAAAGATCTACAAAATCAGACACTATCTTATCAAAAATAGGAAATAATGATATCAAAAATCAGTACTACATAGAATTTAAGTTATATTTAAAAAGTAAATTAAGATCAATATGTTATCAATAAAATATGCAGTCACCAACAAATAAAGACTAAATCTTAGTAAAAAAGTGTGCTGCAAAAAGAATATATTAAGCCTATAAACTAAAAATAAAGTTCAGGAACCTAAGAGATTTTTATAACATGTACTTGATCTTTATTAATTTGGGGAATTATAATTTCCATTGGAGTTCAAAATATATACTGAAAATAAAGAATCTAAAAGGGCTGCAGTTTCATTATGTGGATAAAAATTCAGTACTTTTCAGAGCTGTTGAGATAGATAACCAAAACCAAGTGCTGAACACACTGAAGTTATGCACAAAACAAATCTTAAGTGGGATAATTCTATTGTTAACATGTATAAATTGTTGATTTTTATGTGAGGAAACTTGGTGTTATATTTTTGGGTTTGTCTGTGTATCTCAACATCTCTTAAAAGTACTTAATTAATCTCCAGTCTCTTAAATGTCAAAAAATAAGCATAATAAAAGTCATAGACCTCTAATAAAGCCTTGATAATAGTATAATAGAGTGTTTACAAAGCATACACCCATACTTCTCTAATTAAAAGTAGCAATCATAATAAAGCTATCATTTTTATATTAAAAATTACTTTAGATATATTTAAATTATCTTTTAACAACCATAATAGTAAATTTTTAAAAAAGACATACTGAACTACCAAAAAGGTACTTCTTCTAGAGAAAAAGAAAAAGATAACAGTTTGAAGCTGTGAATAATAGAGCTGGGTTAGCATAGCCTTTTCTTTTAGTAGCCTGCTCACTGCTCAACTTTATATACTCATTAGGTTTCTGATATTTTTCATTAACAAATCTAAATAATTTTTATCAATAAACCATAAGGAGGCTGCATCTTTAAACGGATTTTTACTAGGTATAAGACCAGGAATACATTATAGCAGGCTGCCATCACTCCTGGGGTTCACTCAAAAGATTTATGATAAAGACCATTAAAAAGACAAAAAATTTGAACCCTAAAAAATATAACTTCAAACCCCTCTTTGATCATAGTTTTTACCAGCTATAACTGGAAAAACATACCAGCAGGCTGCTGTAAAAGAGTGAAGCTGAGCTAGCATGGCTTTGCTCTTTTGGCAGCCAGCCTGTACATCTTTTCTTTTACCAGCTATAGACTAGAAAGGCATACCAGAAGGCAGCCATAATTAAACACTTTTTAACAGCTACAGACTAGAAACGCGTACCAGCGGGCTGCTGTAAAAGAGTGAAGCTGAGTGTAGCACATCTTTGCTCTTTTGGCAGCCAGCCTGTACATCTTTTCTTTTACCAGCTATAGACTAGAAATAAATACCAGCAGGCTGCCATTTTTAAATGCTTTTTACCAGCTATAACTGGAAACACATATCAGCGGGCTGCCGTAAAAGAGTGAAGCTGAGTGTAGCACAGATTTGCTCTTTTGGCAGCCTGCCTGCACATCTTTCCTTTTACCAGCTATAGGCTAGAAATACATACCAACAGGCTGCCAGAAATATCTTTCATTTTAATAACTAGAGTTTAAGAAAATAGGTTTAAAAGGCCACTTATTTAAATAAACAAAAAATGTGACTCAATTAGGATACCTGGACGCGTACCTAGGCAGGATACTGTAAAAGGACAAAGCGGGCTTAGCTCAGCTTTGTTGTTTTGGCATCCTGCCCGCCACACCATGCTTGTCAATAAATCAGTTTTAGACCTTATAATATTAGTGTTTTTCAGATGGCTCTTGATCCTGGATTAGGAGCTCTATTTATTATGTATTCAAGTTGGCACCAGTCCTCTGGTGGGCCCTGTTGCTAGCTCATTTTATTCCCACTTCTGACAGGCTGACTCATAAAAAATAATATCCTGACAACCTTCTAATCACTGATAGAGGGGAAAAAACTTGCCTCAGACAACAGAAGCTTCTATCTTGTCAAGAACAGCATCCAACACACAATTAGCACTCCCTATCACCCACAAGCAGATGGTAGATTTAAAAGATTAAATTCATTCTTATTAGAGGCAATCAGTTAATTGTCTATCAACAACACCCTTCTTTGAACAGGCATGCTCCCAGCTACAGTGATAGTATGCCACACTCAAGTAGTTTAAACCCCAAAAATAGCCCATAAAAAATAATATATGATCATAAGCTAATCATTTTCAGCAGTAACACAATAACATGCCTGCAATTCCCAAAGAAGGTACAAAAGAAAGACAACCCAGGTGTATAGAAAGCAAGAGAGGACTAACTCAAAAGGCAACATATGTTATGGTAAAAAGACAAATGGGAGGGATAACATGCCCTCAGAAAACAAAAAAAACAGCAAATAGCTTTATCCAAATCCCTGAAACATTGGACAATTTTAATGATGTTATTGATAAAAAATGGGTCAAAGCGGGGGTTGCTCAAATAGCCCAGAAAAATCTGGACTTGCCATATTTTTGTCCAAATAATTATGACAATAAAATTATGCATTATACATTATTTGGAGACGGTAGTGCTTGATCTGCTGGTTGTTGAAAATTTAAAAATTATGGCATTATTGATTCAAATTCAAAATTAGGCCCCAAACTGCTGAAAATATTCTTGCCAGCCAATTGGGTGCCCTAGAATTCCCACTGCCCCTTTCCTAAACTTCCTAAAAACTTTCCTCATTCCCCTCTAGAACCTTGTTTCTAGATATCTTATTCATTGTGGAAAATAAAGGAGTTGACCCAAAAAATGCTTGATTACTTGGGCTTATTGGCCCCAGTATTTGAGAAACTAGCCTCTGCAGAAGTCAAGGTTGCTGCTGATGCCCTTGCGGTTCATTGGCATGCCCTTTACCTAGGTTCTACCTCCAATTATTGTTCTTGATTTCTCTTGCAATTGATTTTCTAAGCTTTGATCTTGCCTACCCTCCTTTGCTATACCACTAGAGGTGCTCAAATGCTGAAACCATCTTCCAAACTTGGCTTATTGTTGCTTAGGCAACTAAAAATTTGCTTACTTTACCCTCATTATCTGTCCTTAAACAGTGCATCACACCATCTTACCTTAACAATATAAACCATTAAAAAGGTAAAATACCCCACTTCAAGTTGAGAGATTTCAAGTAGAAGACAAAATTTAGATAGTTAACCATGTCTAGCACAAACTGGGCCCTGGCTTAAGTGTACCAAGGAAAATCATGAAAGTCAACCCTAATAATACCTACTTCATTAAAGGAGCTAGCACAAAGATTATACCCAAACTAATGCATCATGACCAACTCATATTGTTCAAAGCAAGAGAAAAACAAAGATATTCTTGCCTACCAGTATCCTGTAAGGGTTAAATGGCAGGCTGTAAGATGCAATGAAAAATGATGTGGATAAAATAAACAAATTGTCAGTTGCTTCAACAACACTAAACCAAATTGATGAGTGTCAGGAATATTCCTGACAACACCTTGGTTCAGGATGATATTTTGTTTAAAATTGGACTTGATAAAAAAAATAAAAATTGCAGCAGTTTCCCCTTATTGGGGAAACTGCTGCAAAAAGCTGGGTCAATAAAACAAAATTTAAAAATTGTGATTTTAAATCCAGCGGGTTTTATACCCCGGCCGCGGGCCGCGCAACTGGCTGCCAGCTGTCTGCAGGCCACACACCGGGCCTGGCAGCTTGCCTGTGCGCGCCAGCCAGATGGGGAAATTGCCAAATGGGTAAACCCAAAAAGGCAATTTCCCCAAAGCCAAATGGAGGGAGAACTGCTGCCCAAATTTGGAATCTACCAAATTTGGGAGGGGCTGACAAGCTGCTCAATCCACCCATTCCTGCATTAACTGCAGAAGTCAAAATTGGATGCATGAAAGCATCCAATGATACACCAAACCAATGCAAGCCCAGAAGTAATAATTCATTGTCTGCACACCACTTCCAATTCCCCTCCCAAAAGGGGATTCCAGACAACACTAAGTGTTTGGGGTTCCCTGTTCAGTGTTTTACTCTATTCATGCCCCACAAAGATGATAGTATATAATAAAGCCAATTAACTTGATGATAGTTTGTGCTATCATTGAGTGAAATTACCCCTCAATAGTATCACATAAATCAATCAGAACTTTACCCTATAAGAAAGTTAAAGACACTAAGCTTTGTCAACCCTTCCCCAGGATTAAAGGAGATGAACCACCTTATCTTCTTGGCTGTTCTCACAGCCTGCCTAGGGATTGGGGGACACCAATACAATCACCAGCATGGGCCATTCAATAAACCACCTGGCAAGTACATCTACAAGGAGCCAGCACAGCTAAACTCCTCTGAGAAGTACTTCTGGCCCACGCTGGTATCGCCCTGCTCTACCCAGTCTGTAGCTATATACACCTGTATATACTACGTACTCACGTATTTTGCTGTTAATTTTGGATGTTATAACGTATACGCCAAGGTCTTTCGATGGATGATGATGGTCTATCCCATTGTGATGGCACTCACAGGTTTCCAAGTTGCCAACTTGGTCTCTTATTTTACTAAAGTACTCCCCCAATTGTTGGGTCTTTACAATGAGAGGGGTTACTAATTTTGCGCTTTTGTGGTTGTAGCAAATGGCAGACATTAGGACCAAAAACAAGAACATTAACTGAAGGAGCAAATTGGAGGCCAATGCCAGAGGAACCAAAGGGTACAAAGCAGGCCAAGGCGCGGTCAAGGAGTTGGCAGCAAACTGAAAGAGAGCAGCCAACATACTGTCAACCACAGGGGCCAAGATACTCTAACATGAGGTTTTGGAGACTTGTTTTTTTTTATTCTTCTGGGAAATATAGCTATCTAGAAACTTGTTTCTAGAGGGGGAATGGGGAAGTCTTAAGGGAGTTCAGGATGTGCCAGGAGAGGATTCTGCGGCATCTGATTGGCTGGTGAGAATATTTTTAGCAGTTAGAGGTCCTGCATTAGAATTTGAGTCAATGACATCATAATTTGAAAATTCTTGCAACCAGCAGGTCAAGCACTGCCATCACCAAATAACATATAACATGTGATTTTCTTGTCATAATTATTTGGACAAAAATATGGCAAGTCCAGATTTTCCTGGGCTATTTGAGCAACCCCCGCTTTGACCCATTTTTTGTCTATGACGGCATTCAAGTTGTCTATTTCTTTCAAGGGTTTGGCTGTGGTTCTTTGCTGATTTTGGGTTTTACGAGGGTGCACTATCCCTTTCATTTGATTTTATACCGTAACATATCCAATACCAAACTGGATATATACCAAGCATGCCTCTTAGATACCCTCGAGAAACTACCCAAGGCTTCACCTTTTCAGATCCCAGGGGGTGATGTTGCAACATCTTTGATTACTAACTCTTTGGAGATCATTTCCCCAAGAAACAACTCAATTTCCAAGTAAAGGTGGCCCTAAAACAAAATCCAGATGATACACTAGGATTGAACATTTAACTTCCAGGGTAATCCAGATCTCCCAAAGCCCTATTGGCTGGCATGATCTACATGGACACTATGTAGCCTATCAATTCACCATATAATGCTCATATTTAATCTCTGATAAAGATAGCATTCACCTCTCAATTTCTCCCTCTTATTGTGTATTATATATTTCCCAGAAGTATATACTCAACAACAGTTTAAGACCGATCCATGCAAAATGTGTTTGTCTAATTCAGCAAAATTGCCCCCATCAAGTTTGGCCCACGATGGTGAAATTGTAACCCCAACAACGTCTCTTAAAACAGCCAGCATCCAAACTGAAATGGCAATTGCAGTATCAGCCTGAGTTGGATAACAACCGATGCTTTAAAAGATGAAAAGTTGAACGGCGACTCGTAACCCAAAAAGCAAATACAACGCTTATTGTCAAGCCTAAAGAGATGCTTTGATGTTTAAACAGGTGGCGATTTTCTTATTTAAATTTTAAATCTAATTCATAGTTCAAAGGCTGCCATGGTTTAAGTCCGTGATTTTTAGAATACTTTGGTATGTGAAAGTATGGATCCAATACGCGGGACGTTAGCTTCATCGGTTTGCAGGTACAAGTTGTATACCGTATATTGTTTTGGGTGTTGGTTTTTTGGCTTTTGGAGTCCATGCTAAACTTCAAGCGGAAGATCTAAATCTCTGAAAAATTTAAAGGATTTGAAATAAACTTGTGGACGATTTTTGACTTAATCTGTAAGCATTGTAGAATTTTAGTTCATAACCCACGGTTACGATGTAAAAGGCTCAGCTCAAAAAGCTAATTCCAAATCGAATATTGCAGTTGAGATAATTTTGATAAATTTGAGCCTTAAATAAGCTTTGAGACGCCTGTTACTATGTTCAAAAAGTTGGTAAAGAAAAATAACAGTAAAATGCAGATGAATACTTAGGATTTTTTAATATAAACCCCATAAAACTGTAAGAAAACGGCTTCCACGTCTAAAAGTGGTTGTAGACGCTCGAGTCTTATGATTCTAAAGCGTTATAACAAGTAAACTATATTTATAATATAAAATTGAAAAAGCAAAAAAATAAGAGTTGATCAGTTTTAACAAGGAGTTCAAGAAGTAGCGTGGAGAACGAGATTCAAAGAGACAACTTGCGGAATAAACCAGATCCTTGATGTAAATGAACTTTCTATCGAGTGGAACAGTTCCATATAAGCTATCTTTATACTTTTGGGATACTCAGAAAACCGAAACTGGAGGGGGGATGCGTTAGATGTATTGAGAAACCCAACGGAAGCCTATTTTTGTTATTTATTGAATATATAAATTATGCTTACCGTCTCCGTAACCTTGACGCATTACCACTGAACACATGAAAAGCTCAATAGGTCTGACATCAGTCAGGTTAACCTTTCCCTTGAATAGGTTAGTGCTATGATATAAGGAATGGTATACTTTGCCGGTGGTAGAGAATAGACCGAGTTGTGCTCTGAGCTCTTCTTCAGAAACGGCACCAGGAGCATCAATTTTGTTTCCTAATATAAGGAAAGGAGTTTTGGCTAGCTCCTCGATGGAAAGAAGAGCCTGAAAGAGATTAATTTAGATTTGGTGAAAAGTGCTTACATCTAACTCAGCTTTGCTCTCAGCAAAACGCTCTCTATCCTGAGAATCAACTAGATAAATAATACAATTGACTTCAGGGAAGTAGTCTTTCCATATACGACGGGCTAAAAGAATAGATGAGCCAGAGTCAAGTTATCAAAGCTTTACCTTGCTGATGGCCACCTAGATCAAAGGTAGTAAAATTGACTTGGCCGATGGATAGCTCTTCGGAGGCTGAAGGAATTTAGTATATTTGTTCTTTTTTAAAGGAGTAAACTAAAGGCAGTAAAACTAGCTTACTGGGATGAAGAGTGGGCTGTAAGGTTGCCAACCGATCGTTTTTAAGCATATGAAGGAGGGTGGTCTTTCCTGCATTGTCTAAACCGAGGAAAAGGATTTTGGCGCTCTTGTTAACAAGTCCAAAACTTGAGAGGACATCCCAAAACCAGTTAAAGATAAACATTTTCAGAGTCTATGGTTGAGATTTAAACGATAGGAGGAAGTACAGATTAAAAGAGAAGGTGTCCGCTAGGTCAATGATTCAAATAACCCAGGATCTTACTTTGGTTTGAGAATGATTCACGTGTTGGATTTTGGTGTGCTTTGCAGTATTCATGGGCCTTTGTAATATAATTTATTATTGAATTTGTGGCATCTATTGAATGGCTTACAAACTGTGATAAAGAAGCGAAGTGACATTGTAATTTGGCCTATCAATGACGAATTTGTCAAAGGATATGCTGAATTGGCTTGTTAAAGGAATATTTTGCGTCATAGTTTTAACCTGCTTTATGAAGTTAATCGTGACTAGTCCTAAGTCTAGACCTCAGGTTGAAAAACATTCTCGATGTTATTTTAATCGGTAGATTTGAGTTTACTTTTGCATAAACCAGTGGCACTACGATATGCCAAAAAAAGGGCTCAATGATTCTAAGCGCATCGTTCAAAAAGATAGGATTTAATTTACTGTGCATTCGATGCGATGAAAAAGTTGGAACCCTAGTACAAATACTTGCTTATAGAAGTGTTTTACGTCATAAACGTTTTTGGCGAGATGATATATACGAGCTGATTAGATATGCTGCTTTTACTATTGGTAAATAACATCACTTAACCAATCAAGTATTGTCACTATTTCATATCCATTTATACCGATTTATCAGAGTCTAAATTATTCCCCATCAAACAATAAGTCCAACTTGGTAATAAATCATAAACCATAAAGTCTATAGGCTTAAAGATATAAGCATAAATATAGAATGAGCAAGGATTTGATTTAAACTTCAAACTCCTTTTGTCATATGTGAGTTTGGTGCATTTAAACTTACAAAATTTATGTCGTGCTTAGCATCCTTAGCCTTGACTTCTAACAAGCAGAGGATGCTTTAAGAGTTGCCCATATCTAGGAAGCAGGAAGATCTTCGGCCAATTATTTTCCGTTGTACAGAAAGATGCAGATTTTTTTATCAGTTTTGATCCATCTAGAATTCTTCACTTATGAAACTTTTAACTTAATATGTGAATAAGTGATAATAATAAAATGATATGAGGCTTGTCATTTTAGATAGCTGGTATTTTTTAATTTTTTAGCCAGACCAATTACTTTTTATTTCAAGTTGCTGAGTATATACTTCTTGGAAGTATATAAAACAAGATAAAGGAAAAAATAGAGAAGAGAATGATACTGTATTTGATATGAGTTTAGAGTATTATATAGTAACATGGGAAGCCACATACTGTTCATATATATCATGACAGCCATGAGGCTTGTCCAAGTAGTGTTCTGCTTAGGACTCAAAATGTTTGATCTCCATAATAGATGGGTGATTGATAAGAGTGCCACCAGCTTATTGGTTAGTCAGGGAATCATTCAGAGAGTAACTCGGGAATTATTTTCCCAGGAGGGATAAATTGTAGATGCTAATATATCTTTCCCTGGGGTGCTGAAAAGCAGAGCTTTTGGGACTTTCTTGAGATTATCCTGGGTCTGTGCCTTTTATCAATCCAGGTTGGTGTTAGAGACTGGTAGTTGATAATTGTGTTGGGTGTTTTTTTTGCTTTACAGGGGTGGAGTCAACCATGATACATGAGTTTCAATATGGCATGTGCATCAATTCCCTTGATGAGCTAGGTTTTATATGGTTTGACTTTTATGAAAATTCCAGGGCCCCTTAGCCTTGGCTCTAACTTTTTGTAGGACGTGATTAACAACCCAGATATCATCTTCCACTTGAAATCTTTCTTTCTAGAGTGGTATTATATCTCTTTTCATAATTTACTTGTATTTCTCTTCATGATATTGCCTGGCTTTTTGAACTGTGGGTTTGTTATCTCCAGTGTCATGATACCAAGTACTGGGGGAGCACTGTTTAATGCAGGCAGTGAGGCTGCTAGGAAAGGGTGTCGTGTTCTGAGGCGCGGCACAGACACACAACGGGAAATCCTAACCTTAGGATTGGATTTGTACTAAGTCTTGGTTAGATGACAGGGAAGGCTATACAATTACCTTGCAGCCCTGGAAGAATAATCTCTACTAGTTGTGGCTAGAGAGAGGCGCAGAAGTACTAGAGACACAAGGACAAAAATGTGAATAGAACTTAATTTTTATTGGTGAATATGAAATGGAATATATAGTGGTTAGGAATATCACAAAACACTACCAGGACGGTAGGGTCACTTGCCACAAGCATGAGTGGGGCAAGTGAGATGCACAGAGTCAAGAAACCAAACAGTTGTATTTTCTGATTCAGTCATCAACTCATTTGAGAGACAAAAGTGAAATCGAGAGATTTGTCTTTGAAATGGCCCACCGAAGGCAAAATTGACACATGGTAAATAGTGGTATTCACAACATTGCCCTCCCCTAGATTGGCCTTAGGGGGTGGTACTTGCGGAGGAACTTGGCATGCACTCAAGCAAAGGGACGGCCACTGGAGAGGAGCTTTATAGTGTATCCAGACCCTTGTTTAAAGATCACTTCCAAAGGACCAATCCACAGAGTGTTCAATTTATGTGCGCACCCACCCACTCTGTGTTGGTAGTAAAGAACATGGTCACCAACATCAAATTCAGGCAAGGGGGAGTGTCCAGCATTATTGGGAGAAAGCTCAAGCATCTTAGTTTTGTATGCAGAAGTGTAGGCAGTGGCCTGTATATCAATTATGCGGTTGACTAGATCCTTGATATGGTCGTCAGGATTAATGGCCTTATCTGAGGAAAGCAGGGGGGCCCCCAAGAGCAATGTAGTAGTAGCCTCTCACTCATACAGCATATCAAAAGGGGAGTACCTAGTGACACAATGTTTGCTAAGGCAATACGCAAAGAGAGCAGCAGGTAAGTATAGGTCCCAGTTGGCAGCGTCAGAGTAGGTGAGCTTCCTCATGATGGAGACCAATGTTGAATTTGCATGCTCAACTGCCCCCATTGGTAGAAGGGTTGTAGGGAGCAGAGAAAGACTGGTGAGACCCCAAAGCTTTGACAACAGAGGTTACCAGCTTGGCATTGAAGTTAGTCCCATTATCTGAGAGCAACACTTGAGGACAGCCATGGCAGTAGAAAACGTCTTGTAGCAGGAAGGCAGCAGTTGTCTTAGCCATGATGTCCTTTGTAGGGCGAGCCTCTACCCACTTGCTGAAGTGATCAACAGCAATCAGGATAAAGCGACACCCAGAACCTGAGCGGGGGAGAGGACCTACTGTGTCAATGCTGACAGTATGAAAAGCATGTTGAGGGAGAACTAATTTGAACTTGTGGGCAACAGCTTAAGGCCTCTGAAGCTGGCAGTTGTGGCAACTAGCTATGACATCTGGGATTAGTAGGAGAAGGTTTTCCCAGAAGTAATTCTTCTGAAGCCAGTCAAAAGTCTTGGCAATGCCTCCATGCCCAGTCTCTTTATGAGCTTGTGACACCAACGGGAGGCAAAGACTGAGTTGTACATAAAGCAGATACTGATCTTGTACCTTCTTGAAGAGTTTATTGTTGCGTATGAGGGTACCTTTGGATAGCTTGGAAAAAGCCAGTTGGACCTCTTCTGTCTCACTTTCCCAAGAAGAAGGGTATCCAATCAGTTTGTACAACCGGTCAGCCTCTGCAGGATGTAAAGCAATAATGGGCATTCTGGATAGCCCATCAGTGTTCTGATGTTGAATCCCAGGGCAATGGAGCAAAGTGAAGTTGTACCCTTGCAGACATAGGGCCCATCTAGCTAGGCGCCCTTCTGGCTCCTTAAGTTGTTGTAATCATTTAAGCAAAGCGTGGTCAGTGACAACTGTGAAATGGGTACTGTACACGTAGTGGCGGAACTGCTTGACTGTATGCAACACGGCAAGACACTCCTTCTCTGTGACACTATAATTATTCTCATGCTTGTTTAACACGCAGGAAGTGTAAGCCACAGGATGGTCTGTAGCCTTGTCATCTAGTTGGGCCAGAATAGCCCCAATAGCAAGATTGCTAGTATTGATGTATAGGATGAACTCCTTATCATAGTCAGGATACACAAGGATTGGCGCCTCTTTGAGTTTTTGGTTAAGGGTTTAAAGGCTTGCTGCTGACTGGCAGTCCATTCAAAATGGACATTACGTAACAGCTGGACTAGCGGTTCACTAGTATTGGCAAAGTCAGGGATAAACTGTCTATAGTAGCCCATCATCCCTAAAAAGACTTGTACCTCTTGCAGGTTGGTGGGCAGAAGCATTTTTCAATGGCCTCAACCTTCTTAGTCATTGGGCAAATCCCTGTCTGGGTTACTTCATGGACCAAGAATTCAAGACACTCTTTGAAGAAAGCGCACTTGTAAGGTTTTAGGTTGAAGCCAGCTTCTTGAATCTTTATGAACACCTCTTTGAGATGAGCCAGGTAATCAGTGAAGGTAGCGCTGAAAACCGTTATATCATTCAAGTATACTAGGACACATGACAGCTTCAAGTCACAGAGGATGGAGTCCATGGCCCTTTGGAAGGTGGCCAGAGCATTGCAGAGTCCCTGCGGCATGCAAGTAGGCTCAAAAAGCCCTTCAGATGTAATGAGCGCGGCTTTTTAGCAATCCTCGGGTAACAGGTCAACTTGCCAGTATCCAGATGCCAGATCCATTGCAGAGAAAAACTTAGAGCCTCCAAGACGTCAGAGAGCATCATCAATACACGGCAAGGGGTATGAGTCCTTCTTGGTCAAAGAATTCAATCAGTGGTAGTCCATCACAATGTAATGACCTCCATCTTTCTTCTTTAAGATGAGTAGCAGGGATGTCCAAGGACTTTGGGAAGGAGCCAGCAGCCCAGCTTCCAACATTTTTTTGAGCTCTTTAGATACCTGGGCGTCCTCCACACAGCTGTGGCAATATGGTTTAGCATGGAAGGGGGGAGCGTTGCCAGTATCAATCTGATGGATAATGCCTTTGGCTAACCCATAGTTGGTACTTTCCTTAGCAAAGATCATGATTAATTGGTCTAGCAAGTCTAGCACCTCTTTCTGTTGAGCCAGGGACAGCTGTGGAAAGTCTTGCGCAGTGATCAAGGATAGGACTTGGGGTTTGTCCTCAGGTAGGTTAAAGTCTTGGAATGTGCCAAAGGGATGAAGAGACAGGATATCAGGAGCACCCAAAAACTTGCCATATCCAATGACCTGCCCCCTAGTCATGGTCATGGTGAGTGCCGTCAGGTTGGCTACCAACAATTGAATAGAGTCCTTATGGGAGACATCTAGGATTCCAGGACAGAGATAATGTTTGTTGCGCCCTAATGAGGGGGGAGAGTACAACTCCAAGAAGGTTTGTTCAGGTAGTTCATATAATGTCTGGGAGTCTAGGATGGCCTGGGAGCCAGGGGGGATGGTGACAGTGGACGTGGTTAGGAGAGAGATTCCCTCAGACGCAGGGCAAGCCATGGGAGGACATTTCATGTTTGAAGATTGGGTGCAATATTTGAGGTTGAAAACCCCAGTGGGATATTCTAAGGCACATGTCTTGAGCCTTTTTTCTGGGAACTTTAACTGGCTCTTCAAAGATCAGAGGGACTTTGTATTCCAGAATAGAGAGGTAGCCATCTTTTAAGTTGATTATCTCATTATATTCCCTAAGGAACTGGGTGCCAACTAAGAGATTGTAACTCTTGTTTTCCAAGACAACTGCTGGTGCAGCTAGGAGAAGCTTGCCAAACTGCATGGGTAGGGCAGAGTACGTCCCTATGGCATGGGTCATAGACAGTCCAGCTGTGCCATATGACTGGTGATAATTAAGGTCAGGGGCAAGTTTGAGTTTCTTCACGAGCTTGGAGGAGACAACATTGACTGACAAGCCAGTGTCTAGAACGGCCTTGATCTTCACTTTTTGAATGGATATCTCTACTCAAGTGGTAGTGCAACCAAAGGGTGAAAGGACAGCCAAGATATCCAGATCCTTGGCTTATTCCTTATCCCACCTCTCAATCATGCATCTTAATCCTGGGAACTCCTTATAAACAGTCTGAAGAGGGAGAAAAACAGATACATTCTTGAAGACAGTGTCAGCAACCTCAGCAGCTTCTTCTGACAACTCCACTAGCATGGGGACCTCTTAGCCTGAGTGAGGTAAGGGAAAGAGACAACTTCTTTGGCTTCAGGCAAAGGCTTAGCAGGAGTTGTAGTCTTTCCTGATCACAATTTATAGGGGACTGTAATAGTTTTGGGACCATCCAGAACAGAGTACCCATATGCATCAGCGTTATCTGTATCAGAGTCATCCAGGTCAGAGTTGTCAGAGTTATTGTGGAATAATAGGAGGATAGGAGGAGCCTCATTATCAGCAGGCTTGGAGTCAGATATAGAGGGAGAGATTGAAAGAGACTGGGAAGAATTGTCAACCAGGAGCGTCTCTGCCTCTAGGTTGACTGCTCTTTTGGATCAGCTCCTTCAACCCGTGGGTTGGTGCAGACTTGAGAATGATGACCTATCTAACCACAGTTGTGGCAACCTTGGTGCCAAGGGGGATTTTGCGAGTTCATGGTAAGAATGCAAGGACCACAGGAAGACAAACCAGAGTTAGAAGCAGCTTAACTTTCTCTAACAACTGCTCCAGAATGGATAAGGTACATGTCCTACAACAGCGTCTTTATGCTCTTCATAGAGGAAAGCATAGCTTTATGGGCTTTGAAGTGAAGACATAGAAGCTGGTTAACTTTGAGGGCTTGAGCGCAAGCCATGTAAGCTTCATGGGCTGTCAATTGTCTGCTTGTTATCAGTTGCTGCCCTTCCATGTAGAATCTGTCTGCAAACTTGGCTAGCATCTCTTTAGGCTTGAAAGCAATGTGCATAAAAGCATCATTTTTCACTTCCAGGCTAAGGTCACCACTGAACTTGTCAATCAGAAGCTACTTCATATCCTCCCACATCTCAATGGTGGGTAGTTCAGGCACCACCACCTTCTGACAAGTTGGGTGTAGACAGGTCAGAATATGTTCCTTCTTAACCTTGTCTGATGCTTGTCTCATGGAAGTTTCATAGATAGTTAGAAAAGCTGCAATGTTTGAGGTTCTGGGGTTGAAGACTTGCTTAAAGGTAGGCTTGAAGTGTGCTTTGGGAGTTGGACCACCATTGTTGCTATTGAGTACATTTATACACGGGGAGAACTCTGCTTCAGATTCAGAGGGGGGCTGTCTAGCCCACAGCTGACAAACACTCTCTTCAAGGGTAGTCAGGGTCTCAACAGCGCGGGCACCTGTATTGGCAGCTTGAGTGGTCTATTGTTCAGTAACATCTAGGCATTGGCCTTGGGTGGTCACTACTGTGGAGAGCTCAGTCAGTTGAGAGGTAAGGGATGGCCCCACTGAGAGGCAAGGGGCAAACCTGTTGTTCACAGAGTTGATCAATTCACTCATCTCTTGTACATCTCTATCCAGCTCAGTATGGTCCCGCTTTAAATGATCCACCTTGTTAGCTAGGGCAATTAGTTACCTAGCACATTGGATTTGAGGGGCTTCTGGTAAGCCAGGGCAGCAAACATCTTTGTCAACAACCCCAACTGGACTAGTAGCAGTTGCCATCATCTCACATAGGGCAATAAGTTCTTACTGTAGCTCTGCAACTTGAGCAGTCAACTCAAGCACCTGGGGGTCAGGTTGAGGGGCTTCAGCAGGACGTCCCTGACTGCAGGTAGTTGTACATAGCTTGCAAATGGCATCCCATATTCTCTGCTCTCTACCTACCAAGTCACCAGAAGGGGGAGAGGGCGGAACATCTGGCTTGGGCGTAGCTAATTCATTGACTTGACTCTGGAGTTTGGTTATAGCAGCAGCGGTGGCAGCTCTCTCTTGACCAAACACTGTACTGAGTTCATTAAGGCTGTTAGCAGCAAAGTCCACTACCTGCTATATTTGCTCAAATGAATACATGCTGAATGCATTGAGCTGCTGCACAAGTTTTTTGAAGTTGGTGAGATAAGCATTTAAGGTGGAATCTACTTGAGTTCACCAGGGTTGTTCTAGCTGTTGAAAGTTGTGTAGACGCTCTCTCACGTATTTGGGGATGAACTGGCGCATTTTTTTGATAGAATTAACCAAACAGGTCTTGGAGGTAACAGAGTTGCGCTGATTGTCAGATGCCAAGGAAAACAGGGAATGTATCCACTTTTGGTAGGCAGCAAACTAGTCCCAGTGATGAGTAACCGTTGCTTGTAGAGATTAGATTTCTTGGATGTGGAGCCCCAACACCATTTGGGTCATTATTTGTTAGATTAAGCCAAGGCGCCAGCTTAAGCATTTCAAAGCCTTTTAACTTCTTTGGTATCATTTAAGTCATAAACTTATGTTTTTTGAACATTAGTATAATGCTTAGTTTACTGAAGAAAAGTTTAATAGTGTAAAATATACAATAATAGAAATAAATCTTATTTCTATTAGCTGTATTTTTTTGCTAAAACCCTTTTTTCTATTTTAATAAGCCAAGAATTAAATATATGAGTTGCATGGGAGAGTAATAGCAGCCCCAAAGCTATAATTGCTATTACCCTATCTTTGGCTCATATAATTAATTTCTTAGTTATTTTTAGAAAAAAAAGTTGTTGTATTTAAAAGACTATTTACCCTATGTGAAATATAAGTTTTTGTTATGCGTCCAACTTCATGAACATGTCCTACTAATCCTTTAGTAGTATCAGCTCTCTTTGTTTCTCTGTCATCTGTGCAGAACTTTGCACAATAATTTATTTTAGAGTACTCCTTAACATCCTCAAATGTCAAAGGTGAAACATACTTCTCACCATCTTTCATTAAATATGAAAGATTAACATAAAATGCTTTGACTTCAAGCCAGCTTTTTTAGGCCTAGATTTTCTATCATAGATGTGAAAAAAGGTTTTTTGGGAAACATCTGAACTATTTACAAGTGTCTCATATAAACCCTTTCTTTCTTCCTCTCTCTCAAAAACCATTTTGAGATCATTTATATTTTTTATATACATCTCATTTTCCTTTTGTTTAAATATTTTAGATAATACACCAAAATGACCATCAACAATACTTTTGCCATGACACTCAACAAATCTATTAAACTTAATTGTTCCTTTTATAATTTTAGGTACCTCTTTAAAAAGATAATATAAGAATTCATAAAAACTGAAATGATTACCATTATCAGTCCAAACTTTAATATTTTTAATATTCTTAAATTTATTATTTTTAAGCAGACTTATCAAACACTGACCTGAAAACAAAGAGTCATGAGATAAAATTTCAGATAAAAAGTCATGATACTCATATTTAATTTTCTCATTTTCTTTAAAAGCAATTGCAAATCCTAATAAAGAAATAGGTATTTTCTCATAAAAACAATTATTTGTCTCTATAGGACCCCCACCTATTTTAAAGTTTTCTTTATAGTCTATTACTATAACACATGAATTATTATCAAGATTATTTATATCACTAATATATTCTTTATTTTGATGCTTATAAAACTTTTCATGTAGGTCAATAGATTTCAAATTTTCTTTAATAGATTTAGGCAATGGCAACTTCTTTATACTCAAATCCTTTTTCTTCATTTCTAATGACTTTTTTAAGTTGCAAATGTTACACATATCAGTTTGCTTTTTGCTTTTAATTATATTATTAGGAATAAGCTTATAAAAAGTGGAAAGTGAAATAGAAATATTGTTTTTTATTTTCATATCTCCGTAAATTTCTTTTTTTGTTTTCAATAATGAGTATTTTATTTTAGTTGAGTATTCACTCAACTCTTTTTGTAATTCTTCATAAATCAATCCAGGGGATTTTTTAGTGAATTGGCTAGTTGGAAATGAATTTTTTAATATATGTTTTAAAATATTTTTTATGTTTTCTTTCTTTACTGAATTGTTTTTTCCTTTTTTATTTTTTGAATTTAATGATGCTTTTTTAGCATTTTTCATTTTTTTAGAATATGAATACTCATTTTTTGTCATTTTAAATCCACAATCCCAAAGCTCTTTCAGACTGTAGCTTGATGTAACCAATGCTCTTAGGGAAGGAAGGTGCTTGGCAGGGGACTCTGAAATCAATTCCTTTAGGTTGTTAAGGAAATCATCTGTTTTAGAATTTTGTATGACAGGTAAGAAGGTACTTTTTCCAAACTCTGTTTTTAATAAGAAATTCTCAAAAAAGCTGTTAAGATCACTGCCAGCAGTAAAAAGGAATGCTTGTTTAAGCATAGAGATTCTTTCTCTCTCAGTAGAAGCCCCCAGAGAGAAGAAGGGTGTCATCTGAGGTGCAAACTTGATAGGTTCCATAATGATAGTGGTTGGGTTCCTTGGCTTGGTTCAGGCAGTTCTTGCTTGGAAATAGTTGTGCAGTTATCAGAGAGGAGTAAAGGTGTGGATTGTAAAGTAAATTTCTGTAAAGTTGAGCTGTTTAAATACCATGTTAGCTGAGCTTTCACACTACAGGCATAAATCCCCAACTGACCCCCAACTGATCTCCTTAATTTATCAATATCACCCCTGAAGTCTGATATCATTGTTTATTTACCCCTTTTTATATTCTGGTTAACTGTTGATATTTCCACGAATAGTACTTCAATCTCGCTCAAACTAGTATCATTAGAAAGCCCTTAATCTCAGCTTTTGGAATTGTGCTGCAACTTTATATTTCAATACCAATTTAGTATCTTGAAGTGGCTTTGAATGTAAGCTTATAAAATTATTATTTGAAATAAAATATGCTAATTAACTCTTAAAGTATGATATTTTAATCAGTAAACTAAATTTAAAGTATAAATCATTATTTAGCTTACTTTTAGTAACCAACTCAAAAACCTTTTTTTAAATAAACTTAAGTTTATTATAACCTTTAACAGTTCTTAAAAAATGAACTTTATATATTTTAAATCTATCAAAACAAAAATGTTTTTCTAATCACATATAAATATTTGCTTGTATAATTAAATTTATATCTTATTTTTATAGATACAATGACTAAGATCATTTTCCATTTAGTTCAAATAAATTTTAACCTTTATAAAATTTAATTAAATAAAGCAAGATTTTGAAACATTCTATTTTATGTTTGAATTTTTTATACATATTATCTCTAGCATACAGTATAAAAATATAATTTTATTAAATAGTTGTATAAAGCTATTTTATTAATATTAAATACTTAAAATTTTGAAAAGAAAAGCTTTTACTCTCTTATAAGTTCTTATTATATATTTTCTATAAAATCTAACTTAAGAATAAATTACTTATGCTAAATGAGATCACTGAAATTTCAATAAAAGTTCAGTTTTAATTTTAGTTTTAGTTTTTTTTTAACTTTTTACTAGATTTTTTTTAAAAAATCCAAAATTATTTAATATTTATTAAATATGCAAAAAAAGCTATCTGCCCTCTTTTTAAAAAGAGGGATTCAAAAATGATTATATTTTAAATTAAATATTTTAAAAAAGCTAAGATTTTAGGTAACAATTTGATTTCTAACAAAAAGCATCATATCAGTTTTTATTGTATTTTTAGGTTGCTCTTTTTAGAATGATGTCATTTTGTACTAATCAGCTTTCAAGAAATAATGGTATATGAAATAAGATTGTTACTAGCTTTTAATACAGTTTAATTTAGCTGTAAGTAGAAAATGATTAATTTAATATAGGTTTTTATATTATAAGGATTAAATAAGATTTATTTTGATAAAATTGTTGTAATTATTTAAATTTATTGATAAGAAAATTAAAACAAAATTTTAAAGTTTTAAGTAGCACAGTTAATAGGAAACAGATTAATCTAACAAATAATGACCCATTTGATGGTGGGCCAAGGCAGGCTGCACAAAGGACGGTAGTAAGTGCTCAGCAGAGCCAGCCGCTGAGAGGAGATGCTGTGGAATTTGAGGAGCCACAATCAATTCATACTATTCCACTTGACTGAACTGCAGCTGAAGGTGAGAGATGGGTCCTTCACAGGCTATCCCAAGGGCTACTGCCATGACTTGTTCTAAGTCAGGGGTAACCATGGGGTAAGCAACTAGGCGGGGACCATCCCTGAGGTTCAGTACAGTGGAGATAATAGGCAGGTTGTCAATATCTTCCTCAATAGGAGGGCTATTAACTTCAGGTGAAGTCAGCTCTTGAATAGGCAGAGGCAAAGGACCTGAAAACATGGATGCAGAAGGGTTAACCAAGGGGCTTACAGCCCCTGTAGTGAGCACCATTTTTGTTGTGTTTTTGAGGCACGGCACAGACACACAACAGGGAATCCTAACCTTAGAATTGGATTCATACTAAGTCTTGGTTAGATGACAGGGAAGGATATGCAATTACCTTGCGGCCCTGGAAGAATAATCTCTACTAGTTGTGGCTAGAGAGAGGCGCGGAAGTACTGGAGACACAGGGACAAAAATATGAATATAACTTAATTTTTATTGGTGAATATGAAATAGAATATATAGTGGTTAGGAATACCACAAAACACTACCAGGACGGTAGGATCACTTGCCACAAGCATGAGTGGGGCAAGTGAGATGTGCAGAGTCAAGAAACCAAACTTTTGTATTTCCTGATTCAGTCATCAACTCATTTCAAGAGGCAAAAGCAAAAGAAAGAGATTTGTCTTTGAAATGGCCCACCAAAGGCAAAATTGACACATGGTGAATAGCAGTATTCACAACATAGGGAATAGTGCCCATCACAAGATAGGAGTCAACTTGATAATGTAGGATAGGAATTGATCAACAAAGGGCTAAGAGCATGAACTGGGAAACATGGACTCTACCAAAACCATCAAAATAACATGTAATACTTCAAAAAACTGGGTGAAAATGATCTCAGGGGCTACAACAGAATCTTGCAGGTGGTCAGGCACAGGATCAGGAGGAGTCATTGGTACTAGGTAGACAGGCAGATAATTGTAATCATCACAGAAGAGCCTAGATTAACCAGTATGACAGTTTACTTTGTGGTTAAAGGTTTCTGGTTCTCTAGTTCTTACCAAGGATTTGGCAATTAATATGTTTTCTAGGGTGAATTTGGACAAACTGGATTAGGTGGGCACTCAGTAAAAAAGACAGGATCAAATAACTCCTCCTAGACAGAATAACAAAGGCTGAGGGTATGTGGGATTAGCAGAAGAACTGATGTGGGATTGTGAGCCATAGGTTCATTTAAAATTCTTATAAGAATGATGATACTGCTATATTCAGCATAGCTGGGGACTTTTTTCTGCTGACAAGGTGACACTGTGGGGAAGCAAGATAGAGAGAAGAGATAATAACTTTATTGAATATTGGGTGATGACCTTATAAAGAAATTGTAGAACATAAATAGGATCAGGATGATCCCAGATGCTTGGGAGGGAATACAGAAGGCATTCTGAAAGTAGGGGAATTTGGGAATCATGAAATAGCTATAAGGTCTTGCCCATAGTGGTGCAAAATTATAAACTAAAGCGTGTAAAGCATTAGGATTAATATTCAGAAGATACAAAAAGGTAGGAACTGTCTGTAAGATAATTTTACAGAATCCTGCTAAAAACCTATACTGAGTTACAAAAGGAGTGATTGAGTTTAAGAACCCTAAGCAAAGAAGATAAAATAAGGTGTTTAATAGTGAACAATTTGTAACTAAAGGAATGTCAATATTTGGATATTCTCCATCAGCAAATTGGTACATATAGCTATTGAAATATTCCTTAAGGGAAAATAATGGATACAACAAGCCTAAGGCTTGTTATTTTACAAGTTTCATTTGTTCAAGGAAAGAAAAGGCTAAACTTTAAAATGAATTTAATAAAAATGTATAAATTTCTAAAAATTAAGATCTCAAGTTTAAATTAGATAAAGAATTGAAGGGTAGAAATCACTTAGAATTTTGGCTTAAAGCCTACTCTTCAAAAGCTCTTTATTTATAAAAGAAAAAGCCTTTCCAGTTGAGTTTGATATCCAGGGAGAAATCAGCCAATAAGAGGAGCAACTGGGGAAGTTTAGAGATGACAAGAGAAAGAAAGGGGAAACAGACAACCAGTTTGAAGTTGATCTGCAACGTGAAGCTGGGGGGAAAGTGGCAACAACTTAACCAGGAGTTTCAAAAAGGTGAGTGAAAATTAAAATTTCTCTAACTTTAAAGTAGAGAATATAAAGCTAATAGAATAGCTGGTGAGCAAAAGATGTCAACAACAACGTCAATTCAAGCGCAAATTGATGCAAAACAAGTTAAACTACTTTAAAATACTTAAATATTAACTATTAATTCAAAATTTCAATATTAAAAAATAAAGAAATATTAAATCAATTGAAAACAAATAAAATATGATAAGTTTTTAAAAAGTCTGCCCTTTGGGGCAGGGCATGACAATAGCCTTATTTGGATTTCTAGAATTGCCAATCTTGTACTACCTTGTCTGATTTCTCCAGAAATTTTGGGCTTTAGGTCTGCAATTATTTTAACATCAGGAATATGATTCATTGGTTTGTTGACAGGTTTGAATAGCTCTTGATTGGTGAGCATTTGTGAATAGATGCAAGAAACTTCCTTTTTTTCAAATATATTCCTAAAACAAGGCAGCCTGGCCAAATACAGGTTTGTCTGGATGTTGAGAGTTGACACTAATTAGGGGGTGTGATTTTGGATTTCACCAAAATACCCTTTGGGGAGACCACTTCCTCTGTGTAGGTCTGGGCCCTTGGCAGTGTATCTTCAGCTGGACTACCTTTCAGCCTCGGAAAATCTCCTAGGCTTTGCAGGCTGATGATCAAACAACCCAATGTGTTATGAAAGTAACACATTCAAAGCCCTGGGAAGGATCAAACCCGCGCCGCGCCGCGCCACCAGGTAGGGCAAGCAGGTGGAAGGAATCATTTCTGCCCTGTCTACAGCTGCAGGGCTTGTTCTGGGCCCCAAAAGCTATGCCCAAGCCTTGGTGGGTTTGGTTGGGCCTGGATAGGCTAATTTTAGCTGCTCAGTGCTCCCAGTTCAAGCCCATCCTCCATTTAGTAATTTGGGGTTCCCAATTGGGAACCCCTTTTTTAATCAAGTTCCTTCACCTTAAAAATGCCTTTCAAGCCAGTCCAAGAATGGTGATAAAATTGAAAAAAAACCCATGACTCCTGCAGCCAAACCTGCCATAACCAATGACCAGCCAGGCCAAGATGGGCCACCAACAAGCCAAACAACTGTTCCTGAAGACCCCAAAAATAACCATGAAGCAGCCAACCAAACAGCAGAGCCTGAGATGCCAAGCATTGCCACACAGATAGCACCAGAAGAATGCCCAGAGGCACTTGAATTTGAGTAAGTATATAAATAAGAAGCTCCTGAAAAAGTTCTGTATTGTCATCCTTACCAATAAAGTTTTTATGAACATTTGGTTCACCCATCTGATTCCTTACATATTTTTGATACTCTTCCATCTGCAATCACCAAAGCACCAGTACCCATCCTAAGGGATTAATAGCCAAGCATCAGTTGACAAAACAAAAGCCTTTTACTACTATTGCCCTCCTGACGCTCCATTTGGCCCTGTGCACTTCACTGAGTATCCCCACAACCCTGATGGCGAGCCTTAGACCTTGAAAGACTTGAAGTGGTACACCTACCCAGACACTCCCAAGGATTCATATCAAATTTTCTGTGACAGCAGGTGAATCACTGTATACCCTTTTATCTTCAATGGGAAATACAACAATCCTGCTGCCTACTTGGTCCCAATGGAACCACCCCCAGCACCCAAACTGACCATTTCAACCCCACCCACATCTGACGCTGCTGGCCAGACTAGTCAATTCCTGTGAGTGCTATACCTGGCACTCACTGGATTGATTGATTGATTATGCCTTGCTAGCAGCTGGACCCTGGGCTGTGACTGGGAAGGCCCTTTCCTACCTGGTAAAGTTAGGTCCCATCATCTGGTGGGCCATGCTGGTACCTGCTTTGACTCCTCCCTCACCTACTGGAGCTCCACGGTACTCTTGGTATTCTGAAACACTGATTCAAGCCTAAAAAACGTGAGCAGCTGGGTCCTTGGTCCTCTGGGCTGGCAGACTGCAGGTTGTGAAGACCAGGGTTCAAATTCCTGCTTTTGACCTATGTTTATTATCAGAAGCAAAATGCATTTGTGACATCCAGGTACTTTTTATAATGGGTATTCATGGTCCCAGATTAGTAATGACAACAGCCCAGTTATGTCCATAAAACGTTTCATTTGGGCTTTTGCATATATTACAGTCTATGTGTTGCAACACACCATCAGCACTGTTGGTACTGTAAATTCAGAACCTAATGGCAAAAATATGAGATTTTCAAATCCTGTGTCCAAATTTTGAATTGAATTTGGGTTTGGCCCTTTTTTAATTAAAACAATTTCTTTGTATTTTTTTAATACTTTGAAATTTCAGGATCTCATAGACACTTTGCAAATTTCAAGTTAAGCTGTATATTTAAAGAGAATTAATTAATTGGAATCAGATTTAAATTTGGAAAATCCAACAACTTAGTTTCATAAAATCTACTATGTGCTTTTGAAATTGCAATATTGTCAAATCCAAGAACCAAGTTTCAAATCAAAATTGAATTCCACCAGTAAACTCAATTAACAATTGCATGATTTGGAATCAAATTTGAAATGATAAATGGTAAACTAAGAAACAATAACCCAAATTAAGAATCTCCAAAATGACTAAAATCAAATGAAAAAATTAATTTTGATAACCATGTTTAGACATGAAAATCAAATAAAATGAAAATTTTTCTAAAGCAGAGCCAATGTCAGGATTCTCCTTTCTCTATTATTTGCTGCTAGCACTTTCTCACATGATAGATTCAAAATTTAATCTATCCTTGGTTTTAACCAACAATTCACCCCCAATATTTCCCTTTTTACCAATCCCTGGTTCCTACCAATTAATTATCCTATATTAACAGTTATTTTCCTTTTAAAAGTTACCTTTTTTGCTCAGCACAATTTTTGAACCCACAACCTTTACGCTAAGGTTAATTTAAGTTAGTTTGAACTCCTTACCTTTTGCTTTTTGCCTTGGCTTACGCCAGCAGCTTTAGATCCAATTTTCCTGTCTTCCTGCTCTCTCTTGCTTGCTTAAACTAACTAAGCACCCACTGTAACTGTTTTCTTTCTCCTTCCAAAATCTCCTTTATGCTAGTTTAACTTTTCAAAGTTAATTCAAGCAGTAACTTACAAACCATGGGTTTTTTCTTGCCAATGATCAGTAACCTAAATAAGTTAAACTCTTATTTACATTTTGCACCTCACTTATCAAGCTCAATAAAAAGGCTTAGTTTACCAGTCTCAACAGTAAGTTGAGATTGTTTGACTTGCACCTCCAAAAAAGTACTAGTTAGGTTTTGTGGCTTGTGTTTTCTTTTTTACATTTGAATTTCTATCTTAGATCCATGATACTATTTGATTATATTTTCCAGCAGTAGGTAGTTTTTATAGTGGTACTCACAATTTGATAGTGGATATTTATAACCCACCAGTTAATGGTGACCATTTCCCAGACCTAGAAATTGACTTTTTGACTAAATTTTTAGTCAAGAAGACTGGGCTTTATTTTATTTTCTTAGGATTAATAAATTGCCTTAGTCCTTATTTTACCTCATACAAATTCTTAGGAGCTTTTATCCAGTTATTATTGCAGACTCTCACCACCTTTCTATATTTAACTAATATAAAAATTGTTGGGCTGAAGGCTTTAGTTTACAATAATTTTCCCCAAGCCTTAAGACCTTACAGCCAAGTAAAATATTATACATTTCAAATCACTAATATATAAATTGTGTCAATTATATACTTCTGGGAAGTATAGTAAATGAGATAAAGGGGAAGATTAAGAAGATAATGATACTTTATTTGATATGAATATAGGGTATTATATAGTATCACAAGAAACCACATACCATACACGTACATCATGGAGTTCATGGGGCTTATTTGAGTAATGTTCCTCTTAAGTTACAAGGCTTGTTCAAGTTGTTTCCTTTAGGATCCAGATTATTTGATCCCCATAAAGATGATTGACTGATAGTAGTGCCACCAATTTACTGGCTGGTTGGTGAGTTGTTCAGTGACCCATTTGTTGAGTTGCTCAGGCTGTTAATTCCCTGAGAGGGGGTAATCAAAGATGTTGCAACATCTCCCCCTGGTGTGCTAGAAGGCAGAGCCTTGGGAATTTTCTTGAGCGTGTTGGGGATACAAGCTTGATATTAATCCAGTTTGGTGTTGAGAGCAGGGTGTCTGGAGTTGCTCTGGGCTGTTCTTGCCTTGCATAAGCAGAGTTGGTCATGGTGCATACGTTTTAGTTCAGTTTGGGCCCCAATTCCCTTGACAAGGTAGGTATTGTTGGGCTTGAATTCCATGACAATGCCTGGTCCTTGTAGCCCTGGATACAACTTATCCTGATTGTGGTTGACAACCCAGATTTTGTCCCCAACTTGGAATATTTTCTTCTTTAGGGGGATTGCTTCTCTTTCAACTATTTTGTGTTCCATTTCCTCTTGGTCTTTTCTAACATGTTGTATGTTGGGGTCACTGTTGTCTGGCACCTTTTTAGGCAGGGGTAATCATGGTCCTGTGGTTGTACTAACAAAAGCTGGCTTTTGTCCATAGATGGGTTCATAAGGGCTTTTTCCTGTATTAAAGTTGACTTGTGTTCTACTGACCACAAGTGCTGTTGGCAGCATGTTGACCCAGGCCTTTGGATTGTTAGCAGATAATTTAATGAGGGCTTCTAAAAGAAAGCTGTTTAGTTGTTCTACTTGTCCATTTGCTTGAGGGTGGTATAAGCTGGCTGTGATGTGTTTTATTCCATTCTTGGCAAGATAGATATTGGTATCAAACACCATAAGTTTAGTGCCTCCATCTGTGATCAGGAGGTCAGGTTTCCTGAACTTGGCTATGATTTCTTTCCCAATAAATTGTCTCACATCATTTCCTTTGTGTTCTTTTGTAGCTTATGCCACAGGACATCTGGTTGCATGGTTGATAGCTGTTATGATGTACTTCTTGCCCTTGTTTTTTCCAGGCATTGGTCCCACAATATCCAAAAAGCATACCTTGAAGGGTTTTGTGATGGATACAGGTACTACTGACTTGGGTGGTGCTTTGGTTTGGGCGTACTTTTCACAGAATTTGCATTGTTCCAGTACCTCTCTGATATCATATAGCATGTTGAGCCACCAGTAACGTGTATTGAGATATTTATGCAAGTTCCTACTACAGGTGTGTCCCAGGTCTCTGTGATATTGGAGGATTGTGTCAATCTTTTGTGTTGACGGGACATAGGGTACGGTGTCACCATTTTAAAGTATCCAGTGCAAGGTAGTATATACGTTTTTGAACAGATTTTTGTTCTTAAGGACCTTCTCTTGGATGTCCATTGGGATGCCAGGTGGGAACCCTTACTGGAGATTCCCCATGATTAACATGGGCCAGTCAGGGTTGCCATCAGTGCAGAGGACATTTTTGCTGTATAGCCTTGACAGGGCATCTGTAGTAAGCATTTCATTGCCTGGCTTGTATTCAATTTGCATGGGGTATCTCTGTATGAGGCTCATCCTTTTGGCTTGTTTTCTTGACAGGTGTTCTTGTGTTTTGAAGAATATCAGTGACTTGTGGTCGGTGAGTACTTTGAACATTTGTGCCCCTTCCAGATAGCTTTGTCATTTCATGAGGCAATGCATGATGGCTAACAACTCTTTATTGTGTATGGGATATCTTTGTTTGCCGTTAGATAGTTTCCTTGACATATATGCCACAGGGAGGAAGTCCTTTTCTGCTGTTTGGATATAGAGTACTCCTCCTATGGCGTAGTTAGATGTGTTGGTTTCTAACTCATAGATCCCCTTGAAATTCAGGTATTAGAGGATAGGGGCAGTGACCATGTGTTCCTTTAGTTGTCAGAAGTACTGGTCTTGTAGTGGCGTCCAGACAAGCTTGGTTGTTTTTCCCGTGATGGCAGAGAGAGGGGCTGTTAGGGCACCCCAATCAGGGATGGACCTTCTTACATAGACTATCATCCCAAGGAATGTGTGGAGCTTGCTCTTATTTCTTGGGGCTGGCATTTCATCTATGGCACATATCTTGTCTTTATCTGATTTGATCCTGTCCTTGCTGATAATGTGACCAAGAAATGGAAGTTCAGCCAAAAAAATTTGCACTTTGATGGTTTTGCAATTAGTTGGTTTTCTTCAAGGGTGCAGAGGACCAGGTGGAAGTCTTCCCAGTGCTGTTTTAAGTTTGGGCTATAGATATGATGTTGTCCAGGTAGATGATTGCCTGTTTTCTGATGAGTTCTTTGAAGACCTTGTTCATAAAGGTCACAAAGGTGCTGGGGGCATTGGTCATCCAAAATTGGAACAACACATTCAAAGGATCTGTATTTGTTTCTAAATGCGGTCTTTGGAATGTCCTCAGGCTTTACGCAAGTCTGATGGTAGCCTGCTGTCAAATCAATTTTTGTGAAGATTTGGGACCCCCAGGGCATCAAAAAGGTCGTCAATCAGGGGCAGGGAATACCTGTTCTTGATTGTGCCCTTGTTGAGTGCTCTGTAGTCTGTGACTAGAAAGAGGCCTCTGTCTTTCTTAGCCACAAGGAAGACAGCAGCAGCAAAAAGAAACTTTGATGGTTGTATGAGTCCTTTTTTTATGGCTTGGTCAAGGAAATTTTTTTAGGGCGCTGTCTTCTTGTGGTGTGAGGAGGTAGATAGGTTGTGCCTTAGGTACACTCCCTTTTAGATAAATCTCATATTGTATGCCGCAGTCTGGTGGTAAACCTAGTAGGGCTTCTTGGAAGACAGAGGGAAACTCACTGACTAGTTGATCTCATATATAGTCCTCTTCAATTTTGGTCCCTGTATTTTTGAAGTGGATAACTCTGTATTTACAGGTGTTCCATTTGATCTTGCTAGGGTCAGTTTCCTCTTTTTTTCTCCACAATTTTCACAAACACGTGATCCCTCATAAGCATGGCAAGGTGAGTTGGGTAAACATGGTTATGCACTTTTCCTTGTTGTATGGTAAGGGTAGTGCTATCCCAGTCAATATGAGGTTTGTTATTTGTCATCCATCCAGGCAAGTATAACATCATACTTGGGGATTGGTATGATGGGTTCACTAAGCATGGTTTGCACATCCTTAATTAAGGCACAGAAAAGTTTTGCCTCTTGTGTGACTGGTGTGCTTTGGTTGTCTGCCATGATGACCCTCTTGATGTTGATTTGGCCTGCAGGTAGTTTCATAAGGTTGGCAAATTTCTTGTCAACAAGAGATTGGTCTGCTCTAGTGTCAAATAGTGCAGTGTCCTGGTATCTACAAAAACAGAAAGGATAAGTGAGGAGTTTATTTCCAGTTTGGGCAGCAAACAGTAAAGGCTTGTTGGAGGGTACTTGTATCATGGTGATTGAATCCATGTCTTGGTCCCTGTACAAGTCTTGTAAAGTGGGGGAGGGCAGCTTTCTTAAGCACTCCCATGAGTTTTTCCCTCCTTGTTGGTATCTCTGGTGCTTGCCTGGCTGGCTTAGGCAGTTCAGTTACAACTTTGAGGATGGGTGTTGTTGGCTCAATTATTTTTCTTGCTTGGTTAAAGGTCCTTCTTGGCCATAGGGCTCTCCTTGCGCTTGTTTATTGCATGTAGGTTGTCAGACTTTTGAGCTGTGCACTTTTCTTCCAATAATACATCTTCAAGGTTCTTGCAGCAGGTCATGTCAAACTGACGCCTAATGTGCGTGAGGAGGCTGTTGTAGAAGTCCAACTGTGGTCTGGGCTCATCAAAGTTGATGGTGTTGAGAGCACAGTCACGTAGATCATTGTATGCAGCAATATATTCCTTGATTGTTCCTGTCATTTTTAATGTTCTGAGTTTGGTCATGATTTCAACGTTGGAGTCCTTCATGGAGAACTTTTTGAGGAAGGCGGTTTTAAACATGTCCTAATTTTCATTCTGGTCAGGATGTTGGTTGAGCCATTCACTTACAAAGTGAGAGGTGGCTCCTGTGGCACAGAGGGAGACTTCACTGGCCCAGAGTCTATGGGGGTAGGCTACTTGCTCAAATTTGCTTTGTGTACTGTTGATCCAGAGGGAGGCATTTTCCCAACGTAGTACTGAAAAAGCTCAAATTTCTGCTGAATGTAGGCATTGAAATACAATGTTAGGTATTTCAGGTTACTGTGGTTCTGCTGCAGCTGGGGCTGCAGGTAATAGTCTGCAGGCTTTGAGAGTGTTGTACTATTCAATGGGTACAAGGACTTGTTGTAGATGACAAGGCCTGCAGGAACGTCTTGTCCTTCTTATGTGTCCCTCCAGCCATTAGGGAGTACCATTGCTTGGTTCTTTTTCTTAGGAGGAATGTTTCCTTTGAGTTGGGTAGGTATGGATAACCTAACTGTGCTACCACTGTTGATTATATACTTCTGGGAAGTATAATAAACAAGATAAAGGGGAAGATTAAGAAGATAATGATACTTTATTGGATATGAATATAGGATAATATATAGTATCAGGAGAAGCCACATAATGTCTATGTACATCATGGAGATCATGAGGATTATTTGAGTAATGTTTCTCTTAAGTCACAAGGCTTGTTCAAGTTGTGTTCCATTTAGGATCTGGATTATGTGATCCCCGTAATAGATGGTCAACTGACAGTAGTGCCACCAATTTACTGGCTGGTTGGTGAGTTGTTTGGTGACCCATTTGGTGAGTTTCTTGGGGAGTCAATTCCCTGAGAGGGAGTAATTGAAGATGTTGCGACAATTGTGATACTATTCAAGGATAAATCAAGAGAAAACAACAACCCAAAGCTAAGCCAAAAACCTAAATAAAACACACATTACATCTAATATATATTTTTATTGTATTTTTATGGACAGACTATCCCATTTCCAACTAGCTCCTGCAACAGCATGTGGGACAGCCTGCTCACAAGGACACCCTAGAGGGTCCAGGAATATACCAAGGACACAGAATACGTCATTGAGGCCAATACACATGCCTATTAAGGCATTAGTGCAAATCAACCACCTCTCACATCACAAGTAAGATACAGCATACTAAATCTCAGAAAAAAGCCACTCTTTCAACCTACAGCTACATTCTCTCACACCAGGATCATTGGAAACAATGAGGTTACATACACCTCCACTCTGTACCCAGTTGTAACACAGCTCCACACTCTGGATCCCAGGGCTGAAAGTTAATGCCCCTACTTTTTTGATACATCCTTTGAGCCATTGGCCACAACTGATGAGAAATCTGCACCTATGGTGTATTCAACAATTGAAGGCACCACTGCAAGAAAGAGTGATCACACTTTCTACACAAAGGACCCCATCCAATGTATTGATCCTAATAGCTTGGATGCCCCAGTATCTACCAAGGGCAGGTGACAGTTGTTGTATAGTGAATTTGAAGCTCTCTTCAATTGCTTAAACAGTGGAATGGCCATTTGGGATATTGTGCCTCAATTTGGTGTCACAACCAGATATATTAGCAGACTCAACACCACATATGGGGATACTGGCTGAATTTCAAAGCACCAAAGGCCAAACAACAGCCTAAAATTCTTAAGTTTGTACAAATTGATAAAATCAAACATTGGTGTGAAAATCTATATGAAAGTCAGTTTTTCAGTTAAGGTCAAAGGTCAGCAAAAATAAAGAGAGATTTAGATTATAGATGTAAGCAGCTCTATATGTCTAGTTTGTGCTTTCTTTATTGGGGTGATAGTAGGATAGCCCTCTATTAGCACATTAGAAAAGTAGAAAGAATACCCAGTTGAAGGACATTTTTAGTGGCTAGCAGAGAGAGAAGAAGTAGAAGGAATAGTTTTAAGTCATTAGAAGTGATCATAAGAAAAGAAATATAAAGATCAAGAAGAAAAAAGATTTAAAGGATAAGTTAAAGAAAAAAGAGATAAATATAGAAAGAAACAGAGAATAAAAAAGAATGAATAGAGAGAGAAATGTTGAAATTAAAAATAAAATAATAAATAAAAAATAAAAGATATATCTAAAATGTATTTTATTTATTAGAAAGAGGTTAAAAATCAGATATAAAAGGCTGGAGAAGAACAGAGAAATGTTGAAGGAGAGAAAACATTTTTTGTTCAACATAGTACAGAGCTAAAAGTAGGACAACAATTGCCTTCAGAGTTTTGCCAATAATTGTTGTCAATCATGGAATTAACAGTAAAACACAAGCAAATAGACTCATTATGCTTTAAATAAGGAAAGCAATCAAATTAAGGGACAGAGAAACATTGAAGAAAACAAGGAATTTGTTCAAAACACAAAACACAAATTGTTAGTATGTTGCCATACATTGACAGTGTATTATTAGAGGAAAAGGAAAAATTGAGCTGCTTTAGATGCTTTAAGAGAATGAAATAATCTGATTGACTGGAGGTTAAGGCTTATTTTATCAGTGATTTTTCATTTATAAATGAAGCAAAACACCTAATAAATCAGGGGGCTCAAAGAGAAAAGTCTTCTGAGATTGAATAGAGTAAGCTTAAAAGTTTAATTTATTATAGAAGAGAGAAGAAACTGATGAGGAGCAACTTTAAGCAAAGCTTTGAATATGGAATTAAGAAGAAGAGAATTATATTTTATTGAATAATACTTTAGACTTATATAGCTTGCGCTGTGGCGGGGATATAGTTGGATCAAAGATAGGGAAGGTCATGTGAAGGATGGGTTTGCATCACTGGATACTTGGACAAGTCATGTGATATTGGTTTGTTGCCTTTCTTGGTATGTAGAACAATATGTTAGATTGGCATCAAACCAGGAAATGACTGGATGTTAAGTGTGTCAGCAGTGGCCAGAATACCTGTACATCCAGCTCCTTGATACCCCCTTAAGGGGATACTCTGGTACATCGGGAGGTGGCTTTGTCTTGATAGCTGCTGCCTGATGTTCCTGGAGTTGTTTGCTGGTGGGTACTAGCTGCGCCAAGTGTTCCCCTTTTCTGAGACAAAGGCAGGATCTGTGGTATTTCTTGATGACAAGATCTTTGGCGCCTTGGAACTTAACTAGATAGTTATATCTGTCTGGTCAGGATCTGATGACTCTTCCTGGTTCTCTGTGTACTGAATCCAACTTCTTCCTGTTCCCTACTAGGACTTAGACAGGTAGTTGATTGGAAGTGGTTCCTCTGTAGAGGTTAACTTTTGTGCTTTGAGCCTTTTGGTTTCTGATATTTTAGCTTTGAGACATATGTGTTGTAGAGCTGGTGCTTGTTCTACTGTGGGAGGGTTTCCTGGGGGATCTTAACATATGGTTGGTTATTGTGGGTGGCTATCTCTGGTTTGTATCTGTATGTTAGTTCAAACAGTGAGTAGCCTGTCCCTTGATTGGTGCGTACCTGTGATACTAATAATGAATGTTTCACATATAGTGACCCTGTGTCTTTGGCTTTGCCATCCATTATTTTCTTGAGGGTTCTGATGAGGCTGCTGTTTAGGCGTTCCACTCTGCTGTTAGCCTGTGGCCTGTAGGGCAAAGTTTTAGAGTGTTTGATGTTTTTAGGTTTTAAATTGTTGTTTACTATGTGACCTGATAGCTCTATGGCTTCATCTGTTATGATGTAATCAGGAGTTCTGTAGTTAGCTATTATTGCCTTGTTGATGAAGCAATTTATTGTTTCTGCTTTGTGGTTCTGTGTTGCCCAGCAGATGGGCCAGCGTGTAGCAAAGTCAATTGCTACAATTAGAAAGTGTTGTTTAGTTTTTGCTTCTGGGAAGGTTCCCATCACTTCCAGCCCCCAAATCTTGAATGATTCAGGGTCTGGTAATGAATTAACTGTTGGTTGTAGAGCCTTGATGCTGGCGTATTTCTCACACATTGTGCACTTTTTCAAAACGTCAACTATGTCTTGTTTAAGATTGGGCCACCATACAATCTCTTTTAACGTGAGGTATAGATTGTTGGCCTTTGTATGCCATAGTAGGCGGTGATTTCTTAGTATAGTGTTGACTCTTTGTGAAAGTGGGATGTAGGGAACATGTTTATCTTTAATAATGCATTAAACTGTGCCATTTTATTTGTGGAAATGTTTTTCATTCCTTACTAATGTATTGTGGGTTAGTTGATGTGTGGAGGGGTCTTTCCCTTTTGTCTTGTACTCAGTGTTATATAGGTTGGGCCAGTCAGGATCTAGGTGGTCAGGATGATCCTCTTTTGGCTGACATAGCCTATAGAGAGCATCAGCTGTGACCAGCTCTGCCCCATTTTTATATTAGATGTCCAAATTGAGCTGCTCCAGCTGTAAGGTCTTGTCCATAATGGTGCAAGGTTATAAACTAAAGTGTGTAGAGCATTAGGATTTAGATTCAGAAGGTATAAAAAGGTAGGAACTGTTTGTAATATGATTTTACACAATCCTGCTAAGAACTTATACTGTGTTACAAAAGGAGTGATAGAGTTTAAGAACCCTAAACAAAGAAGATAAAACAGGGTATTTAATAGTAAACAATTAGTAACTAAGGGAATGTCAATATTGGGGTACTCTCCATCAGCAAACTGGTACATATAACTATTAAAAGATTCCTTAAGGGAAAATAAGGGATACAACAAGCCTAAGGCTTGCTGTTTTACAACTTCCATTTATTAAAGAAGAGAAAAGAAAAAACTTAAAATGAATTAATAAAAATGTATAAATTTCTAAAAATTAAGATCTCAAGTTAAAAATTGATAAATGTTTGAAGAGTAGAAATCACTTAGAATTTTGGCTTAAAGCCTACTCTTCAAAAGCTCTTTATTTATTCTTAATTTCCATTCAGTTTAGAATAATGACATAGGGGAAACAATAGCCAAGTGAAGGGGCAACTGGAGAAAAAGACAGGAGGGAACCTGGAGGAGAAGAAGAAGAAACTGAAGCACAGAGCAGCTGTTGATTGGCAACGTAAGCTGGGGAAGAGCCAGCAACTACGTAACAGGAGTTGCAAAAAGGTAAGTTAAATTTAAGAGTTTTCTAACTTAAAAATAAAAAATATAAAAGATATTGAATAGCAGGAAAGGCTGAAGACTTCAGCGATAACTCAAATGCAAATTGACATGAAAACAAGGTAATTAGATTAAAAATACTTAAATATTAACTCTTAATTCAAATTAAAAACCTTTAACTTTGAAGTTGGAAAGAATCAAGCAAAAACAAAAAATATAATAATTTAAAAAGCCTGCCCTTTGGGACAGGGCATGACATTACCCTCTCCATATCCAAGCTCAGGATGTGCTTGGATATAAGAATTGAGGGCCTCAGGACAGTTTCTAAGGTTGGATAAGGGCTCCCAAGAACTCTCTTTGACAGAATACCCTTTCCAAAAAAAACAGGTTATGGAGTTTACCATAGTGATATCTATGGTTGATAATGGACTCAACCTCATATTCAGGAGTTCCTTCAACCATGTGAGGAGGAGATGTTTCATTGTTCTGATGAGAAGGAGGGGTGACAGTCTGGATCTTGAGGAGGGAAACATGGAAGACGTTGTGGATGCGGTACCCTGGAGGAAGTTGAATACAGTATGCAACCTTTCCAACCTTTTCTGTTACAAGAAAATGCCCTATGAATCAGGGACTAAGCTTACAAGAGACCCATCTGATATGGAGATTTTTTGTATTTAGATATATAAGGTTGTTAACTTGGATGCTCTTTCCTTTCTGACGGTGATGGTTGGCCTGGACTTTGTAAACCTCAATAGCCATAAAGAGATTCTCTTTTAAGAAATTCTGGATGAGTTTTAGCTGGACCAGAAACTCCTTGGCTGACAGAGACAGACAGAGGAGATTACAGAGGGGACAAAGGCAGGAGTATAGCCTAAATTTGCCATGAACAGGGTCATTTTGGTAGAGGAATGGGGGTAGCATTGTAGGAGTACTGGGCTAAAAGTAAGTGAGAAGCCCAATAGTCTTGTTGTTTTTTTGGAAAAGCAGCAAAGGAAACATTCTAGTGTCTGGTTTGTACGTTCAGTTTGCCCATCTGACTGTGTATGATAGGACGTGCTAAGAGAGAGGTGGACGCCTAGCTGGGTCATAAACTCCTTCCAGAACAGAGGAAGGAATTGTGGTTCACGGTCAGAGACAAAATCTCTTGGAGTTCTGTGGTGGA
This sequence comes from Entomophthora muscae, assembly GCA_014839935.2. Taxonomy (NCBI): domain Eukaryota; kingdom Fungi; phylum Entomophthoromycota; class Entomophthoromycetes; order Entomophthorales; family Entomophthoraceae; genus Entomophthora; species Entomophthora muscae. The sequence goes on along the minus strand of QTSX02000757.1, from coordinate 416,893 downwards.
TAAAGACGTGTTTAACAAAGAGGGAAGCATTCTGTTTTGCAGTAATATTAGAATTTCAAGGAGCAAAAATAGCCTGCTTTGAGAATCTGTCTACAATGACCAGTATGGCGTCAAAGCCTTCAGACTGAGGAAGCTGAGTAATATAATCCAAAGAGACAGACTGCCAAGGACCTTCAGGGACTGGAAGGGGCATAGAAGACCCACAGGTTTCTGGGTGGAGTGTTTGCTTCTCTGACAAACCAGGCAACTACTGACATATGACTTGACAAAGGTGGACATCTTTGGCCACCATAAGTGATTGCAAAGTTTAGAAAGGGCTTTCTTATATCCAGAGTGGCCTGCAGCAAGGGAATCATGGAACATTATGGTTAGTAGCTGTTGAAGGTTTGAGGAGGGAATTACCAAAAGGTTATTGAAGTATAACACCCCATCTAGTAGGGAGAAGGAAGGATTTGAAACTGTATCATTGTTTGTAAGAGCGTCAATAATCTGAGACAAGAACTTGTTGGACAGCTGGGACTTGTGGATTTGCTTCAGTATGTTGGGAGTTGTGGTACTGATAACATTAAGTTTTAGAAAGCTCTTGGGCAGAAGGACTATCTTGGTGTTGAGGGATTCATAGTCTTTGTCAACTTCAGACAATAAAGGGTGACAACTAAGTGCATAAGGTAGGATATTAAGTATACCCTTCTTGTACACAAGCTTGAAACAGAAATTTGAAAGCTTCAGTACCCCTCTAGCATGTCTCTGGGAGATGCGGCGCAACTTGGTAAAATAAAGCAAGTTCTTATAGTCTGTGTAAATGAGAAAAGGCTCATTGAGTCCCTTGAGGTAGCAACGTCAATGCTTGAGTAATTTGATGATGGCAAGAAGTTCCTTGTCATGTATGGGGTAGTTTCCTCAGCTGGAAGGTGTTTTTGAGAGAAGTATGCAACAAGTTATTGTATCCCATCTTCCCAAGCTGAAAGAGAACACTGCCAACGGCATAGTTGCTGTCATCAGTCTTGACCAAGAAGGGTTTGAAGGGATCAGGCATTAGGAGGACAGGAGTGGAGACAAAGACAGCCTTAGTGGCATCAAAATTAAGCTGGGCCTCAGGTGTCCAGGCAAAAGGAATGGAAGGAGAAGTAAGGGTAGTGAGATGCAAAAAGTAGAGAAGAAAATTTTTCCACAAACTTACGGCAATAGTTTGCCAATCCAAGGAAACCACAAAGTTGTGAGCAAGTCTTGGGGACAGGCCAGTTCTGGATAGCATCCACCTTGCTAGGAGAGACAGCAAAACCGTTTTGAGTGACAACGTAGCCAAAGAAATTAACCTTGGTGCAGAAGAATGAGCACTTTGAAGATTTTTCAAATAAGTTGTATTCTTGAAGTCTCTGGAGGATCTGGTTGACGTGGGCAACATGATTAGAGGGAGAGGAGGAGTATATGAGGATATTGTCAAGATAAACAACAACAAACTCATTAAGAAAAGGAAGAAGTGCCTCATTCATTAAAGCCTGAAAGGTTGAAGGAGCATTACATAAACCAAAGGGCATTACATTGTACTTGTACAACCCAAATGAGGTAAAGAACACAGTCTTCCCTTTGTGGCCAGGTGAGACTCTGACCTGGTTGAAAGTGCTTCAGAGGTCAATCTTAGTGTATACAGAGCTACCAGCAAGGCAATCAGTCAAAGCCTCAGCAGAAGGAATAGGGCATCTATCCTTGATTGTGATCTCATTGAGTGCTCTATAGTTGACATAAGGGCGCTTAGAACCATCTGATTTACTGACAAAGAAGATGGAGGAAGAACATGGGGATGTAGATTATGAGATGAAGCCTTTTGAGAGTTCCTTGTTGATGTAGTTCTTTAGTAGGGTGTTGTCTGAGTCCGAGAGTGGGATAAGCTTCCCCAGGGAGGAGTGGTGCCTGGTTTCAGGTTTATCTGGATATCATAGGGCCTATGAGGAGGTAGCAAGTTAAAATCCTCTTCACTAAAACAATTCTTGAAGTCAGAGTAACAATAAGGTAATCCATCCTCATCCTTGGCAGAAAGAATATCCAGAATTGTACTAAATATGGTATTCAGGTTCAGTTTGGAGGGAATTGGGCAAAGAGTACCAGATACAAGAGGTAGTTATTTGACAACATCATTACACGTGAATGAAATCTTGTTGTTTGGGTGACCAAAGTTAAGCAAAGACTCACTAAGCCACAGGAATCCAAGGATGAACAGGAAAGATAGGTTGAGGGAGGAGTTACATGTGACACAGAAAGGAGTGCCCTCCAAGTCAATGGTGACAGGTTGAAGGATAGGTGTGATGCTGGTGAGAGTGCTATTTCCCACCTTAACGTCAAGGGATCTGGAAGCAGGGAGTCCAATTAGATTAGCAAGTCTCTCTTCAAGGAAGTTGGCATTGGCGCCAGTATTAAGAAGAGCAAAGACCTTGATCTTTCCCAAAGGTTCATGAATAGTTACTAAGACAGTAGGTGACTTGGAATTGTTGCTAAGGGAAAGCAAGGTGAGTGTGGAGGTCTTGTTGACAAGGGGGGAACACTTGGAGAGAGGGCAGGCTGATAGACAATGGTCCTTTGACCCACAGTAGGAGCAAAGGTCATTGTTCCTTCTTCTAAGGAATTCCTTGGTAGTAAGGCAAAACCCCCCCAGCCTTTGGCTCAGTGCCAGGTGGAGGGGTTGAAGAAAGTGTTACCTTGTCTGATACAAAAAAAACAAGCTACAGAGGATAGGTTAGAAGGAGGGTGTGCTTTCAAAGAAAGGTATTTCCAATTCCACTTAACCACTTCTCTGATAAGAGGCTCTAGTTTGTTGGGGAGATTGTGGTGGACCAAAAATTCCTGGAGAAATATGTTGAGGCCTATCTTGTAGAAGCTGCAAGCCTCTGCGTCAGAGGCTTGTAGTCTTGACTGGAGAGAGCAAAACTTCCTGTTGTATTTGCCAAGTGGAAGCAATCCTTGTGCAAGACCTGCAAACTAGGAAGCAGAGGGGGAAGATAAATCTTTGTCTTCTCCAGAGAAGGATAGGAGGAAACTGACAAAGAGATCATAGTTCTGGAAGATACCTGGGTTGTGTATCAATTGAGAGCTAAACCAATCTCTGTAGTGACCAGTGAGCTTCTCATTGAGATAGAGGACCTTCTGGGAGTTGTTGGAGAACTCAGATCTGTAAGCAGTAAAGTGGGATTGTGCATAAGCTAAAGTGAAAAAATACTAGGGGGGAACTATGAGCTAAGGTATTGAGAACTACTGTTTGGTTGGTGTAAGAAGTAGGAGTATGTCCTTCTTTATTACAAAAAACTTTATCATATAGCCAACCAAGTAAAAAAACTACTAGAGATAACAATATACAATAATAATAGAGAGAAACAAGGCTAAAAAGATGATAGAAGAGATAGAAAAAGTATTTCCTGGGTCAATCCCAAGGGAAGCCAAAATAATGTAAGGTCTTGCCCATAATGGTGCAAGGTTATAAACTAAATGTGTAGAGCATTAGGATTTAGATTCAGAAGGTATAAAAAGGTAGGGACTGTCTGTAATATGATTTTACACAATCCTGCTAAGAACTTATACTGTGTTACAAAAGGAGTGATAGAGTTTAAGAACCCTAAACAAAGAAGATAAAACAGGGTATTTAATAGTAAACAATTAGTAACTAAGGGAATTTCAATATTGGGGTACTCTCCATCAGCAAACTGGTACATATAACTATTAAAAGATTCCTTAAGGGAAAATAAGGGATACAAAAAGCCTAAGGCTTGCTGTTTTACAACTTCCATTTATTAAAGAAGAGAAAAGAAAAAACTTAAAATGAATTAATAAAAATGTATAAATTTCTAAAAATTAAGATCTCAAGTTAAAAATTGATAAATGTTTGAAGAGTAGAAATCACTTAGAATTTTGGCTTAAAGCCTACTCTTCAAAAGCTCTTTATTTATTCTTAATTTCCATTCAGTTTAGAATAATGACATAGGGGAAACAATAGCCAAGTGAAGGGGCAACTGGAGAAAAAGACAGGAGGGAACCTGGAGGAGAAGAAGAAACTGAAGCACAGAGCAGCTGTTGATTGGCAACGTAAGCTGGGGAAGAGCCAGCAACTACGTAACAGGAGTTGCAAAAAGGTAAGTTAAATTTAAGAGTTTTCTAACTTAAAAATAAAAAATAAAAAATATAAAGATATTGAATAGCAGGAAAGGCTGAAGGCAACAGCACCAACTCAAACGCAAATTGACGTGAAAACAAGGTAATTAGATTAAAAATACTTAAATATTAACTCTTAATTCAAATTAAAAACCTTTAACTTTAAAGTTGGAAAGAATCAAGCAAAAACAAAAAATATAATAATTTAAAAATCCTGCCCTTTGGGACAGGGCATGGCACCAGCAGGTATATCTATTTGGCTTGTTGCTGTACAAAAGCGTTCTGAGTTTTGAAATATATTAAGGATTTATGGTCAGTTAGTACTCAGACATTTAAATATTCTTCTAGATAACATCTCCATTTCTTGCAAGCGTGGTATATTGCTAGCAATTCCTTGATGTGTATTGGGTACCTCTGCTCAATTTTGGTTAGTTTTCTACTTTTTTAACATACTGGCAGGAAGTCTTTCTGCCCTGGCTGGCAGATATGTAGGACTGCACCAATGGCAGTGTCACTGGCATCTAACTCAAGCTTTTAGCACCTGTTGTTATTAGGGTATTATAAGATTGGTTCTTCAATCAAAGTTGTTTTAATAGTTGGAAACTTTTGTCACATTCTGTCAGGGCCCAGATTGCCCTGGACAGTCAGCTGGCCTCTTTATAGGTGATTAAACATGCAGCTTGGAAACCCTCACAAAGCACTTTTCAGGGCAAATTACCCCCCTTTTGACTAGCAAATGGCCCAGGATTTGAGAGGCATACAAGCCTTGAATCCCTGGCATTGAGCCTGTCATCAAATTTGGGCCACCTACTTATTGGGAAATGGCACATCAGGAGTGTGATTGTTTGATTGCGCAATTGGGCAATCAATTCATTGCAGGAGCTAAAAATAACTGTAGAAACTTGCCATGCAGCAAATTTCAAAAGGTTCATATTATAGCAGCCAATGAGAAATCACCCTCTTGGCCAAGCACGCAAATTCTGGTTAAAATTGTAAATCCAACTCCAAATGATGCCATCAGTTCTCTGGTGGCACAAAAGGCCACATAATCTTCAGTAAGTATAAGTAGTGAAGGGGAGAAGCCCTCCTCACTGTTGACATCTTAATAAAGCTAGTTTATGCCTAGAAATTATTATCTTATTGCAGGAATTGTCTATTTTTGCTCAAATTTAATTATCTTTGCATCTATTTGTGAATTCACTACTCAATACAAACTTGCATACCCATATCCTCCCAGCCATACTCCTGTTGTCCTTGCCAAACTGCCCTGCGCTCCTGACCTGGAGTATTTCCATCCCCATCACCTGGATCTGCCACCAGTAATGAAGGATATTTCAACTGCCCCTCCTCTCCCCAACGTGCCTCCCACCCAGGACTTTAGCAAGCTGGGGTTTGTCTATATCACAGTATTGGGGCTGGCCAACCAAGTCATGCCCCATACTGGGAGTTGGCGCCCCCTAGCCACTGCTCTAAACTACCTGGTCCGCATAGCGCCTATTGTGTACATGGCTTTTCAGGCCCGGCCTGCCTCCCCTGTGGGAGTCCAGCCGGACTTTAGTATGGGCTGTGACACATTCTGGTGTCCAGATGAATTTCTTTTGGTATTAACTTTGGTTAGGTCATTGATTGGTGTGTATAGTTTTCTGTAGTCTTTGATGCATTTTCTTAGGCAAGATACCTGTAAAGTCATTTCCCTCTTTAGCCCTGGATAGGGCATTCTTCCCGCGTTGCACAAAGAAATCTGCTCAGAAGCCAGCCAAGCCCCTTAATTCCCTTGAGGATTTAGCCCATACAATTGATGAGAGATTTGTGTTGGCATACTCTTCCCAGGTGGTAAATACCAATGTGATGAACTCAGTTCCCACTTGGGAGAAATCTCTGATTAATTTAAACTTGTTTTTGGCTTGGGCTTGTCCACACTTGAAATTAATTAAATCTAAGCATTCAGGTTGCACTACTGCCAATTCTTTAAATGCCAATCCAAAGGGATTAAATGCTGATTTAATTCACTCCAGCAATGCCAGCCAATCAGAGTTAAAGCCGGAAATTAATGAGAAACCCTCTAACCCTTTGGATCCCCCTCTGCAAAATTTCTCTGCTAGCCAATCAAATCTGCGCCCTGGGTCAGGTGACCCTTGAATTCAAATTCCACCCTTAAAGCAAGACAGGGGACTTTCAGTCCCCTGCTTGCTCATTCTTTCAAAATGAAGTTCATACTTTTAAATTATGTTTTTGGTTATTATGGGCCTTTATTTTGGGGTCCTTTTTGTTTCCTAAAGCTGTTAGTAAAAGTAATTACTATCCCCTACCCTTGTCACTGTCCCTGGGTTTATAGCACCTGTTTCAAAGCATCTAGAGTTAAAGTTAGTATAGACTTATATGCTTATCTCTCCTGCTTTTGAAAAACCAGCTCAAACTCTAAACTAGTTATTAAATATCCTATAATTACCTACTTTAAGTTTGATTTTATGTCCTGCTTGCTTTATTGTCCTTGCCTGGTCATATACGCTTTCAAACAACTCTTCCTGCTCTTTCATAAAGTGTATAGTCCACAGTTTCTGTTCTTTCAATTTTGGGTCTGTTCTGCGGGTCCCCAGTTGTCAGACTTTCCTTTTTCTTTGTTCTGTTCCAGAAAAGTTAGCACAATAATTATTTTGCTTTGTTTCTTCTTGCAGCGCAAAAATGTTGGTTTCTTTCTTTAAATTTGTGGCTTTTACCCTGGCTCCTGCCTTGGTTTTGATTTGGACCACTTCTCTAGACCTTTGGAGCTGTGTTTCCCATTCATTCTACCATGTGAGAGCCAACCCCAATAAATTCATGCAAATGTTTGAGAATATCCCTGGGCACACACAGAACATTCTAACTGCCAGTGAAAATGTGGTAAAGAGTCTCACCTGTGATGATCTCAAATATTCTGCTCTCAATCCAGCTCCCTCAGTTTCCCCTAGTTTGAACTCCCCAGTGCCTCCCCTCCCTGTAGTTCTGGCTGTTCAGGCCCAAGGGGACGGTCTGGAGGTCAAAGACCACCCCCAAGCGCTACCTGGCTGCTTGGTGGGATGATCTTGATGGGCCTGGATTCTTACTTCCCCCAATTATCTGCCACATTCTCTCTTTGAGCACCACTTTGAGCGGCCATACCAGTCCTGCACTGGATGGTGTCCTGGTGGATCCTTCCCCCAGGATGGGAGCCAAAATTAGTTATTTTAGCCCCCCTCTCTTACACTACCAATCTGAGAAATCATCTAACTTGTTTAACAGAGGTGGGGCGTTGCATGTTGTTTATGGCTTTAATTTTGTCTGAATCTGCTTTGATGCCACTGTTGGAGACAATGTGGTCCAAGAACAAGAGTTCCTTTTCTATAAATGGCACCTGCTAGGCTTTGTATGGAGTTTGTGCTTTGCAAGTCAATTGAGTGTCTCACAGACATGTATGAGGTGTTCCTCTTTGGTTTTTGAGAATATGATGATATTGTCAAGGTAGCATAATGTATTTGAGAGACCATTTAGTGCTTGGTTTATCATAGTGACAAACTTTGCAGGAGCGTTGTTCATCCCAAAATTCATTACCCTACATTCAAAAGATCTGAATTGTGTAAAAAACACAGTTTTTGGTATGTCTTTTTCTTTTACTTCAACTTGATTATAACCTGAGGTGAGGTCAATTTTGAAGAAAAATTTGGCTCTGGAGAGTCTTGCAAACATATCCTCTATGAGTGGAAGGGGATATTTATTTTTTACTGTGCTTGCATTTAGTGCTCTGTAGTCTGTTACTAGGCAAAGAGTGCCTTCCTTTTTTCTTTAAAAAGAACACTTCTTCCCCAAGGGAATTCTGATGGGCAGATGAAGCCTTTAGCTAAGTTGTCCTCAATATGTTTGTTGAGGGTTTGGGTCTCCATGGGGGAGAGTCTGTAGATGGATGCAGGTTTGGAAATGACTTGCATAGGTCAATGTTGTGTTTGAACTCCCATTCAGGGGGTAGCTCTGTGAGCTCTTCTTTAAATACATGAGTGTATTCCTTTAGGAGTGCTGCAAGTTCTGGGCATTGGGTTTTGGTTTTTTGTATGTTATTGAATTTAAAGTAACTCATTATGTGAAGAGTACTGTCTTTGGTTAGATGTTCTGAGTTGTCCTGATTTATGACTTGGACAAACACTGTGTCTCTTAGGATGAGATTGTTAGGCTCTTTGAGAATGTTGAAATTGACTCCATTGCATTTGACAGTCATGGTCTTTGTTTTCCAACTTACACTGGGGTTCACTTGGGTGAACCAGTCCATGCCTGCTAAAATGTTGTAGTTTATGTTGTTCATGAAAAGACCTTTGATAGACGTTTGTATGCCTTGGAGGTCAATTATGAAGGGAGTTGTTTTGCCTTCAAGTAGAACCTTTGATTTATCTGCCATTCTGGCATATTTGAAGTTGAATTTGACAGCTGGTATTTTTTATTTGGTTACAAATGGTTTGCTTACTATGGTGTGTTGTGCACCAGCATCAAATAAAATTTTTATGTTTATGAGATTTATAAGTGCATGGGTAGACAAGAAGGTGTGAGTGATCTTTAATTTTTATGCTCATAAAAATGGAGGATTGTGGGACATATGGGATACAGGCAGCAAAGTTTGTGACTTGGTACAATTTCTTATCAGTTTGGGGGGAGACAGGGACACTTAAGACTGTTCCCCCTCCTCTTTTCTCTTTTCCTCTGTTTTGAGACCTTTGAGATCAGAGAATGTGGGGTCAGATTTATAGCAGGTTGCTGTTTCAGCATTGTTCACTTTGTCAGTGTCCTTCTTCTTGGGACAGGAGCAGTTTTTGCTTTGGCTGCAATTGCAATTTTTACAATTGAAGTTGCTGTTGTTATAGTTGGTGTTTTGGAGCTTGTTGCCATTAGAGTTGTCTCTGCCATTGCTGTTGGAGGAGTGGTTGCTGTTTTGTCCTGCATATTCCATGTTTTACACGTTTTTCTGCATACTTGTCTTCTGCAATGAGCGCAGGTATGGAGGTGTTGGTCTCTGGGTGGGTGAGGGCAGCAACTGAGGGTTTTATTATATTGATAAATGAGGCTCTAGTGTGCATGTTGTCAGCTTGTGCTGGGTTTTGGATCCTGTAGTGTATCTCTTCAAATTCATTGGCGTAAGTTGGGATAGTGGTCTTCTGAGGAAGATTGGTGAGCTGTATTGCAATGTCTTAGAGGGATTTGATGACACAAAAATTGTGGGTAATGTCTTCTTTGAACTCTTCTTAATTAATGAGCTGTTTTTCAGTCTTTTAGAGCCAATGCAAGTAGCAAAACAGTTAGCTGCAGCCTTGTACAGACACTTGCTGGCTTCCTGGACCCATTTTTTGTGAGGGATGCGGCTGGCGCGGAGTTTAGCGGCTGAGTGGTCTAGCCAGTTGATGACATTTTCTTTGTTTTTAGCAAAGAGCTTGTTGATAAAAATGTATTTGGTGTTGGTAACTTCACCAGTGATAGATGGTTGTGTGTTTGTTTGCAGTTGAAGAGAGCACAAATATTGAATTATCTTGGTGCATGCTTTTGGCATGGCTAGTCCTTTGAATACAGTGCATCCACTAGGTATATCTTTGTTGATATTGTGGGCGCAGAAGTACATCTTCCAGGTATCCTGGGATGTGTCCTGGTTGAGTACATGAGCAAAGGTGGGTTGGTTCTGTTCATTCATTATCTCTTTCTTTCATGGGTGTGGTCAAAAACCGTAGCTGCTACCAGTGATAAGGAGCAACTTTAGGGGAAGCTTCAAATGCATAATTAAGAAGAAGAGAAGGATATTTTATTGGATAATACTTTAGACTTATATAGCTTGCGCTGTGGAGGAAATATAGCTGGATCAAAGATAGGGAAGGTCATGTGCAGGATGGATTTGAGTCACTGGATACTTGGACAAGTCATGTGGTATTGTTTTGCTGCCTTTCTTGGTATGTAGAGCGGTATATTGGATTGGCATCAAATCAGGCAAAGACTGGATGTTAAGTGTGTTAGCAGTGGCCAGAATAACTGTACATCCATCTCCTTGACAAAACCAATGATTTAAACCTAGAAGAAAAACAGCTTGGAGAATCAGTGTCAGGGCCCAGAATGGGCCAGACAAAACTCTATGTTGCATAGGGTCAACGCCTGCAATGAAGCAATTGCGCAACCAAACAATTGTGTTGTTGATCACACAAATTAACCCAAAGGAAACTTTAATTCTAAGTGTAGAATCAAACCCTGGTCAATGCCAAGCCTGGGGACAATTGAAAACCCTCCCAAAGCCAAGTGGGAAAGATTTTAATTGGCCCACACCCTCTGAACCCCAGAATTGGGGACTTGGGTTGCCAAATGGCCCAAAATTCCCCTGCCAGCTTCCCCAGGGCAAAAATAATGAAAGGATCCATCTAACTGAAAAATTAGGAGTTACCAATGGAACACAGCTTAAGAATAATTCATTGACAACAAATAAGAAGTTACCAGTAAGCCAAATTGCAGTTTCCCAGCAGGATATAGCTAGGAACACTGACATCCCCTTTTCTTTGTTGACATCTTAATAAAGCTAGTTTATGCCTAGAAATTATTATCTTATTGCAGGAATTGTCTATTTTTGCTCAAATTAATTATTCTCTTTGCATCTATTTGTGAATCCACTACATAATACAAACTTGCAGATCTATATCCTCCCGGCTACACTCCTGCTGCTCTTGTCAAACCACCCTGCGCCATTGACTTGGAGTATTTCCATCCCCACCATCTGGATCTGCCATTAGCTATGAAGGAGATTCCTACTGCCCCTCCTCTCCCCAACGCGCCTCCCACCCAGGGCTTTAGCAATCTGGGGTTTGTCTATATCACAGTATTAGGTCTGGCCAACCAAGCTGTGCCCCATACTGGGAGTTGGCGCCCCCTAGCCACTGCTCTCAACTACCTGGTTTATATAGCGCCTATTGTGTACATGGCCTTCCAGGCCCAGCCTGCCTCTCATGTGGGAGTCCAGCCAGACTCTGTTATGGGTTGTGACAGCCCTGGACAATCAGCTGGCCTTCCTAGAGGCCAATCAACCCACAGCCTGGAAATCATTACCAACTGTCTCCCAGAGTAAAAAAATCCCTCTTTTGAATAAAAGTTGCCCTGGGATTTGAGAGGCACACAAGCCTCAAACCCCTGGCTTTGATTCTATTAACAAATTTGGCCCACTTAAATATCAGGAAATGATACATTGGGATCTAATTATTTGATTGCGTGATCAGGAATTGATTGTTTGCAGGTTCTATAAATAGCTGTGAAACTTTGGCATGCTGCAGCTTAAGCAAGGTTCTTACTATGTTAGGCAATAACCATCCATCCCTAAGCTCAAGTATTTAATTCCAGGGAAAAATCACCAGTTTGACTGAAAATGATGCTACCAGATCCCTGGTGGCACAAAAGGCTGCACTTTCACCAGTAAATATAAATAGTGAGGAGGAAAAGCCCTCCTTGCTGTTGACATCATAAAATAAATGTTTTTATGCCCAGGACCCATTATTTTCTTGCAGGCTTTCCTTTTTTGCACTAATATAATTATTCTGTTTACATCTATTTGAGAATCTACTACACATTATAATCATGCCTATCCATTCCCTCTTGGTTCAGCTCCCATCACTTTGGTCAAAACACCTAGAGCTTTTGACTTGGAGTTCTTCCATTCCCACCACCTGGATCTTCCTCCTGGCCACCCAAGAGTGACCTTTCTGCAGAGCATGAAGGAGATTCCTACTACTTCCCCCTGCTCAGGATTTTAGCAAGTTGGGGTTTGTTTATATCACAGTATTAGGGCTGGCCAACCAGGCTTTGCCCATACCAGGAGTTGGCGTCCCCTAGCTACTGCAGTAAACTACCTAGTCAGAATAGCACCAATTGTCTACATGACTTTCCAGGCCTGGCCTGCCTCCCCTGTGGGAGTCCAGCCAGAATCTGGCTTAGGCCGTGACAATCAGACTGAAGCAAGGAGCTATATAAGGGGTGATTAAATAGACTAAAGAAAATATAAAAATGATCTAAAACAAAGTGAATCTAGAGCAAGAGCAAAGCCAAGAGAACTGACAATAGCAAGACCAATGCCAATCTATAATACATAAGGTTTCTAAGAGGATCTTCCTTCTTTTTCAATAAAAGCTATTATCAGTCCCTAAAACCATTTCCTGTTCCAAATCTATCATGTTTAATATACCTCATATTTAGTATCCTAACACAGGGAAAAAATAAATTTACCAGTATTGCTTCAGGAAATTTTCCAGAATTTAGACTTATGAAGAGGTATGTGACAGGCTGAACAAAAGACTCAAGCTGAACGCAAGGGGCAGAGAATTCTTGGGGAGTGAGTTTAAGAAACTCTTCCAAGAGCTGTATAAGTCTAATAAGGGGAGCACTCCAGCTGAGGTTATGATCAATGAAGATGATGCCAGAACAGTTGTAGGGAAGATGTTTGGAGATTTCTCTATCCTACAGACCAATTATAATGACTTAACACTGGAAAGTGATCACTTGAATAATTACATCCCCTCCAAGTTGGTACCTGGCTTTGACCCAGAACATGTTTTGGTGTCTGATGAGCAGGAGTACCACATGTACTCTTTGATGCTTTTCTGCCCTGTATAATCCTGCCACTAATGAGACTGTAGAATAAGTCAACTGTCAGAACATCTTCTATTACTCCCTCTTGGGGAATTAACGCCCCAAGTAAATCACCAAGAAGCTCACCAAGTGGTTCACTGCCCAGTCAAGAAACTGGTGGCACCATTATCAGTTAACCATCTATGACGGGGATCACTCAATCCAGGTCCTAAATGGAACACAACTTGATTAAGCCTCGTGACTCAAGAGGAACATTACTCAGATAAGCCCCATGATCTCCATGACGTACATGGACAGCATGTGGCTTGTCATGATACTATATAATATCCTATATTCATATCAAATAAAGTATCATTCTCTTCTTAATCCTCCCCTTTATTTTGTTTATTATACTTCCCAGAAGTATAAACTCAACAGTGGTAGCACAGGTAGGTTATCCATACCTACCCAACTCAAAGGAAAAATTCCTCTCAAGAAAAGAACCCAAACAATGTCACTCCCTAACAGCTGGAGAGATTACAAAGTAGGACAAGACGTCCCCCAGGCCTTGTCATCTGCAATAATCTCCTTGTACCCATTGACCAGTACAATGCTCTCAAACCCGCAGACTGTTCCCTACCATGCCAACCACAACAGCATCTATGCAACCTGAGATACCCAATATTGTGTTTCAATGCTTACGTACAGCTGAGATTGGCGCCTTTGCAGGACTATGCTGTGAAAACGCTTCTCTTTGAATCAACAGTACCAAGAGCAAGTTTGAACAAGTAGAGTGCCCCCAAAGACTCTGGATCAGCAAAATTGCCCTCCGTGTCACAGGGACTGCTTCACACTTTTTTACCAAATGGCTAGCCCAACATCCTGACCAGAAGGAAAATTGGGAAATGTTCAAGACTGCATTCCTCAAAAAGTTCTCCATGAAGGACTCGGATGTGGTGATTATGACCGAGCTTTGAACCTGCAAAATGACATGAATCATCAAAGAATATATTGCAGCATATGAAGGACTATGTGACCGTGCACCCAGCACCATCAACTTTGATGAACCTGGACCACGCCTGGACTTCTACAATGGCCTTCCTACATACATTAGACGTCAGTTTGACATGACCTGCTGCAAGAACCTTGAGGATGTATTCCTAGAAGAAAAACACACAGCTCAGAAGTCTGACAATCTACACACCACCAACAAGCGCAAGGAAAACCCTGCAGCTAAGAGAGAGCCTCACCCCAATAAGAAAAACAACTAAGCCCACAGTACCCAGCCTCAAAACGGGAATCACACTGCACAAGCCAACCAGGCCAGCACCAAAGATACCAATAAGGAGGGAAAAGCTCAGGGGAGTGCTTAGGCAAGCCGCTCTCCCCCTCTTCACAAGACTTGTACAGAGAACAGAACGTGGACTCAATCACCATGATCCAGGTTCCCTCCAGCAATCCTCTACTGTTTGCCACCCAAACTGGAAATAAACTCTTTACCTATCCTTTCTGTTTTTGCAGATACCAGGGCACAGCACTATTTGCCACTGGAGCCAATCAATCACTCATTAACAAGAGTTTTGCAGACCTCATGAAGTTACCTACAACTTGAAGTAGCATCAAGAAAGTCATCATGGCGGACAACCGTGTTGTGTTCTGAGGCGCAGCACAGACACACAACAGGAAATCCCAACCTTAGGATTGGATTTGTACTAAGTCTTGGTTAGATGACAGCAAAGGCTATGTGTTTACCTTTTGGCCCTGGAAGAATAATCTCTATTAGTTGTGGCTAGAGAGAGGCGCAGAAGTACAGAAGACACAAAGAAAAAAATGTGAATAGAACTTAGATTTTATTGGTGAATACAAAATGAATATATAGTGGTTAGGAATACCACAAAACACTACCAGGACGGTAGGATCATTCACCACCAGAATGAATGGGGCAAGTGAGTTGCGCAGGATCAAGAAACCAAAAAATTGCACTTCCTAATTCAGTCATCAACTCAGTTTAAGAGGCAAAAGCAAAAGCAAGAGATTTGTCTTCAAAATAGCCTACCAAAGGCAAAATCAAAACATGGTGAATAGTGGTATTCACAACAAACCGTAGCACATCAGTTACCCACAAGACAAAATCTTTCCGGGCCCAAACTGGAGATATCCAAACAACAATTAGCGGCCCCATCATTCCAATCCCCAAATACAATATTATACTTGGATTAGATTGGATGCAAAAGACAAAGCCTCACATCAACTGGGACAGTGCCACCCTCACTATCCTGCAAGGAGAATTCCACCATCATGTGTATCTGACACATCTTGACACCCTCATGAGTTTCAAGGACCCAGTCTTGGGCGCTGGTCTGCTGTTTCCGGGGGTAACTTGGGCTGGGGTTTTTGCGGGCAGGGCCCACCACAAGAGAGAAGCTAACTTTAGAAGGTAGGAAACAGACTTCCCCAAGAAAGATCACAGGCCGGCGGCCAGTATAATGGTGTCCACCACCCCTGTGAGGGTAATGTACACTATTCCAAAAAGCTTGCTGGTATGGTCAATTGGAAGTTCAGGTGAAGAGGCTGGCATTGGTTTGGGTGTTACGGGCAGTTCCATATAGATATTGTAGGCCGGGAGATAATTGAATTTTCCTCTAAATAGTTTTGGGGTGGAGAATATTCACAGGCCTTGGTGGTTGTATCTAATAGTGGATTGGATACAGGCTAGCAGGTCAAGTTTGAGGAGTTTCTCTGGTGTATAATCCTTATATTTGGGCTTCAAGGGATAATCAGTGAAGTGAACGGGCCCAAAGGGTGCACCAGATGAACGTAAAACCGTGGCCAGTGGAGCAAGAAGGCCAGGAGATCTCAAACTGAATTGATAGACGGCAAATACAAAATATGGCAATAGCTGTAAGAGCCAAAGTAACATAACCTTTATTTAAAAATTGCAATAAGGTTTGAGCGCAGAATCTATAGGCATATATAGCATTCTGCCTCCAAATTTAGTATTTTCTATCAGGGCTTTATCAAGATATTGGGAAAAGTGCAGGCAGGCAGCCAGAGGGCCCAGGTGTGGGAACAGCAAAATGGCACCTCAGCTGGATGTTCTCTCATTGTTCAGAATGTCCAATTTGGTCATTCAATTTTCTTGATTCTTTGCTGTGATCACAGGGTCGGGCCCAAAGCCTGGGTTTATCTTTGGCAGTAGGGTTTGATTGGTTGCTTGAGAGGACTTTAAACTCATGAAACTCACAAAGGTGCCATCTCTGCTTCCATTAGATAATTTGAGAGGCTCCTCTTTGGGCGCCACCATGGTCAAGCTAGTGCAGGTATTCTGGCTTTGGGACTTAGCAGGAGCCTCAGCTTGCAGGGGTTTGATCCCAAAAAAATGCAGGCAGGTGGGCCCTTGGTCCATGGGCCCAGCGGCTTGCAGGAATGTAGGTTCAGGGTTTGAATCCCACCCTTGGGCCTGGGTCTCCTGGGGTAATGAATTTTCAATCCTGACATCATCCCCTTCTTTCCTCAAGGGCCCTCTCTTACAGTCCTTTTTGTTCAGATAGAGTTGGACAGCTTCTTGGGCATTAGCTAGGTTGCTCAGTGGTTCCCATGTTTTTCTTCTAGTGGGTATCCTTTCCATTTGACGTAGTACTAGGGTTTCTGGTAGTGGATCCTGTTGCCATGTATGTATTCAACTTTGTATTCTTCAGCGCGGCCTATTTGGAGGGGTGGGGGGTTTGTCTTAAGCCATTGATGGGGGAGCAAGTTCCCATCCTTTTTAAACAATAGGTATTAGTGAAATATGTTGTGAATCTTCCAGGAGGGGGGTAGGTCTAGCTTATAAGCAACTTCTCCAATTAGTTTGGTGATCTTGTGAGGGCCACTTTTTCTGTGAGCTAGCTTCCTACAGGGCACATGTAGGGGCACATTGCAAGAGTCCAGGTATATTTCATCCCCAACTTGCAAGGGTTGGCCTGGTGTTTGTTTTTGGTTGAAAAAGGCTTTGTAGGTTTGCACTGCGCAGTTCAGGTTGGTCAAGCATGTTTTTTGTGTGTTGTGGATCTGCTCAACCCAGGAACGTCCAGTGGTGTTAGTTTCCTTCTCAGTAATCTTGGGATTCCAGGTGGGGTCAAAACCGTGGTTGGCTTTGAACAGAGACATCCCAGTGGAGGTGTGGTCTTTACATTTGTATACAAACTGGGTCATGGGGAGCATGTTGGCCCAATTGTCCTGGTTGGCGTTGGCATAGCATTGGAGGTATCTTTCTAGAATCTGGTTTACTCTTTTGGTTTGGTTGTCAGTCTGCTGGGTGGTAGGAGGTAGATACACACCGCTTGATTCCCAAGTCTTTCATCACTTGCATCCAGTAGTTTGACGTGAATTGGGGTACTCTGTCTGTGATAATTTCCTTGGGCGTCCTGTGTTGGGTGAGGATATGGTTTTGGAAGTGTTGGGCTGTCTCTGCTGCTGTGCAATGAGTGGTGGTTGGTACAAAGTATTCCATCTTGGTGAAGCGGTCTACCATGACCAGGATTGCGTTGAAGGATTGAGACGGGGGCAATTTGACAATGTAGTTCATGGAAACGGATCTCCAGGGTCCAGCAGGTATATTCAAGGGTCTTAGAAGTCCTTCAGGTTTGTTTCTGCGGGGTTTGATTTGTCCACAGGTCTCACATCCTTTCAGGTACATGCTTACTTCTTGGTCCATCTTTGGCCAGGAAAAGTTCCTTCTAATGCTCCAGAGGGTCTTGAGTCTCTCTGGGTGACCAGCCATCTCAGAATTGTGATAATCTCTCAAGATGTTGGTCCTGATGCTTCCTTCTGGCACAAAGATTCTGTTGTGCAGCATTAGTGTTGTTTCCTTCAATGAGTAGCTTTTTTGGTAATAGGAGCTATCCAAGGATTTTGAAAGGTTGGCAAACATGGTTTTGGTGAATTTGTTGAGTGATTGGGCCTTCAGTACTTCTGGTTTGCTGGCCCTGATCTTCATCAATTCCAGGTGTATGCCTAGGCTAGCTGGGTCCAAGAGCACTTGAGTGTTGTGGTTGCAAGTTTCTATGTGGGTGGGTGCCAGGTCAGTTCTTCTACTCAGGGTGTTGGGTACTATGTTCACCTTTCCTGGCTTGTAGTCTATGGTCAGGGTGTAGTCTGCCAGTTCTAAAGCCCATCTTGCTTGTCGTTGGTTGAGCTGTTGTGGATTGAAGAAATAGATCAAGTTTTTGTGGTCTTTCAGGACCTTTACTGGGAATTCAGTGCCACAGAGGTATTGGCGCCAATGTTTCAGGGTCTTCATAATGGCTAGCATCTCTTTGTTGTAAATTGAATAGTTGCCTTCTGCAGGCAGTATCTTCTTGGAGTAATATGCTACAGGATGTAGCATACCATCTCCTCCTTCCTGAAGAAGGACCCCACCCACCGCAAAGTTGGACGCGTTGGTTTCCAGCACAAATGGCTTGGAGGGGCCGGGCATGGCCAGGACAGGGGCAGAGGTGAAGGCAAGTTTCAGGGTTTCAAAGGCGGTGGTGCATTCTGGAGTCCAGGCAAAGGCAAACTTGTTGGAGCACAGGCGGGTCAGGGGCAGAGTGATGTGAGAAATTTTTTGGATGAAATCCCTGCAATAATTTGCCAGGCCCAAAAAACTTCTCACATCTTTTCTGCATTTGGGGGATTGGCCAGGAGGTCACAGCGTCCACTTTATCCTGGGCTATTGCAAACCCTACATTTTTCACTATGTAGCCCAGGAATTCCACTTCTGGTTTGAAGAACTCACACTTCTTGAGCTTTGCGTGTAAGTTGGCTTGGGATAGTTTGTTCAGGATTAGATCTAGGTGGAGTAAGTGCTCTTTGTGGGTCTTGCTGTAGATGAGGATGTTGTCAAGGTAGGCCACACAGAACTGGTTGAGGTATTTGCCCAATACTGTGTTTATCATACGCTGGAAGGTACTAGGGGTGTTACATAGTCTGAATGGTATCACCAGGTATTTGTAGAGTCCATACCTGGTCTTGAATGCCGTTTTGTATTTGTTGCCCTCTTTGATTTAAATTTGGTTGAACACATCTCTAAGGTCAATCTTGGAGTACACCTGGGCGCCTTTCAGCACATTGCACAAGTTGTCAGCATTAGGTATGGGGTAGCAATTCTTTAAAGTTATCTTGTCCAATTTCTGATAATTAACGCACAGGCGCATGCCACCGTCTTTCTTGCCCACAAACAGCATTGGTGACAAACAAGGGCTCTTGGACACATGGATAAAGCCTTTATTGGTCATGTCTTTGATATATGCCTTGAGAGCCAGCTGCTCCTTGTGGTTGCAGCTATAGATAGGTTCATGTTTGGGTTCAGTGCCAGGTAGAAGGTCAATAGCATGATCATACTTGGTGTGTTTGGGGAGACAGGTGGCTGCCTCTTTGCTGAATATGTGGGTCCATTTTTCTAGGGAAGCAGGGAGGACACCCACACTTGGTTCAATATGTATGGTCATGAGCCTTTGGGTGGGTTCCTTGGGATTTGTGCAAAAGGGAACAGTGTTGTGGGTACCCTTATCACCTATGGTGATGTTCTGTTCTTGGTAGTTGAGGATGAGGCCATGCCTGTCTAACCAGGAGTCCCCAAGAATGAGGGGGTGTGGTAGGCCTTTCAACAAGATGAGAGATGATGGGTATGTGTTGTTTCCTATTACCAAGGGTAGTTCTTGTTCACATTTTTATCCTGTATCCTTGGTGCTGTTTCCCAAGATGATCTGTAAACAATTCTCAGAGGCAGACAGGCCTAGTTCCTGGGCTAAGTCAGTGTCAATAAAACTCTCATCTGCTCCAGTGTCAATGAACACATTTAGTTTTTGGATTGTTCCTCCAACGTTAACAGATACTAGGATGAACTTGTAAGACTGAGAAGAAGCGTTTATTTGGGCCAAAGAGACAGGAGCAGGGGTTTTCTTAGGGAAGGCTCTGGTCAAGTGCCCTGCTTCATGGCAGTGGAAACAGAGTCCTTCTCTGTAGTGTCTTTGAAGTTCCTCAGGGGTCATCCCCCCTCTATTGGGTGTGGCGGCTCAGGTTTGGCGGGTCTGGGAGGGCCCAGCATTTTCTTGATTCATGCTGAGGCCCTTGCATAAGGGGACCAGGTCTTCTAAGACAAGGGTGGGCAGGTGGTGCTTAAATAAGTCCTTCATGGCTGGGTTCACTCCCTTTTGGAAGATGATGGCTGACAATTTGTTCTCAAGTTGAGTGCAGATTTTCAGTTTAAGGAATTTGTCAATGTATGCCTGAATGGGTCAGGAGCCTTGGCAGATTTCTAGCAAGGAGTTCAGGGTGTAGTATCTGGTGTTGCAATCTTCCCCAGTTGCCATTAACTCAGCCTCAAACTTGACATAGTCCAAACAGAATTCTACATCTTCTTCTGTGGCTTTGCCAAACCAGTCTAGAGCGTCTCCAGAGAGCATGGAAGCAACCCCCAGTACCTTCTCAGTGTCACTGGCGTAGGAGGAGGTGTTGGTCTGGAAATGAAAGCAGAGGACTGGCATGGCGTGTTGGGCTTCCTCGAGTGTGAGCTTCACCATCTGGGGCATCTCAACCTTAGTGAGGGATTGGTTCACAATTACATTTTGCACTTGGGAGGAGGGCTTGTTGGTATTGGTGGCAGCGGTGTTGGTTCTTTTCAGGTTGTTTGGGTTCACATTCTTCCACATGGAAGAGATCAGGTTCATGATCATCTTATAGGTGTAATAAGTGATTATCAATAACAAAAGCATACAAGATGCCCCAATAAATAACAACATCTTGGGGCTAAGGGTACCAGGTTTTAAAAAGATCACCATAATGTCAGGGACCCAGTCTCAGGCAGCTGGCCCGCCATTTCTGGGGGCAACTTGGGCCAGGGTTTTTGCAGGCAGGGCCCAACACAAGAGAGGAGCTAACTTTAGAAGGTAGGAAGCAGACTTCCCCACCCAAAACCACAGGCTGGCAGCTGGTATAATGGTGTCCACCACCCCTGTGAGGGTGATGTACACTATTCCAAAAAGCTTGCTGGTATGATCAGTTGGAAGGTCAGTGAAGAGGCTGGCATCAGTTTGGGTGTTATGGGTGGTTCCATATAGATATTGTAGGCCGGGAGATAATTGAATTTTCCTCTAAATAGTTTTGGGGTGGAGAATATCCACAGGCCTCTTGCAGTTGTATCTAATAGCGGATTGGATGTGGGCTAGTGGATCAAGTTTGAGGATTTTATCTGGTGTATAATCCCTATATTCAGGCTTCAAGGGATAATCAGTGAAGTGAATGGGCCCAAAGGGTGCACCAGATGGACGTAAAACCGTGGCCAGTGGAGCAAGAAGGCCAGGAGATCTCAAACTGAATTGATAGACGGCAAATACAAAATATGGCAATAGCTGTAAGAGCCAAAGTAACATAACCTTTATTTAAAAATTGCAATAAGGTTTGAGCGCAGAATCTATAGGCATATATAGCATTCTGCCTCCAAACTTAGTATTTTCTATCAGGGCTTTATCAAGATATTGGGAAAAGTGCAGGCGGGCAGCCAGAGGGCCCGGGTGTGGGAGCGGCAAAATGGCACCTTGGCTGGGTGTTCTCTCATTGGTCAGAATGTCCAATTTGGTCACTCAATTTTTTTGATTCTTTGCTGTGGTCACGGGGTTGGGTCCAAAGTCCAGGTTTATCTTTGGCAGTAGGGTTTGATTGGTTGCTTGAGAGGACTTCAAACTCATGAAATTCACAAAGGCGCCATCTCTGCTTCCATTAGGCAATTTGAGAGGCTCCTCTTTGGGCACCACCATGGTCAAGCTAGTGCAGGTATTCTGGCTTTGAGACTTAGCAGGAGCCTCAGCTTGCAGGGGTTTGATCCCAAAAAAACGCAGGTGGGCGGGCCCTTGGTCCATGGGCCCAGCAGCCTGCAGGAATGTAGGTTCAGGGTTTGAATCCCACCCTTGGGCCTGGGTTTCCTGGGGTAATGAATTTTCAATCCTGACAATGAGGGACCACATATTTGTAAATATCATGGAAACAGAGAAAGAAACAGACATCAGCAAAATCAATTGGAGAATATGTTCATTTGAAGTCATCCACTTCAAAAACACAGAAACTCAGCACAAACAAAACCCAATTAGAGACCAGCTAGTCAATGAATTTCCCTCTGTATTCCAAAAAACACTATCTGGGTTGCCTCCTGATTGGGGTATACAACACAAGATTGACTTAAAAGGTAGTGTGCCTAAAGCATGACCCATCTACTGCCTCACACCACAAGAAGACAACGCCCTGAAGGCTTACCTTGACAAAGCACTTGAGAAAGGCCTCATCAGGCTCTCAAAGTTACCCTTTGGTGCTGCTGTCTTCTTTGTGGCAAAGAAAGATGGAGGCCTCCGCCTGATCACAGACTACAGGGCCCTCAACAAGATCACAATAAAGATCAGGTATCCCCTGCCTCTGATTGATGACCTTTTTGATGCCCTGGGGGGTCCCAAATCTTCACAAAAATTGATTTGACAGCAGGATATCACCAAATTTGTGTGAAACCTGAATTCATTCTAAAGACTGCATTTAGAACTAAATATGGATCCTTTGAATGTGTTGTCCTCAATTTTGGTATGACAAGCACTCCCAGTACCTTTGTAAACTTCATGAATGAAGTATTCAAGGAACACATTGGGAAAAGAGCAATCATCTATCTGGAAAAAATCATCATTTAAAGTCCCAACCTACAACAACACTGGGAAGACGTCCGCACAGTCCTCTGTACCCTGCAGGAAAACCAACTAGTTGCTAAACTGTCCAAATGTGAGTTCTTCTCAACTGAACTTCCATTCCTTGGCCATATCATCAGCAAGGACGGTATCAAGCCGGATCCAGACAAAATACGCGCTATAACAGAGATGCCAGCCCCAAGGAACAAGAGTAAACTCCGCACTTTCCTTGGAATGGTAGCCTATGTACGCAGGTTCATCCCTGACTGGGGCGCTCTGACAGTCCCCTTGTCAGCCATCACTGGGAAAACAACCAAATTTGTCTGGATACCTTTACAAGACCAACATTTCTGCCAACTGAAAGAGCACATGGTTACTGCACCCATCCTGCAATACCCAAACTGTGAGGGTATCTATGAGCTAGAAACCGACGCCTCTGATTATGCCATAGGAGGAGTCCTCTGTATCCAAACGGCCCAAAAGGACTTCCTCCCTGTGGCATATGAATCAAGGAAGCTATCAGACGGCAAATAAAGATACCCTATACACGATAAGGAATTGGTTGCCATCATATACTGCCTTATGAAATGGCAATGCTATCTGGAAGGAGCCCAGATGTTCAAAGTACTCACTGACCACAAGTTGCTGATATTCTTTAAAACACAACAACGCCTGTCAAGAAGACAAGCCAAATGGATGAGTCTCATACAAGATACCCCATGCAAATTGAATACAAGCCAGGCAGAGAGATGCTTACTATAGACGCCCTATCAAGGCTATACAATAAACACATTCTTTGCACTGATGGCAACCCCAACTGGCCCATGTTAATCATGGGGAATCTCCAGGAAGGGTTCCCACCTGGCACACCAATGGACATCCAAGAGAAAGTCCTCATGAACAAACATCTGTTCAAAAACGTATATGGTACCCTTCACTGATTCCTTCCAAATGGTGACACTGTACCCTACGTCCCGTCAACACAAAAGATTGACACAATGCTCCGTTATCACAGAGACTTGGGACACACCCGTAGCAGAAACTTGCATGAATATCTCAAGACTTGCTACTGATGGCCCAACATGTTAGATGATATCAGAGAGGTACTGAAACAATGTGAGGTCTGTGAGAAGTACGTACAAACCAAAGCTCCACCCAAGTCAGTAGTACCCATATCTATCACACAACTCTTCAAGGTGTTATCACTGGATATTGTGGTACCAATGCCCAGCAATAACAAAGGCAAAAGTACATTATCAACTATGCTTATGTGGCCTGTATCACAAGCTACAAAGGAACACAAAGGCAATGACGTGAGACAATTCATTGGAAAGGAGATCATAGCAAAGTTTGGAAAGCCTGACCTCTTAATCACAGATGGAGGCACTGAACTTAAAGCTATTGACACCAATATCTATCTTGCCAAAAATGGAATAAAACATGTCACAGCCAGCCTATATCACCCACAAGAAAATGAACGCATAGAAAAACTAAACAGCTCTTTAGTGGAAGCCCTCAGTAAGTTGTCTGCCAACAATCCAAAAGGCTGGGTCAACATGCTACCAACCGCCTTTATGGTCTGCAGAACACAAGTCAACCGCAATACAGGCAAAAGGCCTTATCAACTTGTCTATGGTCAGAAACCCTCACTTGTCAGTACAACCACGGGACCACAACTGCCACGTCCAAAAAAGATACCAGACAGTAATGACCCAAAAGTACTACAAGCCAGAAAAGACCAAGAAGTGATGGAACAACAATGGGTTCAGCAGGAAGCAATCCCATTACAACAAGAAAGGTTCCAAGTCAGAGACAAGATATGGGTTGTCAATCATGACCAACACAAATTAGACCCAGGGTTACGCAGACCAGGCATTGTCATGGAGGTGAAGCCCAATAACACCTACCTCATCAAAGGGATTGGAGCTCAAACTGAACTGAAACATATGCATCATAACCAAATTTGTTTGTATAAGGTAAGGGCAGCTCAACAAAATTCAAGGCTCCATGTACCCAAAGCCAAACTGGATCAATACCAAGCCCGTATACCAGATACTCTCAAGAAGATTCCCAAGGCTCTGGCTTCCAGCACCCCAGGGGGAGATGTTGCAAAATCTTTAATTACTCCCTCTTGGGAAATTAACGCCCTGAGTAAATCATCAAGCGGCTCACCAAGTGGTTCACCGCCCAGTTAATAAACTGGTGGCACCATTATCAGTTAACCATCTATGACAGGGATCACTCAATCCAGGTCCTAAATGGAACACAACATGATTAAGCCTCGTGACTCAAGAGGAACATTACTCAGATAAGCCCCATGATCTCCATGACGTACATGGACAGCATGTGGCTTGTCATGATACTATATAATATCCTATATTTATATCAAATAAATTATCATTCTCTTCTTAATCTTCCCCTTTATTTTGTTTATTATACTTTCCAGAAGTATAAACTCAACACAACTCTACATTATTATCCATCATGAACAGTTTGACTCACTCAGATGTCTCTAATAGGGACTTTTATCTCCCTGCTGATTAGTTTGCCTACTTCTTAAGCAAAAATTGAACTACAAGTTTCTCCTTGTTTGCTATACTGTACAGTAGAGATGCTACCACCCCTCAATATTAGGACACCCTCTGGTAAAACAGGATGGTGTGGGGTTCTTGTTCACCAGTCCCCATTGTGTGTCCTAGGTCATAGCCAGGGACCAGCTGGAGGGAGGGTCATTCTCTAGTAGAGATAGGTGGCTAGCGTGAAGTTTATACTTGGCTTGCATTACTGCAAACCCTTCCAATACTTTTCATATGACTAGGTGGGCATCCTCATCATGTAATTGTACTTAAGCAGGTGCTAAATCTTCTGTGGGAATGTACCAATCCTTTATCAGCCTAGTAAACTCAATACCAATAATTTCCCCCTATCTGTCATCTCAATGTGTCTAGATAATATTTCCCAATCCTTCTGGAGAGTTTTACTAGTGGCAAACCATTGACAGCTTTGGCAGTAGATAACTTTCTCCATTTGACTAGGGTAGAAGATATTGGGCAATTTACTCATAGGAACTTTTTGCACTACTTGAAAATTTGGGCAGGGGTCAAAATGGGCTTTTATTTGCTTTCAGAAGGAAGATTCCCTTAAAAACCCTCTGTTATATGGCCCAGGAGTCAAGGAAACAATTGATATGTGCCAATACTTGGAGTCCTTCAACAATATCTTGGACTCCTTGTAATAAGTCTTAGACTCCTGCTCCTTAGTCTGGACCCCTGCTCCTTGCTTGGGTTCTTGCTCCTTACCCTGGGCTCCTGCACTTTTATCTTGGTCTCCAGCTCTCTGTGTAATCTTAGTGGCCTTTGTTATCCACTGTTTCCAATCCAGTCCTTAGTGGCCTTGATAATCCGCTTGGTCCAATCCCTGAAAAGCCTCAGACTGATCCCCCTTTTATAGCTCCTTGTTTCATTCCCAGTTTTCTCTCAGATCTCCAGTTTTCCAGGCTTAAACTATCCATTCATTTCTGCTCTATAATATATTAAACTTTTTAACTTACTTCAGCCAATTAAAAGCCAGCTTTTTCTGGTTTATTTCCTTATTTTTAGACTTAAACCCTTCAGTTAAAGCCCTTAAAACTTTTATTAAACAATCTTTGAGCTGCAGGCAATCATTTTCCTGAATTGAGCTGTTTTGCCAAAAAATATGCCCAAATGACTTGCTCTTGACCCTGGCTTAAACCTAGTGCCGTCTTGCTCCAGATAAACACTTGCTTCATGTTTCAAACAGTTTTGCTACAATTTCCATCATGTTTCTCCTACCAAAATTTAGCACTTCCAACTATGTTTTTACTTAGGGGATTTTCAAACCCTAATTTCTTCAATAGTTCTCCATGTTTCCCCATGTTTTCCCCCACATTTTAGCCATCTGAACCACCCGTTGCTTGCTTCCTGCTTCACTTAATCATTTTGGCAAAACTCCGGCCTTTGCTCTCAGATCTTCTCTGTTCTTTTTCTGGCTACTCTGGCTTCTGCTTACTCAATCAATTCTTTATAATTTACAGTATATTTTCGGTAAACTATTTCAAGCTTTCTACCTATCTCTTTATATAATATTTATCTTAATCTTTTATCACATCTTTTTAGGAGTTTAATTAATTCTTTTAACTGCTTCTTTCTTATCATTAATCCTTCTTTCAACAGTTCAAATCTAGAATTCTTGCTCCTTCATCTACTTCTGCTGGTTCTTCTCAACCAACTTTCAGTTCTCTAGCTAGTCCTGCTCCATAATCCTCCAGTCCTTCAGCTAGTCCTTCTCCATGATCTTGCAGCCCTTCAGCTAGTCCTCACTATGAACCACATTGGTTTCATTTTCAGCCCCTATTATTAATATCTCAAACTCAGGCAATAAGTTTACAAGGGTACTGCCGTTTGATTGGATCACTGCAAATGACCTCCACTTGGGCCATTTATTACAAACAATTCTCATGTTTGTACAGTTATTTTTACTTGCTCAGTTGTTTAAGTCTTAGCTTTCATTCACAATTAATCAACTTTACTTCCCAGAGGCCTGATCATACCAAGTTTTGCAGCTGCTTCCCCAAGCAGCTACCCTGATAAAGTCTCTGGACATGTCCATCCTTCTAATTTTAGCTTTATGCCCTCCCCAAAGCCCCCAAGAAAACACAGACAAGGACACTCTACCTGTCACAGTAGGTTTCATCATGCAGGGAATTATCTGCTCAAGTAAGAAGGCTCGGAAAGCTGGAAAGCCTTTATCAAAATTGACCAGGTTAACGGATTTAAATCAAACGGTTGACCGGAAATGGGTTACAGCTGCTCTAGTCTGTCAGCTGAAACCAGTTCCTCCTTGCAAATTGACGTTGATAAATTGGCGCAATTTGATGGTCACCTGATACAAGCTTGTTAATCAGCATGTTTGTCAGAAATTGGTCACACAAGAGTTCTTTGCAACCTAGACCAGATACTTACTTAACAATGAGGAAAAAATAGGAGGCCAAGATTCAGGTAGTATTGCTTAATCAATTTTCTGATATATATTAAATAATTTTCACTGTTTCAACTCTAAGAGTTGAGTCTTTTCAAAATTTTACTCAATAAAAATTATTTATCCCTAGTTCTAATTTACTTTTCAAAATGCATCCTGTGGTTGGGTTGTTACAATATATTCCGTACAATCTGATTCTCAACCAAAGCATTTCTGGATGATGGGGCCTAGCAGTTGAAACTTTATTGTTGGTGTCGTTCAATGCTAATTTTGCGCCAGCCAATCCCAAAGCCCCCCTCTCCATTCTGGAAACTGAAAATTGTGTTGCTTTTTAATGTCCAGAATTTTATTCTGAAGATACGTTGATGCTTTTTCAGGCCATTTATCTTGGGCTACTATGGTTAGGATTAATTGTTCTACTTAATCCTGGTATTACAATTGGAAATTTTACAAAAAGATATCTGAAGCCACGTTGGTGATTAATCATTAATTCTATGTGGATTTGGGTGATAATTTCTCATCACTTAGAAACAGCTTCATACTATCCTGTAATTTCTGTCACACTACCAGTCTGTTAGGTAAAGTGCTTGCTCACAGACCTCCTGTAAGCGTACAAGGACACATAAAGCTATCTTAGCCTCTCCCTGCTTTAGCAGCCCTTAGTTAACTGCTAGGTTACATAACTTATTCTCCCTAGCAGCCAATGTTATCTGCTAGGTAGAAGAGTCATCCTTTCCAGTAGTTCTTTGCTACCTACTGGGTAGAGACCTTATCCTCTCTGTTGAGCAACTTGGGTTATTGCTGGTATGTCCAAAGCTACATTTAGATGTTACCTTGCCAATGTACTCTATCTAATCCTATGCAAGAGCACTACAGACTACAATAGAATAGAACTTTGAAGATAATTACATTGTTTAGGACTGAAGTACAATCTAGCCAGCGGCTGCAATTAATTCAGGTGTAACTAAGAACTTTTTGTTGTCCTTTCAAGTGTCTGTATCAATGTATACTGCAACAACTCTTGTTTTTGTCCTTTCAGACAGTTTTTGGTGGCTAACTTTGCAATAGATCTATCCTTGCTAGCTGCACCTATCCTGATTGGCTGTCCTTGGCATGTGTGCTGCTACTGGCCTTAGCAAGGTGTATATGGCACTTCAGCTACAGACTACACTCTCCTTGAGCTAGCCTACTGGCAGTTATTGATTAGCTGTATCCTTACG
Organism: Entomophthora muscae; assembly: GCA_014839935.2. Classification (NCBI taxonomy): domain Eukaryota; kingdom Fungi; phylum Entomophthoromycota; class Entomophthoromycetes; order Entomophthorales; family Entomophthoraceae; genus Entomophthora; species Entomophthora muscae. The sequence goes on along the minus strand of QTSX02000757.1, from coordinate 388,275 downwards.
CGCCTATTATTGTACTATGAAACTACACCGTATTTGGTTGGCGCTTAGAAATAGTCCCTGTTTTGTCCTCTTACATTGGAAGGTAGAATTCCGGTATACCTGTTTTCAATTTCTAGGGCTTAATCAGTGATCTTTTTCTCACTGGCAAGCCTTCTGTTTATTAAAATTGACAGTTTAGATTGAGGATTATACATTGTACAATAGCAAACTCAATCCAGTATTGACTTGTGGATTATCTGTAGTGTAATGCAAACCCAAATCAATAAGAATTAATTATATGACATGTGATATTAATTCAAACTCAGTATTTTCTAGCCATATTTGCATCACTTTTTTGATATACTCATATACATCCATCAGGCTGGGTGGGACTAAGTTGATACAACATCCAGTGGGATGAAGTGGTATATTATTGATAATATAGTGATTACACAGTGTGAAATCAATGATAATCAATATATTAGCTGATAATTATGTAACATATAATTGTCATATCAATTATAATAAGCTAGCAATTATAAAAAATATAATGGTTATATCAATTATAGTAAGCTAGTGATTATACAGTGTATAATTATTACATTTAATTAAATAATAACCTAGTAATAATACAGTGTGTAACTAATAAAGATCTGCGTGCAATGATTAGCCTGATCATTTATGGTCAATCAGCCTAACTTCATACTTTTCTAGTAGCCAATGTTACCTAATAGATTCAGACACTTAACCAGCACCCTAGCAGCCAATGTTACCTGCTAGACTGGTTCATTCTCTGCCTCTAGCTATCCTTTGTTACCTACTAGGCAGTCCTTACCTTCCCTAAAAGTCCATGTTACCTACTAGGCCTCTACCTGTCCCAAAATCACTATACTTTGCCAAATTTCAGCATAGAGTCTTTTTTGTGGCAAAATCAGTCCTTGCCAGCAAAAAGCTTCCATGTGGACTGTCACAGATGGGGTAGTCAATCCTGAGAAACATGTGAGGGGATTAGTCAACAAGGTTATTGACATCTAAGCTACTACCTATTTTATTGCATATAAGTCAAATAGGTTAGATTTATTCCCCTCTAATTTTACCTGACGACCAGTTCCTGAATTCCAACTTAGAGATCAGGTCTTATACCATCAGAATTGTATGGGTGGCTGTGCTGACAATTTGGATTTGCTTTGGATTTGTCAGGGACCCACTTGACAGGTAACAAGTTCCCTATTTGGTGAGCCAAGGCCCCTAAGTTAAGCCCTGCTATTACTGAGCCAATGGGTGCTGTGATCATGGCAAGATGTCCTAGGTGAGCCAGGTAGGCGAATCTTCCCAGCATGGAGCTGAATTGATCAAGCATATAATACCCCACTGCGTAAGTTAAAATGTAGAAGGAGGTGTAGGGTCTAGCCAACAAAGGTTTGGCAGGAGGCAGAGTGAACAAACAACCATAATGAAATTTGTGTCCCCAGTGGCCAAAGAGGTATTTAAACTATCCATGGGCTAGAGATTCCTTTTGATGAGCGTTGTTGGGAGATTTTGTACCAGTCAGTAGTGGGTGTTGGGTTTTCCAAGGTTAACACCACAGACAAGAAGGAAGATAGAAACCAGAACAGGAATAGAATTCCTTTCATGGCTTCAAAAATAGGATATCAGAAGGTAAGTGATTGGCAGGTATGGAATAAAAGTCTTTATTGTTGAAACAAGTATAAAAGGTATGAAATGCTCACTTAAATACCCAAAGTGAGGTGAAGTAATTTTTAAGAGGTTCTTAAAATATTAGGGGATCTCCAAAATGTGTTTTATAGTTATAATCATAATTATAGGTACCTGTCTTATCTGAGTCTCAAGTTGTGACTTAATGAATGGAATAAGTGAATAATAATAAAAGGAGCACCAAGAAACAGCCACAAGGTTATCAGCAATTAAGCGTTTAATCAATGAAATAAGTGGGCAGATCAAATACGGCGCTTGGATCTGAAGTATTGAAAGTGGGTCTGAGAGCAACAACAAAGCTAGAGGCAGCCAATCATCTTTGGAGCGGTAAGTGACGTATATAAGTGGCTTATTAACGCTTTTGGAGGCAAGACCAAAGTCGGAAACCAATGTTCAATGAATTAAATCATTATAAATAGGTAATGTAACTTGAACTAGAGTCTTTGAGCTAACCGTTGTCTTAACTTTTGGGTTCCAGGTTCAATCCCCGTCCTGGCCAATGTGTGAACTAGTAAATGATTCCAACCATAATGTTTTGTCTTCAGGAGGGTTTAAATAGGTTATAATTGGTCCCTCCTTAATACTAGATAAATAGTTATAGTCAGGGAAGAATTCCCTGACAGGATTGGACCTCTCACCATGATATATAAGTGTGGCCCTGAGTATACTGTTAAAATGAACTATTATGGGCGCCTGTTTTCAGAGTTAATGCCAAGTTCCTTTATGCCTATCACCCCATGCGTTCAATCTTGAAGGTGGGACTGTTATAAATCTAACTTTGCAAGTAATTTTAATCGGACTGATGTATAGCCCTGTTTTAAATATAGAGTGTGAAATCAATGGATTTTGCTTGTGATCTGAAATTTTTAGCTTTATCAAACTTGGATCAAGATCAATTAGTGAGACCCCCATACCTCTACCTGTGATATACCACATTTATGCTTCTACTAATGATACAGGGATCAAATATCTCAGTATTTAAGAACAATTCCCATTTGAAATAAATCCAAGTTTTTTCATAATCTACTTTTGAACTCTAAGCTTCAAGCACTCTCTTCTTAAGTATCAGGAGGACCTAATTTTACATCATCCAAACACAGTGAAAAAGTAATACACTTTTACTTGTTGCAATACCCAGGTTGCTAACTCTTGCTTATCTTGAGCTGCAAGTCTTTTGTTATAAAGAATTCCCGCCAAGTTATCTCCTATCTCAAAATGGTAAAGTACAATTACTCACCCTGACTCAGAGCTACTCCCACTTCTTACCTCCTATACTACGGCTTCTCTTTTTTTACTCACAAAGGCATCCAAGTCTGTAGCATACTCTTTCAGCTCCTTGACTCTGTTGTTGCAATGTGCTTATTTTGATATAAAAAACACTTTAACCATATAACATATTTAATACAATTTTTAAAAACCATATATGAATGCATAAAATTTTGTAGCTGCTACCATCTATATTTACATTAGGTTTTAAATTTATATATTAATCAATTTTTGGTTGTAAATTTGAAATTTTAGCTGTATGTGTTGATATATCTGATTTATTTGATAATTCTCTTCCAAAAACAGACACTTATAATATTAAAGTTTCATTTTATGGTCTAGATTGTATTTCTTAATTAGAATGAACTGGTGTCATTATAAAAGATCAATAAATTTTTTTGTTTTTGTGTTTGGTGTTTTTTGCCTGTTTTAGTTACTATGGGAATTTAGTGTTGTATCAAGTTTTTCACTTTAGTGACTGAGTTTTTTTTTCTAAAAACCATAGTAAACAGGATATCTTTATTTTATGAGTGAGATCAATTTTTTCTGGTGATTGGAATAAATGTTGTTGAACCATAATTTATTTGTTCTCAATTTATATCATTAATTTTTTCCTGGACATTTTCACTAATTATTATACAATTTTCCCATGTGCTGCAACATCTTCAATTACTCCCTCTTGGGGAATTAACGCTCCAATTAACTCACCAAACAGATCACCAAACAACTCATTGACTAAGCAGTAAATTGGTGGCACTACTATCAGTCAACCATCTATTATGGGGATCAAATAATCCAGATCCTAAATGGAACACAACTTGAACAAGTCTTGTGACTTAAGAGAAACATTACTCAAATAAGCCCCATGACCTTCATGACGTACATGGACAGTATGTGGCTTCCCCTGATACTATATATTATCATATATTCATATCCAATAAAATATCATTCTCTTCTTAGTATTCCCCTTTATTTTATTTATTATACTTCCCAGAAGTATATAATCAACAGTGGTAGCACAGTTAGGTTATCCATACCTACCCAACTCAAAGAAAAAATTCCTCCTAAGAAAAAACCAAGCAATGGTACTCCCTAATGGCTGAAGGGACACAGAAAAAGGACAAGATGTCCTTACAGGCCTTGTTATCTACAACAAGTCCTTGTACCCATTGAATAGTACAACACTCTCAAAGCCTGCAGACTATTACCTGTAGCCCCAGCTGCGGCAGAACCATAGCAACCTGAAATACCTAACATTGTATTCCAATGCCTACGTTCAGCAGAAATCGGAGATTTTTCAGGACTACAATGGGAAAATGCCTCCCTCTGGATCAATAGTACACAAAGCAAATTTGAGCAAGTGGACTACTCTCACAGACTCTGGGTCAGTGAGATTCCCCTTCACGTCACAGGAACCTCATCAAGTTTCATAAGCAAATAGTTAGCCCAACACCCTGACCAGAAGAAAAACGGGAAGGTATTCAAAACCTCATTTCTCAAAAAGTTCTCCATGAAGGACTCCAACTTTGAAATCATGACCAAACTAAGAATGTTCAAAATGACAGGAACAATCAAGGAATACATTGGTGCATACAAGGATCTACATGACTGTGCTCCAAACCATCAACTTTGATGAACCTGGACCACAGTTGAACTTTTACAATGCCCTCCCCATGTACATTAGGCAACAGTTTGACATGACCCACTGTAAGAACCTTGAAGATGTATTCTTAGAATGAAAGTGTGCAGCTCAAAAGTCTGACAACCTACATGCAACAAACAAGCGCAAGGAGAGCCCTACAGCCAAGAAAGACCCTTGCCCTAATAATCAGAACAACCAAGCCAACAACACCCATTCTCAAAATGAAAACCATACAGCAAAGGCTAATCAAGCAAGTACTGAAGACGCCAACAAGGAGGGAAAAGCTCAGGGGAGTGCTTAGGCCAGCCACCCTCCCTCATTTTACAAGACTTCTACAGGAACCAAGATGTGGGCTCAATCACCATGATACAAGTACCCTCCAGCAAGCCTCTACTGTTTGCTGCCCAAACTGGAAATCAACTCCTCACTTACCCTTTCTGCTTTTGAAGATATCAGGGCACAGCACTATTTGACACTGGAGCAGATCAATCCCTTGTTGACAAGAAGTTTGCTAACCTCATGAAACTACCCACAGTCCAAAGCAACATCAAGAGGGTCATCATGGCAGACAACAGAAGCACACCAGTCACGCAAGAGGCTAAACCTTTCTGCACCCAAATCAGAGACGTACAAACCACTCTCAGCGGTCCAATCATATCAATCCCAAAGTATGATGTTATACTTGGCCTGAACTGGATGAGGAAGACCAAACCTCACATTGACTGGGACAGTGCTACTCTCAGCATACAACAAGGAGAAGCACACCACCATAATTACCCAACTCACCTTGACACACTTATGAGGAACCATGTATTTGTGAAAATCATGGAGACAGAAAAGAAAGTCAACCCTAGCAAAATCAATTGGAGTACCTGTACATACAAGGTCATCCACTTTAATAATACGGAGACCTGACATGAAAAGAACCCCATCTGAGACCAGTTAGTTAACAAGTTCCCTACTGTTTTCAAAGAAACATTACCAGAACTACCTCCTGACCGCAGCATATAACACAAAATTGACCCCAAAGGAAGTGTACCTAAAGCACAACCTATCTACCTCCTCACACCACAAGAAGACAGTGCCCTAAATATTACCTCAACAAAGCCCTAAAAAAACTCATACAACCATCAAAGTTTCTTTTTGCCGCTGCTGTCTTCTTTGTGGCCAAGAAAGACGGAGGCCTCTTCATAGTCACAGACTACAGAGTGCTCAACAAGGGCACAACTAAGAACATGTATTCCCTGCCCCTGATTAACAACCTTTTTGACACCCTGGGGGGTCCCAAATCTTCACAAAAATTGATTTGACAGCAGGCTACCATCAAATTTGCGTAAGCTTAAAGACATTACAAAGACTGCATTTAGAACCAAATATGGATCCTTTGAATGTGTTGTTCCAATTTTTGGATGACCAATGCCCCCAGCACCTTTGTGACCTTCATGAACGAGGTCTTCAAAGAACACATCAGAAAAGGGCAATTATCTGACTGGATGACATAATCATCTATAGCCCAACCTTGAAACAACACTGGGAAGACGTCCTCCTGGTCCTCTGCACCCTTGAAGAAAACCAACTAATTGCAAAACCATCAAAGTGCAAATTTTTTTGGCTGAACTTCCATTTCTTGGTCACATTATCAGCAAGGACAGGATCAAATCAGATCCAGACAAGATATGTGCCATAGCTGAAATGCCAGCCCTAAGAAAAAAGCAAGCTCCACACATTCCTTGGGATGATAGCCTACATAAGAAGGTTCATTACTGCTTGGGGTGCCCTAACAGCCCCCCTCTCTGCCATTACAGGCAAAACAACCAATTTTATCTGGACATCACTATAAGCTTAACACTTCCGCCAACTAAAGGAACACATGGTCACTGCCCCTATCCTCAAATATCTGAATTGCAAGGGGATCTATGAGTTAGAAACCAACACATCTGACTAGACCATAGGAGGAGTACTCCTTATCCAAATGGCAGAAAAGAACTTCCATCCTGTGGTGTATGAGTCATTAAAGCTATCTGACGCCAAACAAAGATATCCCATACACAATTAAGAGTTAGTAGCCACCATACATTGCCTCATGAAATGGCAAAGCTATCTGGAAGGGGCATAAATGTTTAAAGTACTCACTGACCACAAGTTGCTGATATTCTTCATAACACAACAACGCCTGTCAAGAAGACAAGCCAAATGAATGAGCCCCATACAGAGATACCCCATGCAAATTGAACACAAGCCAGGCAAAGAAATGCTTACTGCAGATGCCCTGTCAAGGCTATACAGCAAACATGTCCTTTGCGCTGATGGAGACCCCAACTGGCCCATGTTAATCATGGGGAATCTCCAGGAAGGGTTCCCACCTGGCACCCCAAAGGACATCCAAGAGAAGGTCCTTAAGAACAAACATCTGTTCAAAAATGTATATGGTACCTTGCACTGGATACTTCCAAATGATGACACTGTACCCTACGTCCCGTCAACACAAAAGATTGACACAATCCTCCAATATCACAAAGACCTGGGACACCCCTGTAGCAGGAACTTTCATAAATATCTCAATACACGCTACTGGTGGCCCAACATGCTTTATGATATCAGAGAGGTACTGGAACAATGCAAAGTCTGTGAAAATTACGCCCAAACCAAAGCACCACCCAAGTCAGTAGTACCTGTATCCATCACACAACCCTTCAAGGTATGGTTGTTGGATATTGTGGGACCAATGCCTGGTGAAAGCAAGGGCACTAAGTAAATCATAACAGCTATCAACTATGCAACCAGGTGGCCTGTGGCACAAGACACAAAAGAATACAAATGCAGTGATGTGAGACAATTTATTGGGAAAGAAATCATAGCCAAGTTTGGGAAACCTGACCTCCTGATCATAGATGAAGGCACCAAACTTAAGGCCATTGATACCAATATCTATCTTGCCAAGAATAGAATAAAACACATCACAGCCTGCCTGTACCACCTCAAGAAAATGGAAAAGTAGAACAACTAAACAGCTTGCTTGTAGAAGCCCTCAGTAAGTTATCTGCTAACAATCCAAAGGCCTGGGTTGACATGCTGCCAACAGCACTCATGGTCTGTAGAACACAAGTCAACTGTAACACAGGCAAAAGCCCTTATGAACTTGTTTATGGACAAAAGCCTGCTCTTGTTAGTACAACCACAGGACCACAGTTATCTCTGCCCAAAAAGGTGCCAGACAACAGTGACCCCAATGTACAACGCGCTAGAAAATACCAAGAGGAAATGGAAAACAAAAGAGTTGAGAGGGAAACAATCCCCCTACAGCAGGAAAGATTCCAAGTTGGGGACAAAATCTGGGTTGTCAACCACAACCAGCATAAATTGGATCCAGGGCTACGTGGACCAGGCATTGTCATGGAAGTCAAGCCCAACAATACCTACCTCATCAAGGGAATTAGGGACCAAACTGAACTAAAATGTATACACCATGTTTGAGTCTTCCATTGTAAGACAAGAACATCCTAGGGCAACTCCATAAACCCTGTTCCTGACTCCAAACTGGATCAATATCAAGATTGTATCTCCAACACGCTTTAGAAAATTCCCAAGGCTATGCCTTCCAGCACCCCAGAGGGAGATGTTGCAACATCTTTGATTACTTCCTCTTGGGGAATTAACGCCCCAAGTAACTCACAGAACAGGTCACCAAACAACTCACCAACTAACCAGTAAATTGGTGGTACTACTATCAGTCAACCATCTATCACAGGGATCAAATAATCCAGATCCTGAACAGAACACAATTTGAACAAGCCCTGTGACCTAAGAGAAATATTACTCAAATAAGCCCCATGACCTTCATGATGTACATGGATGGTATGTGGCTTCTTATGATACTATATAATACCCTATATTCATATCAAATACAGTATTATTCTCCTCTTAATCTTCCCCTTTATCTTGTTTATTATACTTCCTGGAAGTATATACTCAACACATGTAACTAGCCCTTATTTTTATCAAAAAAGTTTAAATTTGTTCTGAGCTGAACCATTTTTTATCTCAACAGATTGTGAAACTATTGTCATATATATAGAAACAAGTATCTGGGGGGGGTTAGGGGGAAGCCTTAAGGGAGTTTAGGATGAGAATGTGAGTATTTTGCAATTTCTGATTGACTGGCAAGATATTTTCAGCAATTGGGGAGCCTACATTGGAATTCAACTTGAGGATGTCATAATTTGTAAAAAAAACTATGATCAGCAGGTTGAGTGCTATCATCAACAAACAGTGAATAACACATATTTAGCTTGTCATAATTAGTTGGCACAAAGCAGGGAAGATCCAGATTTACAAGGACTATTTAAAAAACTCTAGCTTTAACCCATTTTTATCAATAAAAATATTTAAATTGCTCAACATTGTCAAGGGTTTGGCCATAGCTATTTTTTGGTTTTTTCTCTTCCAAGGGCATACTGTCCCTTCAATTTGGTGTTATACTTTAACACCCTTAATCAATCTGAGTCAGCTGTCTATTCAGGCAACTACCCAGGGTTAGATAGCCAGCATGCCAGTAAGCCATGTGCAAGTGAGACAGTTGCAGACACTGGCAGATCAATTACCAGGCTTGAGAGGGGTGCCCATCACAGTATTGGCGCTAACTTAATAATATATGAGAGGGACTGGCCCAGCAAGAACAAAGGACAAGTGGATTTGACCATTCAGCCCATCAACCCTGTTGGCATAATTTGATTTTTACACCAAAGAGCTGAGTGGACATGGTCTCATTTTTAATACCAAGATCCTGCAGCAAGTTGAACCAGAGGGTCATAGGAGGAGTAATAGGGACTAAATATGTGAGCAGGTGGTAGTATTTGTCCTTAAAGAGATGGGGTTGCACAGTGTACCAGTAGTCTCCTTGGTCAAAGATATCAGGATTTTGGGATCTTGCCAATGGGCCAGCAAAGAGGATGTTCTCTAAGATGAGCTTGAAGAAATCCAGGTTCAGAGAATATTTAGTGAAATGTATTGGACTTAATGGGACACCATAATGACAAAATAATGCGGGTTTGGGGTTCTCAGGAACTGCTGGTGGGATAGAAAGGGTGAGGGGGCCTGTAGATTCTTTATGAAAGTGATAGAAAACAAGTATAATATATGGCAAAGTTTGGTTGAACCAAAGGATTCTCACTTCTTTATTATTCAAGATAATGATGGAGGTTGAATTTCACCTGGCAAGGTATAAATATCATCTACAAGACTTCATATTTAGATTAGGATTATGAAAACCCAGGTAGTAGGGTAGCAGGAACTTGGGAGGATAGGGTGGCATCAGGTACATGCAGGCATTATTAGATGGTTTTAAGCAATATACAGATATATCCTTTTATTTACCAGCCTGGACAAGAGGGATGGTAGGGACATAAGGCATACCCTAATTTCAGGGCTTTGGAAAAGCTATTTAGGAATCTTATTGGTGGGACGCAAATCCCTTCATGGTGTTCATTGATTTATTTTTTACCACTTCAGAGTAGCTCCTGGTGCCATATTTTGGACTATTACTTGTTATTTATTGTGCTGATTGAAAGGATTTTAACATAGGCTGATTCCCATTCAACTTAATATCAGATTTGAGCCCAAAAAATGTGGCCAGACCCTTGGCCCTCTGGGCTGGCGGGCATGGGGGAAAGGGACCAGGGTTCATCCCTTATTCTAGGACTTGCTTTATTAGTATCAGCAAAATGTCACTTGTGACACAGCAGATGGCTTATAGTTTGTGAAAAGATTGTTTCAATATAACAGAGCTACTCTAATGCAATAGGCTTCTAAGATTTTTATATTAGAGTGGTTGACCTGGCAGCCCAATCCATGATGGGCTCTTCTAAATGTAATGGGTAAAACACACCATTTTGAAAACGGCACTTCAATTTACGCCATCTCAAATTTAATTCAAGGTGGCGTTTTTTGTGTTAGTGATTTTGAATCACAAAAAAATATAATAAACAATAAAATAGTTAAAATTTACATATACCTTTATAATGCGGCATCTCAAATTTACGCCATCTTGATTCCATCACTTCAAGTCAGATTAATTAAATCTTATTTTGATAACTTTATTTACATATGAAATCACTTAGTGTGAAGCATGTTTTTGCCATCTCAACTTTACGTCATTTTAAATCACGTTATTTATCTTTAACTAAAATAAGCTTATACCCAAACTAAAATAAAGCCTGTTGTATAGTGCCAGAATATGTTCCTATAGTATTAATCTAAGACACTTATAATAAGAACAACCTAAATAGACACCACTATGATAGACTTTCTAGTGATTGTCATTACTGGGTAAAAAAAACTAGTTTTGCTATATATAATTTATAACTTTATTATACATGCATACATTGATAAGGGTTTTCTTAATAAAATATTTTAATAGTGATTTTAATATGGAAGGGAGTGATTACGCCATTTTGATTTACGTCACTTCAAATTTCACCAAGTTTCATATCACACAATTGATTTGATGCACACAATGGATAGGGGAAAATAAGGGGAAATTCCATATGACGCCAGGCTACGCTATATCAATTCCCCTACTGCAATGCTTGCTTTCCACTTTTCAAAAGTATAGTTTCACATCTAAAACCACTATAGAAAAAAATGTAAGAAATTTCTTGAAACTTTCCAAATATATATTTTTGGTCTCCTCTAAACAACTGGGTACTTTTTAACTCCAGTTTATAAGCTAGCTTTTGAAATATTCAATTTTTACTCTTTGGCCTGGTTGAGGTAGCTCTACAGGGAGTTTATTAATTTAATATAAAAAATGGTCAAAAACACTATGTTTTTGAGCTATGGCACCTCAATTACGTCACTTCAAAAACGCCATTTCAACTGCAAGTTTTCAGTCAAAACTCAAAGTTTTTCATAAGTGCGTTACTAATAAAAAATATTTTTACAAAATAAAAAATACTTAACTTTTTATATTATATATTTTAAGGACTTTCTTTACAATTCTATATAAAACAATTTACTACTTTTTTTATTTAAAACATTCTCATATTTCTCTTTAAAAACAACCCCCAAAATTGCCCATGTTTTGATACTAATTCTCTTTTAGATGCCTCTCAAGTCCATCAACAAAGCTGCGTTTAAGGCCACCAAGGCCTCCAAGTTCAAAATCACTCCTCCCAAGGCCAAGAAGGCCAAAACTACCCCTAAAAAGCAGCCTGCTAAGGGTAAAGCTCCCCCAAGACACCCACACCTTCCCCTGAACCAGAGGGAAACAGTCCTACCCCTCCCCACTCTCCTTTTATTTACTCCCTTTCAGACCCCCAAGAGAAGTTGTTCAACTTCAATTGCCACTCTGATCCCACCTCAGATCCTGAAGAGGAAGGGGAAGAGGATCCTGAGCCTGGTGCTCCTGCAGATGTGCAAATTAAGCTCTGGGATCTATACACTGCATAATATCTGTAATTGAAATGGCACCTTTGCTGTGCCCGCCACATACCCAGTCAGCTACCCTATCATGACCAAGAAAGGGGGTGTTGGGTTTGTTTACAAGGGCTACAGTTTAAGCTGTAATGATAAAAAACCTCATCTGCCAACATCACTATAAATGTGATAACGTTGTATGCCCAGAAAGGCTCACAACTTATGGGTTCACCAGATTTAAGGCCCTTACTGTTAACCACAACTGCACTGAGCCTTTTGACTCTCTCTATCAACTTATCCGCTGGTTTCTTTGCCAGGTGATCCCAATCACAAAGGATCAACTGAAACTGAGGTTTTCAACAATGCACTCCTCAATTTAAATGATACCCAACTAGCAACTGTTGGTGGCGCCTCAAAACTACAGAGATATTTTACTGATCAGAGATATGCTCTGAGCACTGAAGGCAACAGTGCTTCATCAATCAAGCAATTGATACTTACAGAGAAACAAAAACTATCTTGTCATGAGGAGAGATTCCTTCTCCACAACAGCAGCCAACATGCACCTGAGCGCATCATTTGCTTTGCCACCACACAGGATCTTTGCAACCTGTTAAAATGCAAGACCTGGCTTGCAGATGGAACTTTCTCCACCTGCCCAAATCTATTTAACCAGCTTTGGAACATCCATGGGCAGGTTGAAAACCTGGTTCTTCCCTTGGTCTTCTACTTCCTTCCCAACAAGAAGCAGGAAACTTATTTCTGTGCCCTTAAAATTTTGAAGGCCAAGTTGGATAAAATTCTCCCAACCATTGAAGAGGAGCCAAAGGAAACTAGAGGGCGCAAGAAAAAGGCCCAGTCACAGGAAGAGGAAGCCACCCCAACCAGGAAGCAGACAGAAATCCTTCCCTACCATGAATATCTGGTAGTGGATTTTGAACAGGCTCAGGCAAATGCCTTCATAAGAGTCTTCAAGAGCTCCCTGCAGGGATGCTACTTCCACTTCTGGCAGGCACTCTGCTGCTGCCTCCAAAAGTGCTCTGACCTTCATGAGCTGGTCAACTCCAAAGGTACTAAAGAAGCCAAGGACGTTTTCAATTGACTTTGCTGCACTTGCCTTTGTGAGAAAGGAGGAGACAAGTGCCTTTTACAACACCCTCCTATGCCATCCTTATACCCTTGATAACCAGGCAGCCTTTACGCCTTTTATCGAGTATTTTGAAACTCAATGGGTTGGTATCTTTCAGGGAGCACGCTGCATCAGAAAAGGCGGTGGCTCAATCCAGTGAAACAGCTATAAGCAGGTAAAAGACGGCCTCATCAAGACCACCTCTTCCCTTGAAGGGTGGCATAGCCAGATTGCTACAAGGGTCAGGGTTCATAAGCCCAAATTCAATAAGATAATGGTGAATCTAAAAACCCAGAAAGCCATCTCTGCCCAGCTCTTCAAGACTGGCATGAAGTCCAAGGGCAACCCCCCAAGCAGACTAAGGCTGTAAAAAATATACTGAAATCAGCAAGGTGGTCCTTTCATACTATCCTAAGGATAGAAAGCTTGAGCATCTCCAAGCTATCTCAGTTGCTCTTTCCACCTATGTTTGAGCCCTTTTCCAATAAACACCTCCCAATTTTCTCTCTTATTATCCTTCAGTTTTATTATTTATTGACTTTTTTATTATTTGGTACAATTTTATGCTTATTTTAAAGTATAGTTTATAGTTATACTAGATGAAAATAGTTGTTTTTGGGTATATTTTAACTTTTGGGCTTTACACAACCTTGTTGCTACTAATTGACCCCATTTTTATTGCAGATTTGAAATACGGAGGCTTTTTTAAGCCTATAAATATTTTTAAAATTTTATTTTTTGATAACTTTATGGGTTATTTTTGGAGTTAAAAATCTAAAAATTTAAAATCTGGTTTTTCTTAGTCAAAATGCCGTAAATCAAAATGGCGTTTTTACTATGAATTTGAGATAGCAAAATTTGAGATGGTGTATTTTGAAATAGTGTTTTTTGAGATGCTGTTTTTGAAATAATGTGTTGTACCATGTAATGCATGTGATGGTTCATATGAAAGCCTTCTTATTCTAGAATATAATTAAAGCTAAGAGTATTATTATGAGATGCATATTTGGGAGCCTTTTGGGGTGAACTGTCAACTGCAAAGTATCCACATGTTTCATTCATTAATCAGGAACATGGATTTTTTTAATGCCAGGATATTATTTGATCATTGATCTTGTGGCCTAGTTTCCCAAATTTTTTGTTGAATCCATCCTTAGACTGAATATCTGCGCACATGCAATTATTGGTTGAATTAGTTGATTAGTCAATATACCAAAATCCTGAAAGGAAAACATTCTCAAAATGGCACAAATTATTTTAATTTTGGTATCTATGATTAACTTTTCTCTATAGATTCTAATAATTTGTATCATTTCTCAATTCATAGAAATTTTAGTTTTATTTACTTTTTAAAACAAATGGTTATTATATTGATATATGATATTATTAAAAGAATATGAGTTTATTTTTTATAATGACACGTGCTATTATAAAGATAAAATCTTTTTAACGGGGGTTAAAAAGCTTGATATTGGTTTTGATTCTAAAAAGCAAAATTTGAAATCATAATCAAATAGCTTAAAAAAATTCTTTTTGGATCTAAATTTTTAATAAAAGCTTATTAGTTTTGAAATTTAAAAAATAATCATTAAATTTCCATCATTAAACTGTCCAATAAATTTGATTTTAATTTTTAGTATTTAAAATGCTACTAAATAATACAAAATATAGGGAAATCAAGCAATCTTTTTCGCTCACAAAATCAAAAAATATTGAATAACTTTGTTTTATAATCAACTAAAACACGACTTCATTAAAAGTTTTATATATGATAATTATTTAAACTAACATTTTGATTTTTAGTCGTTCCTTGAATATGAGTTCGGGATAATTAATTTAAAGTTAAGGTAAATTTAATAGAAAATTAAATATTTTCTTTCATTTATTTTAATTTTCCAAAAATATTTTTCATAAATTATAGATATCATGATATAAGTAAGGCTGTTATAATTTCGAAAATTTATAATTGATTGATAATTTAACAAGCTATTTCTTCGTGTAAAATGCAATTTTGGGCATTAAGATAGCAAATAATTTGTTAAAACAAAGAACTCTTAAAATGATTTTTGAAAAATGATATTCAAGACTTTCATTTATAAAAACCATTGGCTTGATTCCTTTTTCTCTAATTTGTTTATTGAACACTAAATATTTAAAAATTAATTTATTAATTAAATCAATGTATTTAAATTCTTTGTTATTTAAATAAAACCATCTTTTTATAATCATAGTTGATAGGAAGATATAATTAATTTAAATTTATTTAAAATCAAATGAGTATATGTAAAAATAAGTGAATGAAAATCTGAAACCATTTTTTATTGACAATAAAACAAAAAAATAAAAAATGTTTCTTTTTAAATTCTTAACAAACATATTGAGAACAACTTTTAAAAATAAGCAGCATTTAATTATGGGTATTTCATTTTCAAAAAAGGCTGGAATTTTATATGAATTTGCTTTTAAATGATATAAATAAATTAAGTAAATTGAATAGGATATTGAATAATTCCTCATGTTTAAAAAACAAAAATGCATTTAAATAATAAATATAAAGAACAAAATTAGATCCTAGATTAATCTAAGCTGATTATTTACAAGGGAAGAAAAGCTGCTTTAATTTTAAATTATAAGCCTATTACTAATTATGTCAACAATAAAAAGTGAAAGTTCTGTATCTTCAACAGGAAGTCTTTATCAAAGACCTAGCTTTGGTGTTCAAGGAAAAGCAATCAAAGTCAAGACAAACTTTTATTCCTTCAATGATTTTAAAGGAAGATATGCTTATCACTATGATGTAGAAATTTTACCTGAAAAAAACAAAGGGGTTAATTGGAAAGTATTTAAACAGATTACAGAGATCTATGAAAAAGATATATTTGATGGGCATAAAGTAGTATTTGATGGAAACAAAACATTATTATCCCCACATGAGCTTGGATTTGGAGATTCCATTATTTTTGAGGTATAAGATATAGATAATATTTATTTATTTTAGGTGACTTTACCAGAGCCTCCTAGGCGCCCACCCTCTGAGGAAAATATTTTTTCTGTTAGACTTAGAAAAGTGAATACAATAAGCTTAGATATCTTAGATCCTAGCTTTAGGAATTTAAATTTATCTACAAAAGATCATCTTCCTGCATTGATGGCAATTGATATTATTTTGAAGCATAAGCTTTCTACGACTAATGATATTATTGGTAGCTCTTTTTATTTTCCAGAGGGTGCTTTCAAACTTTTTGGTGGACTTGAAGCTTGGACAGGGATATTTCAAACAGCAAAGTTGGGACAGGATAAAATATTTATCAATGTTGACAATACAGTTTGTACATTCTTTTCTGGGATGGGACTTGACGATATGGCTTCTAGAGTTTTAGGCTATTCTAAAAAGGATGAACTATTGAAGGAATTTGATAATATTAAATATGATAAACTTTCAAAAGCTTTTAAGGGATTAAAAGTTGAAGTCAGCTATAGAGGAGATAAAGCAAAAAAGTATAGAGTTGAAGGATTGACAGAAAAATGTGCCTCTGAAACATTTTTCAAACTAGGAGATTCAGAAAATACCACAGACATTGAGAAATACTTCAATGATACATATAAAATACGGCTTCAATATAAGAAGTTACCTTGTATTGTTGCAAAGAATGGAGTGAAAATACCAATTGAGCTATGTAAAATTTCACCTGGACAAAGATTCAAAAAGAAGCTGAATGAAAGACAAACATCAGAAATGATCAAGTTTACATGCCAAAATCCAAATGCAAGGATGAAAAAGATTTGTGATGGTTTTGAAAGACTAAATTTTAAAGAAAATAATTATACAAAGTCATTTGGTATTCAAGTTAATCCAGAGATGGAAGTGATAGGTGCTCGAGTTCTAAAAGCACCTAGAATATCTTATCTTCCTGGATCACCTGGGGGTTTATTTGCACCTGAGGGTGGAAGTTGGAATCTAAAAGATAAGAAATTGTTTATGGGATCTAGCCTTAAATCATGGGGAGTTATTTTATTTGGAAACCCTAATCAAGCATCTTTATTATCAATTCAAAAATTTGTATTAGAGCTTGTTAGTACATGTGAAATGACCGGAATGACCTTTGGAAATAGAAAACCACCAATAGTTTACATTGATCCTATGAAAAATATAGAGTCTGATATGAGAAGCTCTTGGAGAGAAGCAGGAAATATTGTTAAACTAAGACCACAACTTATGCTGTGCATTTTAACCAATACTTCATCTCAAGTATATGGTGAAATAAAAAGAGTAGGTGAGACAGTAATTGGAGTTCCAACTCAATGCATACAATCCAAAAACATATTTAATCCAAAAAAACAGTATTGTGCAAATGTTTGCTTAAAAATGAATGCAAAAGTAGGTGGTGTAAATTTTTGCCTTATACCTGAAGAGATCCCTTTTATTTATGAGAAAAAGTGTATTATTTTTGGGGCAGATATAAGTCATTCACTTAATAGACATTCAAACTCAATTGCCTCTATAGTTAGTACGCTAAATCCTAGAGCTGCTACTTATTCATCTTCTTATGGCTATCTAAAGCCTAAGCAGGAAATCATTATAGGACTTTGTGAAATGGTAAAGAAAGGTCTTTTAGCTTATTATCAAGACTGTAAAGTTAAACCAGAATCAGTCATATTTTACCGGGATGGTGTATCAGATGGTCAATTATCAGAGGTATTGCAAAAAGAAGTATTATCTATAAAGCTTGCTTTCTCTGAGCTTGGAGAAAATTATTCTCCAACTTTAACTTTTATTTCTATTCAAAAAAGACATCATGTGAAATTCTTTCCCTTAGAAAAATTCAATTCTGATAAATCAGGAAACTGTCTTCCAGGAACAGTTATTGATAACTATATAACAAGTCCTAGACAGTTTGATTTTTATCTTAATTCTCACTCTGGGATTCAAGGAACATCAAAGTCAACACGTTATATTATTCTCTATGATGAAAATAAGTTTAGCCCAGATGAAATTCAAAATATTTCATTTAAGTTATGCTATACTTTCTTAAGATGTACAAGAGCTGTTAGTGTTGTACCACCTATTTTTTATGCACATCTTTTGGCTGCACGTACAATGCATTACTCAAAAGGATTTATGGGAAGTGATGCAGATACTGAAAGCTGTCATTCTGAATCAACTGATTCAGGAAGTAAACTTAAAGAAGAGCTTAAAGATATTATGTACTATGTTTAACTTTAAATTAAATTTCAACCATTTAATATGCTTCAAAATATATCAAGCTGAAATTCTACTTGCTTTAAACTAGATTTGTTTTAATAAAAAGGCTATTGATAGTTATTAAAATTATTTATTTTTTATATATGGCTTATCAAAAGATCTTAACAATATTTTTAAAATGATTTATAGTATAGTTAAAAGAATTTTAACCTTAAATTTTTAAATAATTTTTAAAAATGAAGAATTTTGGTTTATTGATTAAGTTTTAATTTAATATTCTGCATAATTTTTATTTAAATATTTATAAGTTTGAAATATCAATGATTTTAGAATGCCATTTTTAAACTTGCTGGATTTTGGTCAAATATTAGTTATTTTTAAATCATAAAGATAAATAAATATTTAATCATACTATACTATTTTATATTTTAATTTATTTCCAGTAAGCTTTTAGTTTATTTTTATATTGAATATTATGAAATCACATATCAATATCTGATATATAACAATAAAATATCTTTTATTCATTGCAAAGGAATGTATCTTGTTTTCAAAACCTTTGTTTCCAATAGCACTTTTAAGATATTATGAAACTATTTTGATTTTTTAATAAAATATATCTTTTGAAATATAAAGTGATAGATAATGTTGGAAATAGGCTCCTTTTCAGGGACCTAATGAGTGGAGAGTAACTTCCCTAATAGGTGGAACTAGGCCTCTAAGTTGAAACCAGTCACAACAGATCTAACAGGAAGATATATAATTGTCAAATTTCCAATCTGTCCTAAGATGATGTGACTGTAAAATAATAAACTTGGGTGATTTACTTCATGAAATCACTTGTGTATTATAAAAACATAGGTTAGATTTTAGGATTTATATTAAATGGTTGTAAGATCTTTACAAATGAGAATTCTAGGGAAATCTGATATTTATATAAATCATGTTGATATATCCCAGAATTAATTAGGCTGAACTGATTAATGGGATTTAGGCTGCATTGATTGAATAATTCCTGGAGACTTAGTGTCTTGTAAAACAATTAAGTAATCAGGAATTTTAATTAAACTCAGTAATGGAATAAATGAGAAGTTGATTCTAGGGATAAAATGTCTTGATATTTTCTTAATGTAGCACAAGGTTGAAGTTATTATACCACAAACATGATGAAAGGGTTGTTCATTATATGTTTTAATAAATTAAAATTGGTAGAAAGAGGTTTTATTATCTCTGATTTTGATCAGATTATTCCAAGTAGGAACTCAGAAAGTGATGAGGAGCAAATTTTGGGGAAGCT
Source organism: Entomophthora muscae (assembly GCA_014839935.2). Lineage (NCBI taxonomy): Eukaryota > Fungi > Entomophthoromycota > Entomophthoromycetes > Entomophthorales > Entomophthoraceae > Entomophthora > Entomophthora muscae. The sequence goes on along the minus strand of QTSX02000757.1, from coordinate 368,630 downwards.
TCAATATAGATTTAAGAAGGAGAGAAGTATATTTTATTGGATAATACTTTAGACTTATATAGCTTGCGCTGTGGCAGGGATTTAAGTCAGATCAAAGATAAGGGTGGTCATGTGCAGAATAGATTTGAGTTGCTAGATACCTGGACAAGTCATGTGATATTGGTTTGTTACCATTTCAAGCATGTCAAACTGTACATTGGGTTGGCATCAAATCGGGCAATGATTGGATGTTAAGTGTGTATGCAACAACCAGAATACCAGTACATCCAGCTCCTTGACAAAAACTTGAATTTTTAATTATTAAATGGTTTCTATAGTGGAAGAAGTAGGGGATACTTCAAGTTGTATCTTAAATGTCAAGGTAATGAATTGAGATAATTTAGTACAAAAGCCAGTCATGTTCTTGTAGGATTAAGAATGAATACTTCCTGCCAAAGTAGGATCAGGATTGATTGATAAGATTATCAATATGGGTTTTGGAAGATACAGATAGGATTCCAAAAATAGAAGGGATTTTCAGCCAGGTATACTCTGTATGATATATAAATAGAAACTAGTATAAAAAATAAAATAATTTTGTTGGCAATTTTTGCTTTCCCCAAAGTTCTTTTATAGTTTTCTTCTTCTTCCTTTGATTTTCAAAAACCTAAGTTTGTATTTCTTTTAGTGACACTGTTTTACTACATAATAAAATACCTGAATGCTTGGTGGGAAGATCTTTGAAAATCTAGAAGCAAAAATTCAAGTGAATTTCCAGTTGAAGTAAAATTTATCTTTGAGGAGTTTTATGCCAGCTATTTTTCTAAAGAAAGAGCTCCTTCACTTGAGAATAGGGTGTTTTTGTGAGATATGTTCAATTTGTTTAATTTCTTTTGAAAAATCTTGGGGAAAATGAAGAATACTGCTGATAAAAACTTATACTAAGGGAGGCCAAAAGTGTGAAGGTGTTGAAAAAATCAAGAGAAGCAAATAAAGAGTTGAGTCAACATAAGGTTGATTTGGAGTAAAATCTTGTTAAAGTTTTACAAGCAGGAATCAGTAAATGAAATAGTCTCCAAGAAAGCAACAATGGTAAGTGGGATTAAAACTTCCTGGATCCAAAACATATGTAATACATCTAAATCATACTGCTTAACTAACCTAGCAAGAAATATAAATTTATTTAAATAAGAATATAGAAAGAAGCAATCTGAAAACTAGAGGAGAATCCTTAGGAGAAAAAACTGATGTGTCCATAATTGAACTTGCATTGCCAATGACCAGAGTCATACTTTACCCTCCCATGTTAAAGAGTCTCTGCAGAGCTCTGTTTTCTAGGGGAGAATTCTGCAATTATTTTTCACTTTTTGGGCCTTGTGATCAAGATCAAGAGTAATCAAGAAAAGAGTAAATAAGATGATGATAATATTCTCCTTTTTAGCTGAAGGTGTAAAGAACTCTATTACTTCCCCCCAAATTATTGCCCAAATTAATATAAATTAGTCTTCAAACCTGTTAGGATAAATGTACATTAGTCAATTTAGAACGTGCAGGTTCAATCACACAACAAATTTCAACTTGTTAGATATAAATAGAGATAATTCTACAGAAAATATGCGCTATTTGACAAAAATTCCAGTCATACAATGATCTACTCAAACTGGGGATAAATGCTTAATGCTTCAACAACAAATGTACCAAACACTAGAACACATGAGTTTCAGTCACAGAACACATCTACTATGATTACTATGTTTTTTGTGAATGCATGAAACTCAGTCACAAAAGTTACAAACTCAATCCAACAACAAGCCCCAATAGCAACTGGAACAGACAACACAAATATCAAATGTCAAAAAAAATTAGTGAATCTATAATACTATTACCAGTTTGTGCTAATTAATAATATAATTTAGAATACAAAAAGGAAATAACATATTCTGAGTGTCTGTTTTGGGATTATAATCAATAAAAATATCCAATTTATCTAAACATACAAGTAATAGTGCACATTTGCAACCAAATATAGTTAATATAGAAATATAAAAATCTAATTTGAAATAAACAGTAGTGACTACAAGCTTTCATGCTACTATATATGGAGAGATAAAAACTAAAATAAATGAATAAAGTTATATAAACTGTTACAGTAGTTTTAAAAGCTATGACAACAACCAAAAATACCTCAGATTTAAACAAAATATTTTCAGATTTGAACAAAATACGGCTATCAGGTTGAAATATACACTCTGTTAACAGGGATTTTTGGCGTTGATGGGCAAAATGGGTCAACACAGCAAAGAAGTGCTCACGCGCAAAGCAAAACTATTCAAAATACAATACAAAATACATTGATTCACAAACAAAATGGTGTGAGTTAACTTTTGGTGTACATATGGGTCATTATTTTTCTTGTTATGCCTAAGCGCTGGACTAATTATTTTATAACTTAATTACATTATTCATATTCAATTTATTCAGAAAGGTTAAAATACAATCAATGTCAAATCTTAATTGATCTTGGGCTTAGATATTTTTTAAAAAATAATTTATCAATTTTAGAATTGAAAATTGCACCTTATAATATTGCTGGAAATATCTTAAGTGCTACTACATACTACAAGCCAAAAATATTTATGATGAGTTGCATAGGAGAGTAATAGCAGCCCCAAAGCTATAAATGCTATTACCATATCTTTGGCTCATCATAAATATTCTTAGTTTGTTTCAAAAAGGTTGTTGTTTTTGAAAGACTGATAACCCTATTTAAAATACACCCTCTAGTAAGCTGCCCTACTTCATGAACTTGCCCTAATGCACCACTAGCATCTTCTGATATTTATGTTTCTCTGATATCATCACATGATTTCAAATGATAAGTTACCTCAGAATATTCTGAGAAACTTTCAAATGTTAAAGGTGAAGTATACAACTTCCCATCTTTCATCAAATATGAAAGATTAATGTGCAGATTTCTAACTTCAAGCTCTTTCCTTATAGGCCTAACTTTTCTCTCATAAATATAAAAGAATGACTTTTGAGAAATATTTGAGCCTGATAGCGCTGATTTATATAATTCTTTTCTTTTTTCTTCTTGCTCAAAAATATTTTTAATGTCATTTATATTCTTAATATAAAGCTGATTTTATTTCTCTTTTAATGTTTTTGATATTACACCAAAGTGACCATCAACAATGCTTTTTCCATGGCATTCTACAAATTTATTGTATTTAATAGACCCTTTAATTTATTGTGGTGCCTCTTTAAATAGATAATATAAGAATTCATAGGATCTAAAATGATTTCCATTATAAGTCCATACTTTGATATTCTTTATTTTTTTAAACTTATCTGATTCAAGAAGACTTATTAGACATTCACCTGAAAACAAAGAATCATGAGACAATATTTGAGATAAAAAATCATGGCATTCATATTTAACTTTATTGTTTTCTTTAAATACCAATGCAAACCCCAATAAAGAAATAGATCTTTTGGAATAAAAACAGTTATTGGTTTCAATTGGACCACCACCAACTTTTAAATTCTCCTTAAAATCTATGACTATAATACATGATTCATTATCTAATTCATTGATATCTTTCTTATATTTCCTATTTTGATGATCATAAAAGTCTTGGTGCTGATTAATAGCTTTTAAGTCACTGTTTATAGATTCTGGCAATAATAAGTTTTTACTTTCACATTCTTCCTTCTTTTTTTCTGGTGAATTTTTTAAATTACAAATATTACACATATCAGTTTCTTTTTTACTTTTATTATATTTTTAGGGATTAATTTATAGTAAGCAGAAATTGAAACTGAAATTTCATTTTTTATTCTCATATTTTCATATATTTCTTTTTTTGTTTTAAGTAGAGAGTATTTAATTTCAGTTGAGTAATTACTCATCTCTTTTATTATATCTTTATAAAAATTTTCAGGCACTTTTTTTGTAAACTGGCTTGTTTCAAAAGAATTTTCCAGCAATTTTTTAATTGTTTTTTTAGTTATTTCTTTTTTAATGAATAGTTATTATTTTTTGGCTTTTTTTGTTTAAGCTTACATTTTTATTTTTATTTGTTTTTCTTGAGTATTCAAACTCACTTCTGGTTAAATTAAATCCCATATCAGTAAGCTCTTTTAAAGAGTAAATGTAAGTAACCAGAGATCTCAAGGCTGGGAGATGCTTTTGAGGAGCAGATTTCAGAAGATCCTTTAAGTTGTCAATTATCCCATTTAGTTTCTGATTTTGAATTAAAGGGATGAACTCTGTTTTTCCAAACTCAGTTCAAGTGAGGAAGTGATTGATGAAGGAATTAAGATTGCCTCCAGAAACAAAGAGGAATGCTTTCTTTAGCATAGCAATTCTTTCTCTTTTTGTTGATGCTCCCAGTGAGGAAAATGGCTTCATGGCAGAAGTAAAGTTAACAGATTCCATAATATTGAATTTGTGATTGCTGATAAAGAGATGCTTTGTAGAGATGACTTGCAAAAGAGTGCTGGTTGCAGGAATTATATCTTTTTGTGAAGATGGGTTGAAGTAAACCTTAGGTAGTGCTTTAGCTCTTATATACCAAGCCTTATGACACCATTCTGAAAGAAATTATGTGACAGCTTTGTTTACAATTTCAACTTGAATTTATATTTCTAGAATAAATGAAATCCCAGTTTTCATGCACAAGTGATATATGTGTATCAGATAAGCATCAATTTACATCATATCCTCTTTGTAATCACTATGAATCAATTAAAATGATGTATTAACTTAATTACAACTCTTTTTCATATTTTTAAAATGATAAAATATTAAAGAATTATATTTAAAAGATGTTTAATTTGAGGTTCGCAGCTCACTTGAACCTCAAAATTCATCTAAACAGCAAATAAATTGATGTCCTAACTTCAAACTATCATAAAATCCTAAATAATTGAGCTTTTTAAATAAAATAAAATGCAAAAATAATTCTCTTGACTTTATCTTTAATTTCGTTGAATAAAAATTATATATTACTTAACAAAAAAAATTACCTTTTTTATCTTAAAGCAATATATTTTATTTTATTATCAAAATAATATAATAAAATATGGCATATGCTCTTTTAAATTGCTTTTGCTTCAATATTCACTATAGTATAAATATTAGTATTTTAACACCAATAGAAATATAAGATTTTTAGCTTCATTTTGATAGTTTACAAAGTGGAAAAATATTAAATTTTTGTTGAGTTATTACTGTTTTAAATAGAAACATTTGTAATTTGATTTTTTCAAAATCAAACTGTGCTATGCTGCAACTTGGGCAGCATGTGTATTAGAAAACAGCTTAATCCCTAAAATAATGACCCATATGAATACTATGTGAATTGGTGGCAAAATACACCCAAGCGCAGTGAGTCAAAACTCAACCCAAAACCAAAACACAATAGTAACTCACTATGCAAACAAAATCACTCAAATGTTGTGTGCAATGGATTGTAATCAAGAATGATACCAAGGTATCTAAAATAAGACACACAATATGAGACATAAATTTTAAAAATATTGTGTTGGGTACTTAATTTGGCGTAAAATCTAGGGAAATGGGCAGAAATTATTTCAGATATTCTAAAATGGGCATTGTAAAACCAGAAACAACTAATTAAGAAATAAAAAATCTATAATTGGGATATTGGGGGTGGGAAATATTAATTAAATATCCATATTCAGATAAAAGCAAAAATTAAAATTAGGGAGTAACTTAAATGAATTTATTTAATATTTTATTAAATTCTCAAATGGAACAAACACAACAACAGAGTAACAATGCACCTGTTGTGCGCTGCGGTTGTGGTTGCCCCTGCAGGTCAAAGAACAGAGTTAGTACAACCCAAGTGCCTACTCAGGAAGGAGACAGGAGAGGAGAGTTCAATAGTGACGCTGCACTGACACAGCTGGTCCAAGGAGCACAAGCTGCTAGGGTGCAGAGTATCAACCCTTGGGTCCCCAAGCTGACCTGGAAGCCCACCAAGGTTACTACAACAAAAACGGTTAGAAACAAGGAGGTAGAACTTACTTTGTATGTGTTTGACATTGTGTACCAGCAAGAGTTGGTCCTGCCAGCCATTCTGGAGAAGTTTAAGCCTGCACTTGACACTAGCTACAAGCCCTACGTCAGTGATGGCAATCAGGAGGAGGACAAGGAGCCTGAGTTCTACCAAACTAATGAGGGACAGTTAGTACTAAAGAAAGTTGCTGTGTTTTACACCAAGGTGCCTATGCCTTGTAAGCCAGTCTCCAATCAGGATCTAGATTCACCAACTCCCACAAAGCCCACTCAGAAGTGCATCTCTGATATTAAATGCATCATCCTGCTCAAGCTAATGCAGGAATCTGGTGATTACAAGGCAGCTGTGGCTCTTGTTGGGGTGGATCCCAAGTACACCTCCAAAACCTTCAACAAGTTCATCAATACTGGCTCTGTCCTTGCCGTGGAGAAATCCTTGCGCATTTCCACCAAGCTCACCAAGGAGCATAAATGGGCAATCTGCCAGTGAATAACCCAATATTGCCATCTTGAACTGGCAAATATACAGGCCATGGTCAAATCTACTTTTGAGGTTGAGACCTCAATTTTCTTTTACTACCATCTGGTGAAGGGAATGTGTTTTTCATAGAAAAAAACTTAGGGTATCCCCCTACAATAGAAACAGTCCTTCCAATGTCAAGACCCGGAAAAAATATGCAGAGGCGTACACTGCCCTCAAAGCCAAGGAGGCAGTCAAATTCTATTACATTGACAAATCAGCATTTGCCTCTCCTCTGCAGAATGCATATGGGTATGTCCCCAAAGGATCAAATGACAGGGTAGCTTGGCGTGCCACAGTTTGCGCCACAGCCTATTCAATGGTGGCTCTCCTTGATCCAAAGGGGGTTGAGCTGTATCAAATGATACTAGGCTCCAACAACAGCTGTACCTTTCTAGCATTCCTCTGATTGGTCCAGGAGCACCTGAGGCGCACAAGCCTGGGCTTCACAAATTTAATTTTGCTGGATAATGTTGGTCTCCACAAGTTGGCCAATATTCTTGAAGAATTCCCAATGATTGACACCAGCATTGCAGTGGGCCCCCAGCAATTGGCCACATCAAATTTGCGCCTTCTCTTCCTCCCTGCTTATTCACCCTTCCTAAATCCCATCAAAGATGTTTTTGGGTGGCACAAGCAATTTTTAAAGCAAGGGACCCCAACTGGGACCAAGGACCTATTTGATTTGCTGCAGGCCAGGATCCACACCCTCCCAGCTGATTCTTTGGCCAAATTCTATGGCCACACTGATTTTTCATCCCTGCATGCCTTGCCAAACAGTCAACCAATTAAAGGCTTAGTGTGTCCAACTTTTTTTATATTCTGTAATTTATTAGTTAAGATTTATTAATTATCATTTTATATTTATAAGCTTCCAAGCCTGCAATCATATTCAGTAGGACCATCAATGAAGGTTTGTAATGTATTTATTTTATATATTTTTTTGTTATGGCATCTGAGGCTATCCCACACTCTTGATACTGGATTATGCAAATACATTTATATCACTCTTAATAAATAAATACAAAAATGAAATTAAAAAAAATTAAATTGTTAATCTACAACTTAGAGGTATATTTTATTAATGTATATTATTTTGCTTTTTGAAAATCTTATCTGGGATTTATTTTGCAAAACTTGTTTGCTAAAATAAGAATTAGCAAAATTAAATATAAAAAAGTAATGATTAAAATTCAAATGTAAATTTAAATGTGGAATGATATTTTTATTGGGTGTGCCTGTGGTGGGTTTGTCAGTATGTACCCACCTGGTGATGAAGATGGCGCACAATCTCCACTACCACCCCATAGACAGTGGATACACTCTGATTGAAATATTCTTGGCAGCTAGTAAATGGAGTATGATGAGGTGAGAGTGAAGCAGCAGCTTCTCTGGCGGGGCTGCAGAACTGTAAATTCCAGCCAAGACCAGGGCTTCCTGGATTACATGGTCCACTGAGTCATACCTGGGGGGATCTTCTTCCTGTCAAGTGCAAGCCAGGCCTTGTCAATTCCCAGAAGGACCCCATCCAGGTCCTCTACAGTTGCGCCCATCCCTAAGTAGAATAGGAACCCCAGGTAAACAACCAGGTGAAGCCTTTGCAGGGCAAAGGCTTCTGTGAACTCACACAGTTTATTATAGACCACGCTGATCTTCTTGTTGTGCCTGGTCTTTGCAAAGGTCAGCTCATTGGCTGCAGGAAGCCCCGTCTCATTGGCGCTTCAGGCCAACCTGAAGTCAGCAAGGAGGATTTTTGTCTTCTTTATGGCTGTTGCGTCTGCAACAGCCAATTTCAGCACCTCACGCCCAAAGTTCTCCAACAGGTAACACAGGGTGTGCTCCAGGGGGTAGCAGAAGCAAGCAGTCACATGGGCCTGGCCCATCTCTGGTATATTCTTGAATGAGAGCGTTGCATAGACATCCCAAACAAGCTCAATGGATTTTACACATTAAACTCCATTGAGGTATACTGAGTCCAGGTGGACCAGTTGGGCATCCTTGTAGGCAGTAACTGCCCACTCAGATGCCCCCTCAGCATGTGTAAGCTCAGCTAATGCCTCCCTGGACATTGGGAAGGACCTGTGGATTCTGTCTTCAAGCTCCTGCACAACAGGGGGGACAGAAATAGCTGCCTAGCCACATGATTGGTGCAGTTGGCATAAAATGTGGCTGGGACAAACGGTACCAGGACCCAACAGATTTCACTGTCTATGTTTTCTAAAAAAATCTGGTAAGTATTTACAAATTTTCATTAATTTTTTTTATGTTACCTTTGTGTATTTCCTCTTTGCCCATAGCCTCAGCCAGCTTGGCCATTCTTGGCGCAAGAAGTTGAGCAGGCAGTTCTATATCCTTATTTCTTGTGCGCTTTGCAGGTTTGAGGTGGGCATACATCTCAGGGTCATCTGTCCAGACGGACACACAGAGAGGGAAAAAGACTTGAATTGAAGGCCCTTGACCACTGTCTTCTGGATATTTAGAAGGCTTTGATTGTCTTCTAGGGGTGTCTGTTATTTTGGTCATAAGGTCCTTTGCGGACACCTTGTCTATTTTTTCTCCTTCAAGGACAGTGGACTTAACTCTTGCTTTGACTTTTCAGTCAATGTGTTTGCTTTTGGCAATTGCCAAGTTGAGATCCTTCAAAAGCTTCCTTGATTCTCTCATTGATTTTTACTAATCTTTCCATATGTTTTTATAGCTTTGATCCAAATAAAATCTGTATTATTATGATACTATTGCCTCTTAGTTTATTCCTGTTTGTTTTCACATTACTCCTATATCCCATCTTTTTAGCCATTGTGTTTATGTTTTACAATCAACTCAATATGTGTTGTTTGCTTTGTGTTGGCATTGTTTCCTTAATTGCCATATTATTTTTGGCACTTTGCACAGCCTCTTGTGAAAATATTAACACAATTTGGTGGTTGTCAAAATTTCAATTACAAAATTATAGGTTAATTGTGATTAGATAAAATTGCTAAAGATCCAAATTATAAAACCTTAATAATAAACTTTAAGCCAATCAGGAGCCAAATGATAAAGTGATTGTTGTGACATAAAGTGTTATTCAATAATTCTTTGATGCATGTGCACCAATTAATATGATTGGCTGGTTGTTTTTCCATTGAGCGCCATTGCCGCTGTGGTAAGTTGTTGGTGAACTAGTGCCCAATCAGCTGCTGGGTTAGCACTAGTTCATCAAAAACTTGCCACAGTGACAATGGCGCACAATGGCAAAACTCCCATCCAATCAGATTAACTAGTGCACATGCACCAAAGAATTATTGAATGGCCCTTTATATCACAACAATCACTTTATCACTTGGCTCCTTATTGGCTTAAATTTTATCATTAAGGTTTTGAATTTGGATCAGTAACAACTTTATCTAATTACAATTAACCTATAACTTTCTAACTCAAATTTTGACAACCACCAAATTGTTGTTAATATTTTCACAAGGGGCAGTGTTTGGGTGCTAAAAATAACTGTGCTCTGGATCTAGATACATGACATAGTAAATATATGATTTTATAGAAATAAACTGAACATAAAAATAAAACCAACTAAAAACAAAGAGAAAACACCAATTGAAATTCTGGATAAAAATAATATAAATAGAAAATGTTTGGTGACAGGGGTTTATTGGGGCAGGGGAGAGTGATGCCTAGTAGACAGAATAGTGCAGGAAGGAAGACGTAGAAGCAGTGCTGGCCTGGGGGGTCTGGGATTGGGTGGGTTTGGCTTGTGGGTGAGGGGTGTTAGTGGCGGGGGTGGAGGCAGGAGGACTTTGCATGTTGGCCACCATATACAACTCAGTGTATTCCTTGCCTGTCATTGGCTGGATGGGCTGGTAGGTGGCAGTGGCATGTGGCAGGAGGCACTTATCCTTGTGTGATTGGTTGCCCATATTCATATGGAAACCATTTGGGCAAACAAGTCAGCCACCATTTGGTGACCAAAGAGAGAATTGTGGTCAAGGACCCCAAGATAGAGGTTGTTGAAAGCCTGAGGGCAGCGCTTCCAGAGTGTATCTCTAATATTAAAGAACACAACATCAGCAAGATGGATGTCTGTGTGGCTGTTGGGGTACACAGAGGCCTGGTGCCTGTGTTACTGGATGGCCTCAAGGGCAGTGGAGCCACCCTCCATCTGGTGGCCTAAGAAACCCTGGTACTTGGAATTTGAGCCATCCCAGGAGTTGAGCAATTCACCAATGATTTGGCTGTATTTGTAGCCATTGGTGAAATCTGGGTTTGTCTGATAATAGACAGAACCCTTGGCTAAAACAGCCAGAAACGCACCAATGAAAGTCCCCATCTTGACCTTCTTCCTTCCTTTTTGAGTGGCAGCTCTTCCTTGCTTGCCAAAATCATCAAACTCTACTGATAGCTTGTAGTAGGAGATGAAGATGATGTCATCTGTTAGACTAGTCAAGCATTGAACCGGGGTGAATTTGATGGCCTGATTATATGGGGAATCCTCAGCACCATCCCATTGATTGCCGGCAATATTGACAAGAATCTATATCAAAGCCACCTTTCCATGCATCCAGAGCTGCACCATGCGCTTAGACACCCAAATGCCATGGTGTGCAAGTTGTTTCTGGACCTGGGTCAAGGGAAGCTTGGGGTCTAAGGGAGGTGGTCAAGCATGATTGGGTAGGCTTCTGTGATTTGGGACTTGGGGGCCTTCTTGGGCTTCTTGGCCGTCCCAATCAGATTCCCTTTGTTCATTAGGTTGTTGAACTCCTGCATTATGATGGATAATTCAAATTTCAATTGGTCAGGAATCTGATCCCAGGAGAGACTCTGCAGATTCAGTACCACAATTTCCTGGAGAATTTGAGCAGTGATGATTTGTCACTTGGGGCGCTGGGCCACAGGAGCTGAAGCCTGATTGGCTGTAGGGGGCAGGTTGAGTGGTGGTGGCAATTTGTTCTGGATTGAGGTTACCATCCTGATTGGTTGGTTGGCAGTCAGCTTGTGTGGGGTTGGGTACAGGAGAAGGGGAAGAGCTAGACACTATGTGACTACTGAACAAGTCAAAGCCATAGGGGCCAGGGGTCAAGTACAGGTCAGCTTCCTCATTACCTGCATCAAAGGCTTGGGTATAAACAGGTGCTTACACACCCTGAGCCACGCCTCCATTAAATATGGCTTGGCTGCTGCTGGCTTGGTTGCTGGCACTGTTTAAAATGTTGTTGCTATTGAAAACAATCACTAAAAAAGCTAGGATAAAATCACTAAAAGTATAAATTTTAAAATTTTATGATTTATTTTTATTTTAATCACCATTCTATATTTGGAAGGTTCTCAAAACCATTTCATAAAAATAAGTATCTATTAAAATGAATGAAATGCCTCTGTTCCTAAATTGGATTGCTGTTGATTGTCTGTTAAACTGTTATATTTCTATTTTAGGCTGCTCATACTACACATCTTGTGTGACTTCATTTTGTTTTTTGCTTGTTGAATCTTGCTTCTAGATTGCTCAAAATTTTGTTTCATTTTAGCCCTTCTGGCAGTGCTTCATATGATTCCTGATTGCATCATAATATACTCTGAAACAGAATCCATTCATCTCACTTGTTGCGTCAGCTCATTTTGTTTGTGGTTTAAACAACGCCGCTTGATATTTGCTATAATTGTGTATAATGGGCTAGTAAACTTTTGTTTTTGGTTTGACAGTTTATTTATTAACCAAAAATATTTGAATTGTTTGAATCTTGAATCTTGAGCAACTTGGATTTTGTTCAAAACTGAAAACATTTTGTTTAAATCTGAGGTATTTTTGGTTGTTGCCATAGATTTTAAAACTACTGTATAACTTTATTTTACTTTTATACCAAAATGGAAGCTTCACAACATCAGAGTAACAATGAACCTGTTGTGTGCCGCGGTTTCTCCTGCTGTCAGGAATATTCCTGATATCAACTCTGTAGGAAACAGCATTTGGCCACAATGGGTCCCAGAGGCCAAAGCAACAAATTGCAGCAGTTTCTCCTAATAGGGGAAACTGCCACAAAACTGGAGGAGCAACAAAAAGAAATAAAAAATCTTTTAATTTTAAGTTTGGCTTTTATAGCCCAGCTGCAGACCGGGTGACTGACTGTCCACACACCCAGCCTGGCAGCAGGGGACAGCACACCCCTGCCAGATGGAGAAATTGCCAGATTGGGAAACCCAAAAAGGCAATTTCCCCGAACCCCAAAAGGGGAGAACTGCTGCCCAAATTTGAAAGGGGCTGACAAGCTGCCCAGCACAACCATTCCTGCATTAACTGCAGAAGCTAAATTTGGATGCATGAAAACATCCAATAAAGCACCAAACCAATGCAAGCCCAGAAGTAAAAATTCATTGCCTGTACACCCTTTTCAATACCCTCCCAAAAGGGAATTCCAGACAACACCAAGTGTTTGGGGTTCCCTGTCCATTGTTTTGAACTATTCATGCCCCACCAAGGATGATAGTATATAATAAAGATCAAACACTTGATGGTAGTTTGTGCTACCATTGAGTGAAATTACCCCTCAATAGTATCACATAAATCAATCAAAACTTTATCCTACAAGAAGTTAAAAGACACTAAGCTTTGTCTGCCCTTCCCCAGGACCAGAAGATGAACCATATTATCTTATCAGCTGTCCTCACAGCATGCCTAGGGGTTGGGGGCCACCAATATAATCAACTACATGGACCATTCAACAATCCATCCAACGAGTACTTTTATAAGGAGCTGGAGCAGCTCAAATCCTCCAATCAGTACTCCTGGCCCACACTGGTTTTTCCCCACTCCACTCAGTCTGTAGATATATACACCTGTATATACTACTTACTCACGTATTTTGCCAGTAATTTCAGAAAATATAACAAACACGCCAAGGTCTTTTGATAGATGATGACAATCTATCCAATTGTGATAGCACTCACAGGGTTCCAAGTCACCAACTTAGTCCCTTACTTAGATAAAATACTCCCGCAGTTGTTGGGTCTTTACACCTGCAGGTCAAAGAACAGAGTTAGTGCAAAAAAAGTGCCTACTCAGGAAGAAGGCAGAGGAGAGTTCAATAGTGAGGTTGCACTGACACAACCAGCTCAAGGGGAACAGAGTGCAAGGGAACGTAGCATAAATCCTAGGGTCCAGAAGCTGACCTAAAAATACAACAAGGTCATCACCATCAAAACAGTAAATGACATCACCACTGAGAGAGTGTCCTTGGTGTACAACCTTGTATACTGCCGCAATGGTGTCCCAGCTACCATTATGGAGAAGGTTAAGCCATTCCTTGACACCACGTACAAGCCTTACATGAGTGATAACAAAGGGGAAGATGAGGACAAGTAGCCCCATTATCTCCAAACAAAAAAGGGGCAGAAGGTGCTGAAACAGGTTGCTGCATTCTATAGTCAGGTGCTTATGCCCTGTGTTGTGCCCAATCCCAAGGAGTTGCTTCACAATGCCAAAAAACCAAATTAACACATCATCCTGACGCCCCCTCAAGACCTTTAAGAGACTTATGGATGAGATACCATACTACAAGAAGGCCACAACCATTGTTGGAATTTTGGATAAACCCGCCCATAGGCTCCGTAAAACCTACCTAAAAGCAGGTGTTGTCCTACTCTCAGAGAAATCCAAGCACCAACCAATATTATTGGCTAAAGAACACATATGGGCCATCCAACAGTGGATTGAGTGAAACTGCCATCTTGAACTGGAAAATATACAGTCAATGGTTAAGTCAACTTTCAGGATTGAGGCCTCAATTTTCACATACTATTGCACTGTAAAGAGTTTGATATTATTCTGGAAGAAACTCAGGGTTTCTCTGTACAATTGGAATAGCCCAGACAACATTGAGTACCATCATAACTACGCCAAAAACAGTTACTGCTTTCAAGGAGAAGGGCACAGTAAAGTTCTTTTACATTGACAAGTCCTCTTTTGTGTTGTCAATGCGCAATGAGTATGGGTATGGCCCCAAAGGCAAAAAGAATGGCATGTCCTGATGCGTGGCTGTCTGGTGTGATGCTCACAGAAGATGGGGTTTGAAGGTAAGGGAACCTTGTGTAAACTTCTTCCAGAGAAGCTAAAGGGAACTACTAGTACTGGGCTGCAGTGGCAGGGAACAGTACAGCACACTTTGATCAGGCCTAGGGTACTAACTCTGAACTGTTAGTACAGCAGGGAGATCTTCCTGTTAACTATAGTAGCAAAGGCAACAAGAAAGAAGAGTCTGATAGAGTCTGGTATAAAGCTTGAGTCTTATTGGAAAGTAAGATCAAGCTAAAAGTGCAGAAGTGGTATGGGTAAAGATATGTTTATTGTTTAAGAAAGAGAGTCATTATATACTTGTAGTATTACTGCACATTAACAATTGTGAAGGAATGGGGAGGGGAACTAGGAAGAGGCAGGACTACTTTTCATCCAGTATTTTTCCAGATCATCCCAATTGACTGATTGATCATGTACCCATGTTTCACCTCATGGGTGAGTGAGGGTATGATGCACAGTCATCACATATCTCCCCTCTTGACAAGACTACATAAGTAAAGGAGAAGCTGATTACTGATGCATGTCTTCATATTGCGCCAGATACCACAAGGCAACTCAGGGTATCAGGGATAATACCCTTGAGCTCAAGATGCTTCTGGAGGAGTTGCTGCAGGAGAACACATACCTCAGAAGAGAGAACCAGAAGAATAAAGAACTGGTGGATGAAGCCAACAAAATCTTCTCAGTGGTGCAAGGTTGGCAAGGTCTAGGCACCAGAAGAGGCCAGGTCACCAGCAGAGTCATAAATGTAGGCACCCAAGAATAATTGCCTGACCTGATAGATGAGGTGATCCTAGAACCAACAGATGAGGATGGCACCAATCAGGAAGATGGAGCAATTAACCAGGAACAATATCCATCTGGGCATTTGGAGGGGGGCCAAACACCCATTTTCCTGACACCTGGTGGGGAACAACAAGGGGAAACAATAATAGCACTTAGTCCTATAACCACCAGTGATTGGGAAGTGGTAACTAACCAGGCAGAAAAACAGAGCAACCAACCAGAGGAAACACACAACCAACCCGCAGAAAAGACCAACCAACCAGGAGAAACCAACCAAACCAGCCAACTCAGGGGTTCAAACTTGCGCCGCCTGGGGCAAGCAAGAAAAGCGTTACATTGTAACGGCTCGCTCCCACCAGCAGAGCTGTTACAATGCAACAATGCGCTACGCAGTAATCAATTGCTGCATAGAGCATCTGCACAACAAAGCAATCTGTTCCCTGGGAGCAGATCAATTTGTTGTGCAGCATTGCAGCGTAACAATCTGCTCCTAAGTAGCGGATTGTAACAATGCAATTCTGTGCATTGTAACAATTGTACTGCTGGTACAAACAAGGGCTACTTATGTAGCCCTTTGGTACCAGCGGTACCAACAGGTAATTAAAATTAATATAATTTTTTATATTAACTAATTTCTCCCATTTAGGTACTTCTAAAGACAGCATCTGGGCCAATCCTCTAAAAGACAATCTGGCACCCAATCCCATTTTTCCAGAATAACAGTAAAGATTCCATGCAACACAAAAGAGATAGAAATTCAGGAAATTTACCCATTTCATCCATCATTTATGCTAATGATAGCCATGAGAATCTAGAAGTAATTTCTTCAGATGAAGAGGAAATTCCCAAAAACAAGGTGTGTAAGGTACCAACACCCAAGACCCCAACTCTGGTTACCTACCTGGAGGAGGAAGAGGTTCCCAACCAGGTGATGAATGCCAATCTGGAAAATGCTCCTGATCCGGTCAAATTTGCAAGAATGAGAGCCAGCTCCTTAGGTCTCAAGGATAGATTTAAGATGACTTTAAAAATCCTTCCTCCCTTTCAGGTAAGTGACCAGCTTATCTTCCTCTAATATTTTCTCAGCCTTCCAACCCAGTTACTCACATAGAGGCATTGGGTCCACTGGCGCTGGAGCACATCAGCCTGGAGAGTATTAACCTGGTTCTTGATGATGAACCCATGGAGTAGACATATGCCAAAGCCATAGCCATGGTAGGTAACCAGTACTACCATGTTACTGAAGAAGGTCTCTTGGAAGCTCTGAAAGGGGAGTTGCTTGTTTGCCACCTTATATGGTATCATCCCAGGGAAGTTAGAACCATCATGGAAGTATTTGAGGCCATAGCCATTGCCATGGGGAAGGCACCTGTGAGGTCTATCTCAGACAAACTACGTACTGGGAGGGGGCAAGGTACTGAGGACAACTTCTGGTTTGCCCAAAACCTGATCCTGGATGGTTACACCAACCCAGAAGTCTCCACGGACAACTTCCTTCTACGCCTTCATAACAAAGGGCTCTATCTGGTCCTGTGCCATAATTCCTGGTCCAAGATTGAGGCAGAGGCAGGGCGTCCAGCCAAAATGGCACTTGCTTGCCAGATGCTGGTAACTAAGACTGGGAACAGGAAGATAGCCAAGCTCCTGCTATACTGGTAACTAGCAATGGTTGCACTATTTGGAACCTCCTTGTCAGGCGCCAGGCTCATAGGAGTGCAGTGGCCACAATTTTTTTGTAGACATCTGTACATCAGTGGCCTTTCTACAGAGGGATCTTAACGTGATAGGAGTAGCTGCTACCTACCTAGGCCAGCTACGGAAACAGTTGGCACATGCAGATCTTCTACGTGCCAGAGCCAAAGTTCTTTCCCACAAGAAATAAACTGTTTTTTTTCTTTCCTTTTTTCTTTTTTTATTTCTTCTCATTTTTTTTGTCTTTTTATCTTTTTCTTAATATAAAAAAAGGAAAAACTCACCATGACTATGCAGTTGTAGTTATCCCTATGAATGGGTGAAGCTAGACCTACCTCAGTAGGCTGTTCATCTATAGGGGCTCTCTTGAGGTACTTGGCATGTATCCTATTGAGGATGTTCCCATGCACGAGGTCCTTAAGAGTGTATACATCCATACTAGTCTTTTCCAGGACCTCATGAGGTTCATTCCACAAGCTTTGTAGCTTGTTAGGTTTCCTACCCAGATGTTCCCTGTACATGAGGACTCAGTCACCCACCTCAAGCTGAGGTAGAGGGAGCAAGGCATCCTGGCCCCTGGGGAAGGACTGTACATAAGATTTAACAAGGTTCTTAAAGGCCTTGTCCTGTAGAGCAGCAATGTATCTTGTGAGCTTAAGAACATCCTTTGAATAGTTCACCTTGTTGGCCTTGGGTGGAATAGGGACTAGGTAACCTGGGAGGGCGGCTTGTCTGCCATACAGAAGCTTGAAGGGAATCTCCTTAGTTACTGTGTGTGAGGTGACCCTGTAAGCCATGACAGCACAAGTAAGATAGTCATCCCAGGAAGAAGGCTTATCTGCTTCCAGCTTCTTGAGGATGCCTACTGAGGTGCCATTAGCCCGTTTAACCATACCATTGGTTTCTGGGTGGTAGGGGGCAGAAGAAGCACCTTCTATCCCCATGAGTTCATTCAATCTTGGGAGGATAAAATGGGCAAAGTTTGTACCATTTTCTGTTAGCAAGACGCTTTGAAAACCATGACAGGCTATGATGTCTGTCAGGACAAACCTAGCAGTCCTCTGTGAGGTTGGACCTGGGACGGCAGCACATTCAATCCACTTAGTTAGGTGGTTGATGGCTACCAGTATCTACTGGTTTTTCCTGGAGGTAGGGCTAGGTCCCATGGGTCTTACCATGTATATGCTCACAGTGTGGAAAGCATAGTTAGGTAGGATCAACCAGTAAGAGTGAGGAGGTGGCTTCCTACAGAACTGTGCACACCTTGTGCAAGAGTTGACATAGATTTCCACACCAGAAGCAAGGTTCTCCCAGTACACATAGTCTTTCATGGTATCATACATACGCCTGGTACCAACGTGGCCTGTGCTCTTATGAAAGTTGGCCAACTTATCCAGTCTCTCCGAGGGCCTGACATAGAGTAGATAGACATCTCCCCAAGGTTTGTAGAGTCTGCCTTTCTCTACCTTAGTCTTCCTTGAGAGTTTCTCAAGAACAGCCTTTAGTCCTGGAGCCAGGGCAGTCCACTTTTTGGCTGGCCTATGAGCTCGTACACTGAGTCTAACTCAACCTGGAGAGCTGCTACTAGTGGGAGGCGTGACAGGGCATCAGTGTTCCCATGCTTATTGCCTGGTCTATGTACTACCTTGAAGTCATAGTTCTGCAGCTTATCTACCCACCTGGCCAAGCGTCCTTTGGGGTCCTTCATGTTCTTTAGCCAGGTGAGGGAGCTATGGTCAGTCACCACCTTGAATCTGGTACCATGTAGATATGGCCTGCATTCTGTAATTGCATACAGGACAGCCATGCATTACCTCTCTGTGGTGGATTAGTTCTTCTTGTGCTTGTTGAGGGTGTGGGAATGGTAGGAGATAGGATGCTCCTCCCCCAAAAAATAATTCTGGGACAACACTGTACCAACAGCCACCATAGAGGTGTCTATATGTAGGAAAAAAAGGTTGCTCAAAGTCTGGGTATGCCAGCAGTGGTTTGCTGGTCAGGACTTCCTTCAGCAATGCAAATGCCTTATCACACTCATCAGACCAGATGAACTCAGTGTCAGCCTTTAGTAAGTGGAACAGGGGTTGCGCTATCTCAGCAAAGTTGGGTATAAACCTGCAATAGTAGCCAGTCATCCCCAGGATTACTTGTACTCCACGTACATCAGTGGGAGGTGGTAGCTTGGAGATAACCTCAACCTTTACTGGTACTGGGGCTATTCCTTCAGCCAAGATGATGTGCCCAAGGAACTCAAGGCGCTCCTTGAAAAATGAGCGCTTGGATGTCTTGAGTTTGAGGCTCTTATTGTGTAGCCTGGTGAACACCTGCTTCAGGTGCTTGAGGTGGTCCGTGAATGTCCTTGAGAAAACATTGATGTCATCCAGGTAGATGAGGACGCAGCTAAGCTTGAGGTCCGCAAAAGTACTATCCATCATCCTCTGGAAGGTTGCAGGCGCGTTCACTAGTCCTTGGGACATCCTTGTAGGCTGAAAGAGGTCTTCAACAGTTATGATGGCACATTTCTGTTGGTCCTATTCAGACATGGGTACTTGCCAGTATCCTGACAGCAGGTCCATGGCAGAAAAGTACTTGGCCTCACCTAGCTTGCCTAGGGTTTCATCAATCCTAGGCAGGGGGTACTTGTCCTTCTTGGTGATGAGATTCAGTTTCCTGTAATCTATCACCACCTGGTTGGTCCCATCCTTCTTCTTCACCAGAAGGAGTGGGAAGGCCCAAGGAGACTTGGATGGCACCAGGAGTCCTGAAGCAAGGAGCTTGTGGATTTCTTCACCTATTACTGCATTTTCCTTGGGGGAACGTCTGTAAGCTCTCTGTGAGATAGGTTCTGCATCACCTACATAACCTTATGGAGTTCTCCTTCTGCACAACCCAGGTCTTCATTGGACGTGACAAAAATGTCCTTGAACTCATCCAAGAGGGCTTCAAAGGAATCTTTCTCATCCTCAGATAGGCCCACCATGTCATCTTGAGGAATTATAGCTGCCACCAGGGGCTTTTCAGGTAGACTGATTCCCAGTTCCTCCAGACTACCCAAGAAATGGACGGCTGACAGCTCCTCATTGTGGCCTATCCTAAGGGTAGCAACATGCTGCCCCTTAGAAACCTTCATCTCAGTACTTAGCGGATTGAGCAAAGGAACCTTCAAGGTTTCTTGTGCAGCTGAGTAAGTATCCCAGGTGCAGTCAAAGGTTCCTTGCGTGAGACACCATTGATGCTACTGATTTCAAGGTGTAGACCAGGTGGGAGGTCAAGGTACAAGCCTGTGTCCACAGCAACTTGAGTCTTTGGGAGGATCCTGACAAGCTGATTTGACCGCAGCTTGAGACCTTTTTGGTTGTTGCCATATGCTGGTAAGGGCTTGACAGAGGCGTTTGCCACTCTGTAAGGCAAGCCCAAGACACCATGTGAATACCAGAGGTGAACATGCTGTCTACCTGTCTCTTTTTTGGATACCAGAAACGCATCTGATGAATCCTTAAAGAGCAGAGAGACAGTATACCCCAGGATGGAGAAATATCCATGTAGGTGGCTAATCTCAGTCTAGTAAGTCCTGAGGAAGTCTTTACCAATGAGCACATCTATGACTCACTCTAGTACAACTGCTGGGTAAGTAACCACCAGCTCACCAAACCTCAGGGGAACACTAGAGTAGGCACCATTAGATTTGATGGATTCTATACCAGCTGTAAAAAGGATTCTGCATATGAAATATCAGGCAGAAATCCTAGCCCCCTTACTAGACGTAAGGATATGATGTTGGTAGGTGCACCTGTGTCTAGTACTGCTCTGATGGGTGTATCAAAGACGGTAACTTTAATCCAGGTGCACAAACACAAGATAGGGTTGCACAGCTCCATGGGTAGAGTTGCGTGAACCCCCTGGGGGGTTAAGAGCCTCTCTTAGTGAAGATAGAGCAGATTTCAACCCAGGTACTACCTTCAGGATGGTCTGTAGTGGCAGAGGGATACTGACATTCACAAAGATGCTGGAGCTATTGGGGTCATCCTGTGGGTCAGTATTGTCAGTCTCTACGCTCTGAAGGAGGTACAGTTTTGCTGTAGAGTTCTCAATAGTGGTGCTGGTGGCTTGGGCCAGAGCACGTCTAGCCTGTAGCCTTTCAGATCTTCTAGGAGGACCCTTTGTGCCAGGGACAGGTGAGGACAGTACAGCAAATATGCCCTCAGAGCTGGTAACCATGGTAGGGGGAGGTTCAGGTTCTGGTGATGGAGACTCCCTGCATCCATCACATTCTAGTTTTTTGACTCCTTGGAGTCTGAACCAGAAGATCCTTCCTGGTCCTCTGGCTTCTCCTCTTGAAGAACCACATTCACACCAGGACGCTTCTGCTGGAACTTAGAAAAGGGCTTCTTGCTACCCATATTCTGCATTCTTTAGAAAACCTTAACGTAGCGACAGTCCTTGAGAACATGTCCCTTTTCCTGGTAGGCAAAGCATCCATCATACCCAGGTCTCTCATGGTAGAGTTTTTCCATGGAGGTACCTTCAGGGGTAGCGTAGAACACCTTGCGCAATGAGGAGCCCTCAGTCCTGTATTTGGCTAGCTGAGCCTGGAGATTTGGGAGGGTGTACACCTGGTCCACTATCTCTGACAGGTCATTTAACCCATTTACTTGGCCAGAAAATTCAGCCCAAAGCTTGGGGAACTGTGATAGGAGGGAGTGGCGGAGGGACTGTCTGGCATCATTGCCATTGATGAGGTCCTTCTGCTGCAGACAAGCTACCATCTGCCAGAACTCATCTGGGTATTCTGCCAGATTCTTGATCCGGTACTCCAGGAAATTGTCTCTGTCAATGTAATCCTTGGCCTTAGAGTCAAAGACCTTCAGTAGTGCCTTTTTTACATCTGAATACTTTTAGGGTTGAGGCAAGTACTGGGATATAGCCGCTAGGACAGGATCCTCCAGAAGGCAGATGCATGCCAGTCCTAGCTTGCGCTTATCCAACCCTTGTGTGACGGATCCAAGAAATTCATGCTTGCTTCTTTGTTATCCCGGTCTGACTCTTTTACGGTTTGACAGGGAATCCTTTATGTAAGCTTTGATGAGCTTGGATTCCAGGCAAGCAATCTTGGCATTAAACTTGTCGCCATCTGGTGATCACTTCCACATTTTTTGCTTCACATAGTCTTAGCTGAAGACCATCTCTTTTATTCCATGGTAGTCTTATTTCAGTTAAAAGCCAAAAACACAAAGCATAAAAAGATTGAGGGGAAAGCAACCATTGTCACAATAAGCATCATTTTTTTATTAATTATTATCATGTTTCCATTATATACCAATTGGGGTACATTCAGCTGAAAACCCCTCCGGTTCTGAAATCACACCTGGATTCCTATCACATGGTTTATGACATAACAGCGTCATCCAATCCAGATCTTTACCAAAAAGATCTTCACACTCTTAACCTATAAGAATGTGACCTAATACATTCCAGAATCATCTGATTCCTTTGGTGGAAATGTATTGATTCAGCATGGAACTTCTTAAGCTCCTGGCGCCAAATCCCGGTGGAATCTATGTATTCCAGATCCAGATATTTACCTAAAAAATCTTCACACTTCTCAACCTATGAGAAGATGCCTAAATCATTCCAGAATCACCTTACTCTTTACAGTGGAATGTTTTGTTTTGGATTGAAGAATTCCAAGCTTTTGGCGCCAAAACCCTGTGAAATCATGTATTCCAGATCCAAGCTATTGGTGTTCCAACTGGAACCCAGCTGATCTATTCTAAATACCCAGGCATTATTGCCTGTATTTATACAATTTCCTTCTGATAATTGAACCTATTAATTAACTTAATTAACCTTTGCAGTTAATTAATTCACACCAAAGACCATGTGTCATTGTGAATTAATCAGACTAATTGCACGCTGTATAATCACTTTTATTAACTTATACAGTGTATAAGTGCCTATTATATGCCGTATTATTACTAGTCCACATAGTAATAACCATACATTATACGGCAGATAGCCTTATATTTGATACTGGATCAAGTCAGCTATTATACTGCGTATTTACTAGCTTAAACCACCATATTTACAACTCAACTTGGCGTACTTGTTAAGCTTGACATAAACTTAGTGCTCAATTTTATGAGGTCAAGGTTCAAATCCCTATCAGGTTTTTCCTTTTTTATTACCCTAAGTATTAATCAACCTCCATGATTAATTGGTCAGTTTGAGACACCTAGTCTCAATATTCTGAATTGCTCAGAATATTCATTTAGGCCCTCAATTAGTACAGCCCAGTTGATTCCTGGGTATCAATTAACCTCCATGGTTAATTAGACGGTTTGAGACACCTAGTCTTATAATCTGAATTGCTCAGATTATTCATTCTGGCCCTCAATTAGTACAGCCTAATTGATTCCTGGGTAACAATTACTATGCTGGAACGTCTCTCCGAGGTCAATCCCATTGTTTTGAATTTCAACCTATGAAATTCATCACAATTCAACCTCTTTGTGAAACCACAGCCCAATGTGACTGTAGTACAGTCATACCTTGATTGGCCAACTCAAAGATGGACAGTCACATCCTTACATCAATAAGGGAGTTCATACCAAACTTGGTCTTGAACATAGAATTAGGCTTGCAAGGCCTAAACGCAAACAAAAAAAGCCCTGCAAGTGAGGAGAGTCCTCTTGGTTTTTAAAGAGAGCTGGTTAACAACCTCTAGAGGGTTCAGCCTCTGACAGCTTGCTGGAATCAGTGGAGGAGATATAATAGTACTTCTGTCTACAAGTCATCTGAGCTTGAGGAGGATCACTATGTGGGGCAGGGTATTCCTCGTGGGGCGGCTCCCTCTTAGGTGGTTGAGAGGGTAGGGCAGAACCCTCAGGGTGCAAGGGACAAGTTCCCAAGGGGGTACAGTTGGCCCCTGTGGTCTTTGAAGTTCCATTGTGAAGGATACTTCCTACTATCAAAGGGACATTTACCTCAGGCTCATGGAGGTTGAGTCTACTGAGCTTATCACTAAGGGCAGAGATGCTTTGCCTCAAGTCCCTTAGCTTGACCTGATGGCCATCCCCTTGGACAGCTAAGCAGGTGATTTTGTCAGTCTTCTTTGTGAGCTTGGAGGAGTTCTCTGAGGTATGTGTTGCCAGGTCAGTGAGGATACTCATTGTAGTATCCCCAGCTGCTGACACCCAACTCAGGGTTTCCTCAACTTTCACCAGATTAAGGTTGAGGTGCCCCAAGGCTTCCTGGTGCGTGGCCAGGACCTGTTGCTATTCCTTGCAGTATTGATGAAGGCTCTGCAAATCCTGGTTCTGACCTTGAGAGTTGTGGGCTAAGGACTGGAGGACTCTTTGGTGTTCCCCCAGTGTCTCATCCACTCTGGGAAGGTCCAACTGAACCACTTCACAAACTGCATGGTATAAAGGCTTGTAATTCTGCAAGATAAACCTATTTGACTGGTCTGTCAGCAGGGCTACACCATGCTGTACCTCCCAGTAGAGGGCTGCTGTTTGTGCCAGTCTAGATTTGATTCTCTCTAGTATTGAACTGTGATCAGCAACTGCTGCAGATGTGTGATTTCTCACACTCTGGATAGACTCAGCCTGGGAGCACACAGAGTCAGCCAGATCAGCCACCTGGTTAGATAGAGCTCCTAGGCAAGGGTGGACTACCCCAGTCAGGTAGGAACCTACCCTACTAGGATTGTTAATCATGTGTTGCTCCAGGGGTTGCCCGCAATTGAGAGCATCAAGCATTGCCCTCACACCAGCCAGCTGCACAGGTGTTCCTTCTGGTGTCTCTGTAGGTTCCTGTAGAACCAGGGAGGACACATGAACTGGAGGGAGCTCCCAGTGAAGATTCCTGTCTTGAAGGACAGACAGGTCTGGATCACCCACTAGAGTAGTACTAGTACCACCATTGTAGGTAACAGGGTTAACCTTGGGCATTGACTGGGGCACAAGGTGTTCCTGAGGGGCCCATGTAGAGTTCAGACAGGGTGTGAGTCTTGGGAGCTCAGGGAGAGGATTGCTAGCAAGCCTCTGGACAGGTTGCTTGGATGGGGCTGACTAATTACAAACTTGTTGGCCAGTCCAGCCGGCTTGGAGGGCCTGCAACAGCAAGAAACCTCAAACAGAAGCTCCTCAGGCTTGCTCAGTTTGAGGATATTCCTCCTCATGAGCCTGTCTCTGACCAGGTGGGTCCAAGACAGGACTTGGGTCTACCACAGGGGAAGAGCCAGCTTTGGTCCCGGTGGCAGGTTGAGAGGGTCCACTTGGTGGACTGTAGGTGTGACCTGATCTCAGGGTCATCATGGTGCTGATTAAGGGGATAAAGAGGTATAAACAGGAACGTCCTGCTAACAAAGGCTAGGTTGACATTGACAAAGAGGTTAGAAAGCTGGCCCCCTGTAGTGAGCACCAGTGTGTGATGCTCACAGAAGATGGGGTTTGAAGGTAAAGGAACCTTGTGTAAACTTCTTCCAGAGAAGCTAAAGGGAACTACTAGTACTGGGCTGCAGTGGCAGGGAACAGTACAGAACACTTTGATCAGGCCTAGGGTACTAACTCTGAACTGTTAGTACAGCAGGGAGATCTTCCTGTTACCTATAGTAGCAAAGGCAACAAGAAAGAAGAGTCTGATAGAGTCTGGTATAAAGCTTGAGTCTTATTGGAAAGTAAGATCAAGCTAAAAGTGCAGAAGTGGTATGGGTAAAGATATGTTTATTGTTTAAGAAAGAGAGTCATTATATACTTGTAGTATTCCTGCACATTAACAATTGTGCAGGAATGGGGAAGGGAACTAGGAAGAGGCAGGACTACTTTTCATCCAGCATTTTTCCAGATCATCCCAATCAACTGATTTACCATGTACCCATGTTTCACCTCATGGGTGAGTGAGGGTATAATGCACAGTCATCACATCTGGTCTGTTACCTACTCAATGGTAGCCCTTCTTGGTCCCTTTGGCATTAAGCTCTATCAAATGATCAAGGGATCCCACGACAGTACGGTCTTTCTGGAATTTCTCTGATTGGTTCAGGAGCACCTGAGGCGCACAAGCCCAGGCTTTACCAACATTATTGTGCTGGATAATGTTGGATTCCACAAGGTGGTAGATATTCTTGCAGAATTCCAGATAATTGAGCCTTGTGTTGCCATTGCCTCACAACAATTGGCTACAGTGCCTGTACGTCTTCTCATCCTCCCCTCATATTCCTCATTCCTCAACCCAATTGAGGAGGTCTTTGGGTGGCTTAAGCAAATAGTCAAAAAAAGGGCGCCACCTGGGCCCAATTATTTGTTTAATTTGCTGCAGGTTGGTGACCATACCTTCCCAGCTAAAACTGTGGCCAAATTCTATGGCCACACGGATTTTTTCTCCCTGTGTGCCTCTCTAAGCAGCCTATCAATTAAAGGCTTTGCTATTCTGTTTTTTTTGGTTTTTAATTTTTAACATTTGCTTTTATTTAGTTTAATTTATATTAACTTTATTTCTAGGATTCCATGTGTATATTGTCAGATATGATAAAAATTAACAAAGCAAAGCCAATTGAATGAATGAATGGAAAAATAAAACACAAGAATTTTTATTTTTTATTTTATTTTATTTAGTTTAGTTTATATTGGCTTTCTTTACATGATACCAATTATATACTGACATGTATAATTAAAATTAATAAAGCAAAGAAGGATTAATTAATGAACATACATAATTATTTATTTTTGCAAAATCTAAAATTACTCCCTCTTGAGGAATTGATTCCCCAAGTAACTCACCAAATGATTCACCAACTAATCAATAAGTTGGTGGAACTTCTATCATTTGACCATCTATTACAGGGATCAAACATTTCAAATCCTAAGTGGAACACAACTTGGACAAGCCTTGTTACTTAAGAGGAACAATCACTTGGATAAGCCCCATGACTCCCATGACATACACAGACAGTATGCAGATTTCCATGATACTATATATTATCCCATGCTCATATCCAATAAATTATCACTATTGTCTTGCTTTTCCCCTTTATCTTGTTTATTGTACTTTCCAGAATTATATACACAACAGTGGTAGCCCAGGTAGTTTATCCACACCTACACAACTTAAAAGAAAAATCCTTCCCAAGAAAAGAGTCCAGCATATATCACTCCCCACAGGCTGAAGAGACTACAAAGAAGGACAGGACGTCCTTACAGGCTTCATTGTCTTCAACAAAGTCCTTGTACCCATTGAATAGTAGAACACTCTCAAAGCCTGCAGACTATTACCTGCAGCCCCAGCTGCGGCAGAACCACAGCAACCTGAAATACCTAACATTGTATTCCAACGCCTACGTTCAGCAGAAATTGGAGCTTTTTCAGGACTACATTGGGAAAATGCCTCCCTCTGGATCAACAGTAAACAAAGTAAATTTGAGCAAGTGGACTACCCCCACAGACTCTGAGTCAGTGAGATTCCCCTTCACGTCACAGGAACCTCATCAATTTTCATAAGCAAATGGTTGGCCCAACACCCTGACCAGAAAAAAAACTGGGAGGTATTCAAAACTGCCTTCCTCAAAAAGTTCTCCATGAAGGACTCCACTGTTGAAATCATGACCAAACTCAGAACGTTCAAAATGACAGGAAAAATCAAGGAATACATTGCTGCATACAATGATCTACATGACTGTGCTCCCAACACCATCAACTTTGATGAACCTGGACCACAGTTGGACTTCTACAACGGCCTCCTCACACATATTAGGCATCAGTTTGACATGACCTGCTGCAAGAACCTTGAAGATGTATTCTTGGAAGAAAAACGCGCAGCTCAAAAGTCTGACAACCTCCATGCAATAAACAAGCACAAGGAGAGCTCTACGGCCAAGAAGGACCTTTAACTAAGCAAGAAAAATGATTGAGCCAACAACACCCATCCTCAAAGTGGTAACTTAACTGCCCAAGCCAACCAGGCAAGCACCAAAGATACCAATAAGGAGGGGAAAGCTCATGGGAGTGCTTAAGCAAGCTTCCCTCTCTCACTTTACAAGACTTGTACAGGAACCAAGATGTGGACTCAATCACCATGATACAAGTACCCTCCAGCAAATCTCTACTGTTTGCTGCCCAAACTGGAAATAAACTCCTAACTTACCCTTTCTGTTTTTGCAAATACCAGGGCACAGCACTATTCAACACTGGAGCAGATCATTCCCTTGTTGACAAGAAGTTTGCCAACCTCATGAACTACCCATAGTCTAAAGCAATGTTAAGATAGTTATCATGGCAGGTAATAGAAGTACACCAGTCACCAAGGAAGCAAAACCTTTCTGCGCCCAAATAGGAAATGTACAGGTTGCGCTTAGTGGTTCTATCATACTAATCCCCAAATCTTATGTCATACTTGGCCTGGATTGGATGAGAAAGACCAAACCTCATATCAACTAGAACAGTGCTACCCTCATCATACAACCAGGAAAAGTGCATCATCATATTTACCCAACTCATCTTGATATACTCATGAGAGACCAGGTATTTGTAAAAATCATGAAAACAGAAAAAGAAACTGACTCCAGCAAAATCAACTGGAACACTTGCACTTATGAGATTTCCCACTTTAAGAGTACAGAAACCACATGTGAAAGAGACCCAATCCAAGCACAGCTAGTCATGGAATTCCCTTCAGTTTTCCAAGAAAATTTTCCAGGACTACCACCCAATCAGGACATTCAACATGAAATCAACCTCAAAGGAAGTGTGTCAAAGGCACAACATATATACCACCTAACATTGCAAGAAGAGGACACCCTAAAAGCCTATCTTGACAAAGCACTTGAAAAAGGACTCATGAGACCTTCTAAATTGCCTTTTGGTGTGACTGTCTTCTTTGTAGCAAAGAAAGGTGGATGTCTCTGCCTGGTCACAGACTACAGTGCACTCAACAAGGTCTCAATTAAGAACAGATATGCCCTGCCCCTTATTGACAATATTTTTGACACCCTGGGGGTCCAAAGTCTTCACAAAAATTGACTTGACAGCAGGTTACCACCAAATTTATGTGAAACCAGAGGACATACTAAAAACAGCCTTCAGAACAAAGCATGGTTCCTTTGAGTGTGTGGTCCTTAACTTTGGCATGGAAAACACTCCAAGCACCTTTACAACCTTTATGAATGAAGTCTTCAAGGAACACATTGGAAAAAGGGCAATTATCTATATAAACAATATAATCATATACAGTCCAATCGTAGAACAACACTGGAAAGACGTCTGCCTGGTCCTCTGCACCCTCAAAAACAACCAACTTATAGCCAAACCCTCAAAATGTGACTTCTTCATGTCCAAACTCCCATTCCTAGGACACATTATCAGTAAGGACAGGATAAACCAGGACCCAGAAAAGATATGTGCCATAACCAACATACCAGTTCCACAAAATAAGAGTGAGCTTTATAAATTCCTAGGCATGGTAGCCTATGTCAGAAGATTTATACCTGACTGTGGTGTCTTGACTGATCCCCTATCTGTGATCACAGGCAATACAACCAAGTTTGTATGGACACCACTAAGATACCAACATTCCCAACAACTAAAAGGGCTCATGGTCACTGCCCCATCTTAAAATATCCAAACCATAAAGGAGTATACAAGCTAGAAAAAAACACATCTGATTATGCAATAGGAGGAGTACCCTGAATCCAAACTGAAGAAAAGGACTTCCTTCTTGTAGCATATGAATTAAGAAAACTTTCTGATGGTGAACAAAGATATCTAATACATGACAAAAAGCTGGTAGCTATTGTACACTGTTGCATGAGGTGGCAATGTTACCTGGAAGGTGCAAAAATATTCAAAGTGCTAACTGACCACATGTCACTGATATTCTTCAAAATGCAACAACACCTATCAAGAAGACAAGCTGAATGGATGAGCCTTATACAAAGGTACCTCATGACAATCAAATACAAGCCAGGAAAAGAAATGCTTACCACAGACGCCCTATCAAGGCTATAAAGTAAACATGTCCTATGCACTGATGGCAACCCTAACTGGCCCATGTTAATCATGGGGAATCTCCAAGAGGGGGTCCCATCTGGCACACCAATGGACATCCAAGAGAAAGTCCTCAAGAACAAATATCTGTTCAAAAACTTATATGGCACGCTACACCAAATACTTCCAAGTGGCAATATCATACCCTACGTCCCGTCAACACAAAAGATTGACACAATCCTCCAATATCACAGAGATCTGGGACACACCTGTAGCAGGAACTTGCACAAATATCCCAAGACACACTACTGGTGGCCCAACATGATAGATGATATCAAGGAAGTACTGGAACAATGCAAAGTCTGTGAGAAGTACACCCAAACCAAGGCACCACACAAGTCATTAATACCAGTATCCATCACACAACCCTTCAAGGTGTTATCACTGGATATTGTGGTACCAATTCCCAGCAATAACAAAGGCAAAAGTACATTATCAACTATGATTAGGTGGCCTGTATCACAAGCTACAAAGGAACACAAAGACAATGATGTGAGACAATTTATTGGCAAACAGATCATAGCTAAGTTTGGGAAACCTGACCTTCTGATTACAGATGGAGGGACCAAACTCAAGGCCATTGACACCAATATCTACCTCGCCAAAAATGGAATAAAACACATCACAACCAGCCCATATCACCCTCAAGCAAATGGACTAGTAGAATGACTAAACAGCTTGCTTTTAGAAGCTCTCAGTAAGTTATCTACTAACAATCCAAAGGCCTGGGGTCAACATGCTTCCAACAGCACTCATGGTCTATAGAACACAAGTCAACTGCAACATAGGCAAAAGCTCTTGTGAATTTGTCTATAGACAAAAGCCTGTCCTTGTTAGTACAACTGCAGGACCACAATTACCTCTGCCTAAGAAAGTATTAGACAATAATGACCCTGGCATAAAGGACACCAGAAGAGACCAGGAGATTAGGAAAAAGAAAGGGTTGATAGAGAAGCAATCCTATTACAACTGGATCAATTCCAAGTCAGAGACAAAATTTGGATTGTCAATCACAACATGCATAAATTGAAGCCAGGGTTACAAGGACCAGGAATTGTCATGAAAGTCAAACCAAACAACACCTACCTCATCAAAGGGATTGGTGCAGATACCAATTTCAAATAAATACACCATGAACTACTCTGCCTATGCAAAGCAAGAACAGCACAACATAACTTCTAACTACCTGTCTC
Source organism: Entomophthora muscae (assembly GCA_014839935.2). Taxonomy (NCBI): domain Eukaryota; kingdom Fungi; phylum Entomophthoromycota; class Entomophthoromycetes; order Entomophthorales; family Entomophthoraceae; genus Entomophthora; species Entomophthora muscae. The sequence continues at coordinate 337,318 of QTSX02000757.1, read as the reverse complement.
TAACACAAAACCTGGATCAATACCAAGCCCAAATCCCCAATACTCTCAAGAAAATTCCCAAGGTTCTACCTTCTAGAACACCAGGGGGAGATGTTGCAACATCTACAATTACTCCCTCTCAGTAAACTAATTCCTTGAGTGACTTGCCAAATGATCCCCAACTAATCCTTAAGTTGGTGACACTCTTAGCAAGTGCCCATCTATTACAGTGATCAACTCCTTTGAGTCCTAAGCAGAACACCACTTGGACAAGCTTCATGAATTCTATGACATACATGAACAGTATGTGGCTTACCATGATATTATATAATACTCTAAACTCATACCAATAAAGTATCATTTTATTTTTAATTTTACCCTTTATTCTGTTTTATATACTTCTTAGAAGTATATAATTAACACTACAATTGAGTGAATTTAAAAAAGCTACACATGTTACAGACCAGCAAATAAGAATTGGCATCAGTGTTCTGTTGTCTTTGATGATTGGCTTAGACAAGGTAGGCCTCTGTCATTGCGCCCAGTTTAACTTGGTAACTTAAGCATATTGAAAAAAAACTTGTCATTGTTTGCCAATTGGCACGCCAACTTGTAGTCAACCTAGCACCCAAACACTGGGTTCTCTGGTGCTAAATTGACTACAAGTTGGTGTGCCAATTTTCAAACAAAGACATCTCCTATTTTCAACAGGCTTATTTCATTAATTTAAACTGGGTGCAATAACTGAGGTGTGTCTGGTCTGAGCCAAGCACAATACACCACATGTACACCTATTCTGATTGGCTGGTCTGTAGCATTTGTTGTTTTTAAATTCACTTTATTGTAGCACTACAAAAATATTAAAGTTATAATAGAAAATAATAGAAATGTTAAATATTAAAGCAACCAAATTTAACTTGTGGCATGATTAAAATCAATCATCACTGTAGTTAAATGTAAAATATATTGTATCATAATTAAATTGCCTACAAGTTAAACCAATATATATTATAAAATAAAAATTATTGGCAGGCAAGTTTTATTGGGCAAAATGGGATTGGGTGGGGCAAACTAGTTAGCAGGCTGGGTTGAGGGGGGAGGACTTGATTGGCTTGTACACCAGGGAATCATGGGGTGGCAGCTGGAGATCTTTTGGTGATTGGCTGTTGCTGAGATCATTGAGGGCCATCTTTGTAAACATGTCAGCAATGTTCTGACAGGGGAAAGATACAATGGGGTCATTGGTCACACCAACCACCTGGCTGAAGGTTGTGGGGTTGCGCCCACAGATGATGTCTCCAATTTTAAAGAACAACATATCACCCAGGTGAAGATCAGCATGCCCAGCAGGGAAAGTTGAGACATTGTGGCTGTCTACTTGTACTTTCTTTGAGGCCACTTCAGTGCACTCCATTTGGTGGCTCAGGAAGATTTTGAAGCTGGAATTGGCTGAGCTCCAGGTGTCAAGCAGGTCAGATAGGAAATTCCCGTACCAGTACCCATTGATGTAACTGGTTGTGGTTTGGTAAAGTACAGTCCTTTTTAGGGAAGGTGCTAGGAATGCACCAATGACAATCCCCTCTGTTTCCTTCTTTTTACCCTTGGGGCATTCTTTTTCACCAATGAACTATAATCCTGGACTTGTAATGACAATTTATAGTAAGATAAAAATATGACATTGTCCAAATAGAGGACAGGCAGTGGGTGATGGTGGCACCAATCACAGGGTCATAGAGGAAATCAGATCCATCATCCAACTCATTGGCCAGCCAATTAGTCAGAATCAGGACACTGACTACAAGCTCATGCATCCAGAGCTGTGCTGTGCAGCTGGTAATGAAAATGCCCTGGACCCCAAGTAGGTGACAGACCTCAGTCATTTGGAGGTAAGGGCCCCACTGAAAGAGGCTGAGCATGATGGGATATGCCTCCTTGATCTGGGATTTGATATGCCTCTTTGGCTTCTTGGCCATCTTGGTACCACCTCTCTTCAAAAGGGCTTGTAACTCACGCCTAACCACTGCCTTGGTGAATTGACGACAGGTGGCAATTTCTGCAAAATTCACGCCACTCTTCTTAAGACTCACAATCTCCTCTATCACCTTATTGGTTACTAGGTGTTTCTTTTGGGGGGGCACTTAGCATGCTGGTACCCAGATTAGGAAGGGCTTGATTTGATTGACCTGAATTGCCACAATATGGTTGAATTGAAGTGGATGGGGCCACAGTTATCCAGGCTCCTACTTTTGGTACAGGGTGAGATTGGGCCTGGTCTTGGAGTACCTCATACTATTTATCAAAAAATAAACCTAATGATGTGTCTGTCAAAAAATACTGCTCATCTTTCTTGCAAATTAAGTTTATTTTGGTATACACAGGGCTCATAGTGACTGTACCTCCCTGCTCAGAAACCTGAGCTTGGAGTTGCTCCTGGTAAATGCTCCTTGATAATATCAAAGTTCTTATCAATAGATTAAACTATTTTAAACTAAAAAGTAAATTATTCTATTAAAACAGAAAACTAAAACTTTGTCAGACTTTGGTTTTTTTTGAAAGTTTTTATTTTTTAAGATACTTTCTCAGACATAAATGCCCAAATTTAGATGTATATACATTGAAAATAATGCTTTAGTTCCCTGAATAGATTTTGGTGGATTCACTCCTGAAATTTACTATTTCTATTTCAAGTCTCAAAATAATCAAGTTTACCAAAAAGTGAGATTTTTGTGTTTGAAAATATCACTTTTGAGACTGAGCCAGTTTTTTCTCTGTTTGTATCACCTTTGTTACACAATAATTATCACAATTGATGTAGATTGTGTTGTAACTGTGTTGTTTTTAGCAGAGTTACAAGGGGAAAAATATTTAGAAGCTAGATAATAATCTTTATTGAGAGATAGTGATTATATAGTTATTGAGAATCAATGGATAACAGGAACATGATTGTGTTGATCACACAGTTGGATGGTGAAGAGGGTGGCTTGATCCTGGTAATGAGTCAAGCGCCAAAACAAGGTATCTACCATAAGGGATCATCATCTGTTCATGTTGATGGATTTGGTAATTTGAGTTGACCTCCTAACCTGTCTTTGAGTGATTGGATAATCATATCACAGGTCATAAACCTGCTTACTCAGAACCTTGCTAAGTGGGTTGAGCCTGCTGTTTTGACACCCCCCCCCCCCAACTGAAGGTTGGCCTCCTCTGGGGGCAGGCTGTCAGGGAGGTTGTCAGGAGCCCAGGCGCCATACTAGACTAATTGTTATTTGGTAGCAGGTAGGACAGTCTTCTCTTGTTTCTGTCTTGCCTTGCAGGGTCCCAGGCAATCATGGTGGAGGACTTTATCTTGTTTCTGCTTTCCAAGCCTTTGCACAAGGTAAGTGTTGTTTTTTTACCTTTAAGATAATTATGGGGCCCATCTTTTCTGGCTGTAGTTTACTTTTGTCAGTATTCATGACCCAGACTTTGTTGCCAACCTCATGTCTGTCTTGGATGGAGATGAAGGTCTTTTATAGATGCTTTTCTTCTCTTTCTGATTGATTGCTATTGGCCTGTATGACCTGGGGATCTGAGCAGGGTGGAACTTTATGTGGCATTTCCAGCTTAGGTCCTGATAGTGCTTGGATGATATTGGGTTGTGTGCCATAAAAAAACTCAAAGGGGCTTTTCCTGGTGGATTTGTTCACACAAATCTGGCATATGAGAAATGCAGTTGGTAGCTGCTTGGACCAGTCCTCAGGTCTCCCAGCGGTGAGCTTGGCCAAGGCTTGCATGAGGCTGCCATTCAGCTGCTCTAAACATCCATTGGCCTGAGAATGGTAAGTTTTTGTCACTGTGTGCTGAACCCCATTCTTGGTAAGGTATACATTGGTATCTTCAAAGGTCAATTCTTTGCCTCCGTCGTTTATCAGGAGTTCTGGCTTTCCAAACTTGCTAATGATTTTTTCCCTATGAATTGTTGCATGTCATTGCCAGTATATGCCTTTACTTCTTGTACCACTGGCCGTTGCGTGGCAAAGTCTATTGCGGTAATGATGTACTTCTTTTCATTATGCTTCCCTGGCATGGGGCCCACAATGACTAGGGCCCACACCTTGAAGGGTAGTTGTGTGCACATAGGTAGTACTGACTTAGGTGGAGTATTGCTTTTTGAAAATTTCTCACATACTTTGCATTGGTATAAGACTTCCTGGACGTCCCAGTATAGAGTTAGCCACCATACTTTGTGTTTGAGGAATTCATAGAGGTTGCAGCTTTTTGTGTGTCCTAGGTCTCTGTAGTAACATAGGATTGTGTCAACTTACTGATGTGTGGGAATACAGGGGATGGTGGTTCTGTCAGACATATTTTGATGAAAGGTTCCATACACGTCTGCAAATAAGTGTTTGTTCTTAATGACTGTTTCTTTTTTTATATCTGTGGTGCCAGGGGGAAGCCTTTGTCCTTTGTCCAGAGCACCAGGAGAGGTCATTCTGGGTTGAGCTCATTCCTACCCCTTGTGGCTCTGATGTACAGGCGCAAGAGTGCATCTGCCATGGCAAGTTCTGGACCAGCTTATATTGTATGAGTTTATTGAACCTCTCCAGGAGTTTCATCCAGCGGGCTTGACAGCAGGATAAGTTTGCTTGGGTTTTGAAATATATAAGCAACTTTTGGTTGGTCAATGCCGTGAACTCCTCCTGTCATTCTAGGTAGCAACACCATTTGACCAGGCAGTGCACAATTTCTAACAACTCTTTGTCATGTATGAGGTATTGGCACTTGCCATCTGTCAGTTTGTGTGACTCATAGGCTACAGGCAGGAAGTCACCATCATTGTTTTTGATTTCTAGTACTCCCCTAATGGATGCGTCCAAGATGTCTGTTTTCATTTGGTATTCCCCATCACGTTTGGGGTACTGTAGGATGGATGCTGTTATGAGCTTTTCTTTAAGACATCTGAAGCAAAGATCACATTGGGGGGTCCATACAAACTTATATTTGGTGCTAGTTATAGTAGACATGGGTGCAGTCAGGATGCCACAGTCAGGCATAAAATGGCGTACATAGGAAACCATTCCCAAAAATGTGCAGAGTTCTGACTTGTCTTTGGGCAGTGGCATTTTGCAGATGGCATGGATTTTCTGGCTGTTGGGTTTAATACCATATTTTGAGACTATGTGTCCTAGGAAGGGCAACTGCTTGCGGAAGAACTGACATTTGGAGGGCTTGGCTAGCAGCTTATGTTGTGCCAGGGTAGCAAAGACTGCCTCCAAGTCCTTGTGGTGTTGATCTACCAAGGGGCTATAGACAATAATGTCGTCCAGATAAACCAAGGCATGCTTAGCTATGTGGGGGGCAAACACCTCATTCATGAAGATCACAAAGGTTGAGGGGTGTTTGTCATCCTAAAATTGAGTACCACACACTTGTATGAGCTGTATTTTGTGTGAAAGGCTTTTTTAGGGATATCTTTCTCCTTGATATGGATCTGGTTATAGCCTGCAGTTAGGTCAATCTTGGAGAAGACTGTGGTGCCGCCCAGGGCATCAAAGAGGTTGCCAATGAGTGGTATTGGGTAACAATTCTTGATGGTAACTTTGTTTAGGGCTCAATAAGCTGTGACTAGGCGCAGGGTACCATCTTTCTTGGCTACAAAGAATACAGCAGTACCAAAAGAAGATTGTTAGGGGAAGATAAGTCCTTTCTCTAACGCTTCCTTGAGGTAAGCACATAGGGTGTCATCTTTGTTTGGGGTCAGGCAGTAGATGGGTTGCGCCTTAGGTACAGCTCCTTTGAGTTGGATGGAGTGTTGGATATGTACTCTGATGGTAACCCAGGAAGAGCCTCTTTGAAGATTTCTGGATGGTGGGCTATAATTTTGCAATCCTGAGGCGTAGTGGTATCTTGGTGGTCCTTGAAGTGTATGATATTGTACTGTCAGGAGTCCCAGTCAATTGTCTTGAGGTTCTCCTGTTTGTCCAGAGTCTCTGTGATGCGCACAAAGACATGGTTGCATAGGAGCTGGTCTAATGAGTCAGGATAGATCTGGTGATTAACGCCTTTGCTTTTGATGGTCAGTACCAAGGTTGCCCAGTCTACATGGGTATTTTTCCTTTGAAACCAGTCCAGACCCAGTACAATGTCAAACTTGGGAAAACCTTGACGGGGCCTTGGATGGTAGAATGCAGGCTCTCAAGCATGGCAAAGAAGATAGTGGTTTCCCTTGTCATAGCAATGTGATGTTCATCAGCTAAAACCATATTTAATCCGCAAAGGATTTGTGGTTAGCTTGAACTTATCTACAAAGCTGCTGTTGACTAGGGTTCAATCTGCACCCAAGTCCAGGAGTGCTGAGCCTGTGTAACTGCAAAAGAGGAAAGGGTAAGACATCAGTTTATTGGTATGTCTGGAGATGATGTAAAGTACCAGGTCCTATGAGGGCACTTGGATCATTGGACACTGGTCCACATCCTTGGGTCAGTATTAATCATTGGGCAAGTGAAGAGTTGTGCGGGGAGAGCTTGGCTCACTTAGTGCTCTCCCTGAGCTTTTCCTTCATCTTGATTGTCTTGTGTGGCAGTGATACAGAAATGGGTACAGTTTGACTGGCTGTTGTTCCCATTTCCATGTCCATTTGAGCCCACGGGTATATAGTTTGTGTTGTTGCTGTTGTTCCCAGGGGGTGGTTGACTCAAACGCCCGGCTGAGTGAGAGTCTTTGGGTCTCTCTCTTTTCCCAGTTTGTGCTTGTGGAGAGCGTTGGACATTTGTTCTGTTTTCTCTGCCTTGCGGTACAAGCTTTGTAGGTTGGTTACTTGATCCAGGTTTACGTGTCTCATTACATGCAAATTGTGTGCGTCATAGTAAATTAGGTGGGTAGCTGGAGTGTCAAAGGCCATGTCATAGGGGGCACGTAGTCAAAGTTCCTTGTAGGCGCGAGTGGGCTCCTTCACTGTACCAGTCTGAGTTAGGTTCTTTACTTGACATATGATCATAAGTGTAGTGTTCTTTAGCACAAATCTTTCCAAGAAGTCCTGTTTGAAAGTGTCACAATCTTTCTTTGTGTGCTCTTCATGCCACTTGTTGCCCCAGGTGCTAGTGTCATGAGTCATTTGGATGGAGATTTCTGCAATCCAAAATTGTTGCAGGCACTCCATTTGGGCCAGCTTGCTTTGGACAGATTGGATCTATGGTGCGGCGTTATTGTTGTTGGCTCCAGCAAAATATTCCAAGCAGTGCTTCAAAGTCTCTGATCTATGTAGGCTGGCATGGCAGCGGGTGCTTGGAAGAAGCCTTGTGCTGATAGGGCATTGAAGGCGGGATCACCATGTTCTGGAAGAGGACAAAACCATTGGGTATCTTGGCACCAGGTGTGTATGGTGTCCAGTCTAGCAGGAGACCGGACATGATTCTATTGAGGATTTGTTGGCTGCAGCAAGTACAGGCAACAGGCAGAATTTTGGGGAATAAAAAGTAGGATGGGAAACCCTACTTCTGCTACCAATGTTGTAACTGTGCTGTTTTTAGCAGAGTTACAAGGGGAAAAATATTTAGAAACTAGATAATAATCTTTATTGAGAGATAGTGATTATATAGTTATTGAGAATCAATGGATAACAGGAACATGATTGTGTTGATCACACAGTTGGATGGTGAAGAGGGTGGCTTGATCCTGGTAATGAGTCAAGCGCCAAAACAAGGTATCCACCATAAGGGATCATCATTTGTTCATGCTGTTGGATTTGGAAATTTGAGTTGACTTCCTAGTCTGGCTTTGAGTGACTGGGTAATCAGATTGCGGGTCACAAACCCGCTTACTCGGAACCTTGCTGGCGGGCCAAGCCTGATGTTTTGATAATTGCTTTGGGATAAAACTGGTTTGTGTTTGTTTTGAATATGGACTACTTTTGTTTGCTGTCTCATTTGTGCGATTCAGTAATTGGCTTAAATTTTGTTGTGTGGTTGACTATTTTGTTTTCCAGACCTATATAGATGCAGATTTTATTGAGTAAATTGACCTTCAACTGGAACCAGTTTAAATCTTTTATGCAACTGAACCAATTGTTTCTAACTGAACCATTTTGGTTTATATCAACAGATTGTAAAACTAATGTACTTTAGAGTAGTGTTGTAACTGAACTAGTTATAGTTCAGTATTAGGTCTATGGAACACAAGAGAGCAGTAAAGAACAGGAAAAATTTAGCAATAAAACAATCTTTATTGAGAATAATGAAGGTCATTATACTGTGGTGAAGGGCCATTTGGCCAGCAAGGGGGGTGTCACTTGTAGTGCTTATCTGATTAAGGTTCGAATATGTTTTTAGATAAGGTCATTGTTGGGATTGACAACATAGTTGGATTTGCTCCTTATAAGTGAATTTAAAATCCTGCCAATTCAAGAGGATTAAGAGGAAATATGATGTTAGACCTGTCATGGGGTGACTTGTTGAGCCCCCACTATTTATTTTGAGATACAGTGGCAACAGGGATATCTATTTCAGTTGCAACAGTAGCAGATGGGGAAGCAAAACAAAGTGTTGCAACAAGTCAAACCCTTAAGGATCAGGTAGACATCCAACTCATGACTCAACTTAGCATGTTGCCAAATTTTTAAACTACTCATAAATGCCATCCAACAGTAACCTCATTGATTATCACAGCTAGTAACCCACTTATACTGTCTAGATAAAACCAGTCACATGTTACCAAAGTTTAACCTTGAGAAACCCCTTTCCACAAGCCACCCCCTGGTGGCCTATCACAGGGTAAATAACCCCTTTCTTCTTTCTCAATAAATCTTATCTTAAACCAATTTCTCACTCTTTCCTTTTTGGTAACTGCTGCTTTTAGCACAGTTACAATAAAAGTAAATATTATTAGCAAGCTATTGCCTATTACAGCTAGATATATGCTTATTTTATAATACTGTATAGTTAGATATTTTAAGGAGCACAGTAAGCCAACTATTTAGAATTGTATGCTTGGACCATACAAGAAGTGCAGTACATATAAATTTAAGTCTTTGGCAACGTTGGCGCCTGTAGTGATAACATCACAACTGCCACTAACATTAAATGGTATCAACTAAATGAAAAGGAATATGAGCATGATACCCATAATACACCACAAGAGAAAATAAAGTGGTAACTTTTCTTGGCATAATATTCGCCTGTGAAGAAAAGGCTAGAACTTAAAGGGCGATTTTCAAACTAGCTTAAAAGCAATACAGGTAAAGTTAATTAGCATCCCAATATTACAGAGTAATTTACAGTCAACAATTGGTAGTATGAAGTCATAGTGAATATATTAGGAGTATTTAATCATGGATTGTATGTGAGCAGCTATTTAGTATGCATGATTGATTTAATGAAAAAATAGATGTTATAAGATAGCAAATGTGACATGTATAATGTTTAGCCTTAAACTAAATAAAGCTTGAACATTGTTATCAATTTTCTGCAGAAAGCGGAGTGGAAATGTATAGCGACCAACTTGGCCAAAGCTACTGTAACTGTAAAATATACTTGTAATCAATTCTTGTATAGCATTCTTTATGAAATAGGTAAAGATCGAGTCGTATTCAAGATTTGAACATCACACAAGCCAATATTGTGAAGTCTTATCCTCAGATACACGCCAATAAACGTTTTACATAAACCAGCGGGCACATGAAATATCATACTTAAGCAAAAAAATGACTGCTGTACAATATTATAGCAAGTAAATTAACAACGGTATCAAGGCAAGACAAAAATATAATTATGAAAATATTGATTAGTTAAGGTATGTTTGTGATATTTAATTGTATGTATAATACATAACTTTTTAAAGGAGTTATGACTACTTGAAAAATTCAAAAAAAATAAAAAGCTCTTGTAAACATGGTGCTTTAGAACATTTAAAGTACCATGTAATAAAAACATCTTTATACTATATACCAGTTTAATTAAGCTGGTAATAAACTCACTAATATAAATTCTAATAAAGCTGATGCGCTTGAGGATCCAGAAGTTTGGTTTTGCTGTCCTGTAAGCGAAGAGTGTGTCCTTTTAGAGGTGCGTTTTGAAACTCTTTGAGTATTTTCTCACGATTTTCATCGTTTACTTCGATAAAAGCAAAGCCACGGGGAGCTCCAGTAGCGGTAAGAGGCATACGAAGGGAAATAATTTGAGCTTTGGCTTCGAAAAATGCACGGAGATCGATGGGGTCTACATCTGTTGGCACATTTCCAACGTATAGGGTCTTTGTAGAATTGAATCTTTTAAGTGTGCTTAAAGCGATAAAGCTTTTTTGAGAGGAAACTATTTTTGGGTATAAAGATTTAAAAAACATTGAAGAATAAACAGTATTTGTTGATACAAGAAGTTTGATAGCCTTGTTGAACCTTTAGGCTTGGCCTAAAAATTTATTAGCTATCTTGCCTAGGGCTGGTTCGGCCAAGCCCTGGGCAGCCACGGCCAGTTTTTGGCTCCTGCCCTCTCTTTTTGAAAGATTTATTTAAATATGTTTAAATATATTATAGTTTCGCTTTAGCTTTAGCGGCCAAAAGCCGTTAGCTAGCCGGGGCTGAGCCGAACCATCCCTAATCTTGCCCCAGAATTTATTGAAGGAATTTATAGAGCCCATGGCAGAGCTTTAATTTTTCAGATGAGGGTTTTACATTTGCTTGGATTATTTTTATTAAATTTGAGATTAATTCTTATTTTCATGGTGATGTGGTATAACTGGCAATTACCTGAACTTCAGTTCGAACCTCTGGTTTGAAATTCATCTTTTGCAAGTACCCACTCAATCTCAAACCATCCCTCTAAAACCTCTCAAATCCAATATTCACATATATTTTAAGGGTATTTAAACTCATCAATTTTATGAAATAAAGACACAAGTAGTTTACCAAATCTTTGACTTTGGCCATTTTGAAAGTTTATTGAAATCTTGGATTTTGCCTCTAAGTTCCGACTTTGAAACTGCCAACGCCAGGAAGGCAATACCTCTGTCTTTGAACTTACAAGACTGTAAGAACCAGCCTTTCCCCCCATTATATCTTACTTGGTGATCCTGCTAGGGAAGACAAGCAATGTCTTCCAATCCTTCTACTACAGACCCTGCTGCTACTGTAAATCCTCTGACCTTGCTGAAGGCTATTGATGCTCATAATATACTCTTTTTTGATGGCTCTGACCCTCAAGCCTGGTTCCTTTGCTTCAATCATTTCTGCAAAAAGCACCACATCCGTGAAGAGAACCACCTCAAAGAAGTCCAGTACTTTCTGTCAGGTTGTGCTGCTCTGTGGCATACATCTTTAAACTACAACCTGAACTGGTCTGACTGGAAAGCTCTTGTCTATGAGAGATTTGGTGGAGGAGTGGAAGGAACTCTCATCAAACTAAAGTCAATCAAACAAGAAAACTTTCAAGGAACAGATGAGTTTATTGAAGAAATCAGTGCTGCCTTGAGTTAATACCAAGATCTTGTCTATGGCAGCCAAAACACACTTGAAGGCAAGCGCACCAGGCTCTTGTTCCTAGAAACACAAGGGTTAGATTGGTTGTGTGAAGCACTTACACGGGAATACTATCAATACATTGAGACTCATGCCCCAAGCAATGTAGAAAAGGCTTATGTACTTATCTGTTGCCTTGGCAGATTCAAGACCTGTGGCCAGTTGTTCCACTCTCCAGTAGCCCCTGAACCTGTTGTCAAAGCCAAACCTGAAAGAAAGGCAATCATGCCTTCACCTGCTGCTGACATGGGTGATACCATGAAGAAGTTGTCAGACATCATCTCTAGTCTCCATATGTACCTTACAAGTGGATATCAACCTAAGTCAAACCAGTATTATCAGAATTGTAAACAGTATGGTCACTTTACCTCTTACTGCAAACAGAATTGCAACCACTGTGGAGAGGAGGGGCATCCCTTTATCTACTTCCCAACTTTGTGTTCACCTGAAGCCAAGGCATTCACCAGTGAGGCCAAGCCATCCAAGACCAAGTCCTCTAAACCTAAGAAGGAGGCTAATGCATCATCAGCTAAAGATGAGACTTACCTTGTGGAGAGCTTAGCCACAGTGAGATATAACATGGCTCAGAAGCACCGCTTAAGCTAAACAGTGCATCCCTATAGCACTTCTGGAAAGACCAAATGATCAGAACTGCTTAAATCTGAATCAGTCAATCATGAGAGTCATGCAGCTGGTGATCAGCCACAACAACAGAATCAGCATGATGTGCCACAACAGGCACCTGCAGCTGAACTTTATAGGGCTCCCATGGATGAAGAAGATGGCACCTACAATGAGGCATCTACTATTGAAGTACAAAAGTCTTCTTCTCTCAAGACTTCAAGCCAAAAGTTTCAGCAGACCAAGAAGTCCAAGCCTAAGCCTGCAGCTTCTTTGCCTATTTTCAAGCCACCCAAGTTCAACGTCTTGAAAATTCTCACAGACACTCATGTACCAATTTCTTTGTACAACCTAGCAGAGATTGCACCAATTGTTAGAGCTCAAATGATACAATACCTTGGTACTACTCACATGTGTGATACTCCTGAGCAATTCAACATTGATCAAACTTCTCTTCTGGATCAGGAAGAGGACCAAACCATTGATGTTGTCAGTGAAGGAGCACCCAGAATTGACGGTGAAGTAGAAGAACACCTTACGGCCATTATCTTAGATGGAGGGTCAACTTCCAATATCTTCTTGGAGCCCTTCTTAAGATTGTTAGGAGTGTAAGAATATAGTCGCGTAAAGGAGAAGTTTACCTTTGCCAACGGTAAGACAGAAGAGTGCCTTGGGTTTGTTAAGGACCTTACAGCAGAGATCTGTGGAGTAAGAAAGTTAGTATCTGCAGCTATCTTTCAGCTTACCTGGTACAATCTCTTAATTGTCCGCCATGCTCTTAGTGAGTTTGAAATTTCTGTGTTCTTCCAGAACCATGAATAGTTCATCCAGCGTGAGAACACTCTGTTTCCTATTGATGTTTTCTACACTAGTCCTCACAATGAAGGGGAATCCTTCATGACAGCAGTGGAGGTTATTGAGCAAAATAAAGGGTTAACATCAACATAAAGGAAGAAACTACATACCTTCATGAAACAATATCAGGACCTATTCCGCAATGAAGATGATTCTTTGCCACCTGCCAGCCTGGAGAAGCATGTGATTGACACAGAGAACCATCACCCAGTCCGCTGAGCCCCCTACTGTCTTGCAAAGAAATATGAGAATTATGTGGAGGATGAGATCAACTGGCTCCTTTCAAACAGAACTATAGAACTTTCATGTCTCCCTGGGCGTTGCCTGTTGTTATTGTGCCTAAAAAAATGGGAAGTTAAGGATGTGTGTGAATTACATACCTTTGAACTCTGTCAAAATGTCAGACAACTACCTTTTGCCTTTTATCAATGAGATTCTTGCCTCCTATGCCAGCTCCAGATACTTTACTAACATTGACTTGTTTTCCGGCTATCATCAGTTGGAAATGAACCCCAAGAGCATAGAGAAGATAGTCTTTGTGACAAAGCAGGGTCAGTAACAATACAAGAGAATGCCATTTGGACCTACTGGTGCACCTCGCATGTTCCAGCACGCCATGAACTCAGTGTTCAGAGAGCTTTTGTACAAGAAAGTTACGGTTTACCTTGACAACATTACTGTGTTTAGTGAGAAGTTTGAAGAGCACTTACAGGTCCTGGCTAAAGTCTTCTGCTGTATCAGAAAAGCCAGACTCTCAGTCAATGAACCCAAGTTGTTACTCTTTCAGACAAAGCTTCATGTCTTGGGACACTTGGTAGACACAGAAGGAGTTCACCCAGACCCTGAGAAAGTATCAGCTATCAAAGAGTGGCCCAAACCTACCAGTGTTTTGTGTGTCCAATCCTTCTTTGGTATAGTGGGGTACTATTCTTGCTTCATCCCCAACTACAGTGACATTGTGAGGCCTTTGTTCAAGTTAATCCAAAAGGATGTTAACTTTACCTGGTCCTCTGAGCAGGAAGTTGCTTTTCAGACGCTGAAGGAGCATTATGGAGCCTGTGCTCATCCACCCAAACTTCAAAGAGAAGTTCTCTATATTCACTGATGTGTCAGAGAAAGCAACAGGGGGAGTCCTGGCCCAAGAACATGAAGGCATATTCTGTACAGTGAAATATACAAGCAAGTCCTTCAGTGGTCCTGAGTCCCGGTATAGCATCTACAATAAGGAGGTGTTAGCAGTAGTTTGGGCCTTGAGAAAATTCAGATATTATATCTTGGGCAACCATATTACCTTTTATACAGACAACATGGTGTTGTCCTTCATCCTGAGCAAGCAGCAAGAGAACAGGAGATGTGTACACTGGGTGATGGAGATGTCTGAGTATCTTATGGATATTAAGCACATACCTGGGAAGAATAATGTGGTTGCCAACAGACTGTCACGCCAAGGGCAACAGGAGATGTATCTAATGGAATTGTTAGAAGGAAGCTACAAAACTAAACTATTTGCTATATAACGCTTACTTACAACAGGAGAAATGGATGCCAAAGTTGCCGTGCTCAGAGAGAGTTGCCACTATGTGATCATAGGGGAAGGGCTTTACCGTAGTATGCAAGGACGCCTGGTCAAAGTGCCTAAGATTGAAGAGCACTGCCTAATTCTTTGTGAAGTTCATGATGAAGCAGGACATTATGGTATTCTGTCAACAGCAGAGCATTTGCGCAAGAAGTACTGGTGGCCTAAATACTTCAAAGATGTGAAAGCTTACCTCAAGGAATGTAATCCTTGCCAGATGTTCTCAAAGAAGCACCTGGTATCCAAACCAATCAACCCAATTATAGTCAGTGGACTCTTCAAAATGTGAGGCCTTGACTACGTGGGACCTGTAGCTGAAAGTGTTAGTGGGAAAAAGTACCTGATTGTAGCTACAGAGTATTTCACCAAATGGCCTGTTGCAAAAGCTGTGGAGAAACATGATGCGGAGACCACCACAAAGTTCTTGTACAAGGACATCTTCACCGTCTACAGGCCTCCTGCTGTACTCCTTAGCAACCAGGAAAATCACTTCAGAAATCAGTTAGTAAATGAGTTTTGTAAAGTTGTCAACACTCAACACAAACTTACCACAGCATATAATCCACAGTGCTATGGACTCACAGAAAGATTCAACCAAACATTGGTAAAGAGCTTGGAGCAAATCACTACAGACAACACAACACATTGGGATGTGCATTTACCTGCTGCTCTTTGGAACTATTGTTCAAGAGTTCAAAACACAACCAAGTTTAAACTCTATGAGTTACTTTATGCTCTGATACTTACTCTATGACCAAAAGCCAAAGCTTAGCTGCAAAGACTGTGTTGGAGGCAGCAGAAGCTATACACTGCAAAAATACAAGTTGGCTCTGATTTACTTGTTTTTAAAAACTCAGTATCTCAATCTATGTCAAAGAGGTTCCTCCCAAAGTGATCAGGACCCTATTGTGTGATTGGCCAAGCCAATTCAGGAAACTACTATCTTGCAGATCAGGATGGCCATAAGCTTGATTACGTCATCAATGGGAATCAATTGAAGCCTTTTATTGTCCCAATGAGGAAGGGGAAAATGTGGTATAATAGGCAATTACCTGAACTTCAGTTCAAACCTCTGGTTTGTTATTCATCTTTTGCAAGTACCCACTCAATCTCAAACCATCCCTCCAAAACCTTTCAAATCCAATATTCACATATATTTTAAGGGTATTTAAACTCATCAATTTTATGAAATAAAGACACAAGTATTTTACCAAATTGTTGACTTTGGCCATTTTGAAAGTCTATTGAAATCTTGGATTGTGCCTCTAAGTTCCAACTTTGAAACCGTCAACGCCAGAAAGGCAATACCTCTGTCTTTGAACTTACAAGGCCGTAAGAACCAGCCTTCCCCCCGTTATATCTTAGTGATTGATAAAAATATTTAATTTAGAGATTATTTTGTATTTCACAAAGAATCTCCAAACTATAGGCCTCCCCAAATCTCATTCATTTAATCCAATTACACTATTTTAATTTGAGTAGTGTTGTTGCGGTGAACAACAAATAGTAAATAATTGGGATTAAGTCAACTTTATTTTTGTAAAGGGCAACAATTTAAAGAGAGTTGAAGGAATCAATTAATTGATAAAACCAATGATTAGAAATTACCATAACAGTGCAGAACCAAGGACCCTATTAAAATGTTAGATTTTTCTATGATAGCTTGCAAATTTTAAGCAAATGGTCTTCCTGCAGCTGAATATAACTGTATACATTTGAAGCTACTGGTTCTAAAAAGGGTTGGCACAACTTTTATAAGCTTAAAGGCTAGTTGAGGGGAATTAATTTGATAGCTTCTGTAATTTAAGCAAACAGGATTTTTAGATAAGAAAATTTTAAGGATTGATTTTTTTGGTTTTTTCAAGTAAACCCAAACTAAGTTTAAAGGTAAATTCAGATAGTTTGTAAATTCTAACAGCAATTAAAAAATTATCTAGCATAATAGATATGGAAACTATGTGACAGTCTATATATATTTTTCTGGTGTCTTTTTTACTTCATGAAGCTTAAAAATACAATAAAGTTCTATAGTACTGTACTTCTCACAGCTGTTGAGATAGACAAATCAAAGTCAGATTAGAGCAAACTAAAGTTGTACATAGAAAAAATATAATTGGTGCAATTTTTTCAGTGATGAAAGGAGAAAAAGCCTTTATTAATTTTAATGTGTCACATCAAACACTGTCAGAGTTGTCAAAACACCAGATTCAACCCGCCAACAAGGTTTCAACTAAGCAGGTTTGAGACTCACAATCCAACTTCCCGGTGACCCGCAGCCAAACAAGGAAGTTGGCTCAAATCCCCAGAATTAGCAACATGAACAGATGATGATCCTAAGCAGTGGATGACTCAATTTGGCGCCTGACCCTTTACCAGGAACAAACCACCACCCTTCATTCAATCAAATGATCTACATAGTCATGTTCCTCTTAAGTAATTCAGTACAACTATATAAATCATATCTCCAAATAAAGACAATTATCTAGTTTCCAAATATTTTCCCCCTTGTAACTCTGCTAAAAAAGTGCAGTTATGACAGACTTTTTACCAGAGTCTAGCTGTCCTTGGGGCATAAGAGCATATCAAGCCTGGAAGGCCATGTACACAATTGGTGCTATCCTGACAAGGTAATTAATAGCTGTAGCCAGATGACGCCAGCTTCTAGTATGGGGCACAGCCTGATTGGCCAACCCCAATACTATGATGTTTACAAAATCCACTTGCTAAAATCCTGGGAAGAAGGCACATTTGGCAGGGGGAGTAAAAGGAATCTCCTTCATGGAGGGCAGAATGGTCACTCTAGGGTGGCCAGGAGAAGAACCAGGAGGGAACAAATATGTGTGGTTGTATTGTGTAATAGATTAACAAATAGATACAAAGAGAATGATTATATTGGTGCAAAAATAGATAATTCCTGAAAGAAAATAATGGGTCCTGGGCATAAAATTGTCTATTTTAAGATGTCAATAGTGAAGAAGGCTTTGTGACAGAAAACATGGGGTAATAAGAAGCTATCTCCATGTGGTGGGGAATCACCCACCAAATCCACATAGAGTTAATGATTAACCATCAATGCAGCTTCAAATACTGTTTTGTGAAATTTCCAAATGAGATACTAGGGTTAAGTAAAATAATTAACCCCAACCAGAAAAGCCCTAGATAAATGGCCTTCAAGAGAATCAGAGTGTCTTCAGCATAAAATTCAGGACATTGGGATAGAACCAGAGTTTCAGCTTCAACAGGAGTAGGAACAGCTCCAAGATTAACAGGCATTGAATTAACATTTGGTGGCAACAACAACAAAGTACCAACAGCAGGCCCCCATCCTCCTGTAATAATCCAGCTAAGGATTAAATTGTAAGGAATGTAGCGCAACAATCCAACTACAGGATGCATTTCAAAAGTAAAGTTAGACCAGGGAATATGTGATTTTTATTGGGTAAATTTTGGGAGGACTCAACTCTTAAGAGTTTAAACAGTGAAAATTATTCAACATATATCAAAAATTGACTAAGCAATACCACCTGGATCCTGGGCTCCTATTCCTTCCACGTTGTCAAGTGAGTATCTAGTCCAGGTTGAAAAGAACCCTTGAGTGACCAACTTCTGACAACTATGCTGATTAATAAGCTCATATCTGGTGACCCTTAAATTATGTTAATTTATCAACATCAACTTATGGGGGGAATTGTATTCAACTGGCGGACTGGAGCATCCGTAACCCATTTTCAATCAACTTTTTGATTCAAATATATTAATTTGGTCAATTTTGTTAAAGGTTGGCAGACTTTTCTAGCCTTTCTACTTGGCCAGATAATTCCCGTCATGATGGAACCTACTGTGACATTACCCTCTGATTTAGCCCTGGGCATAATACCACCATCCAGGAGATGGGACAAGGAGAAGTTTTTGTGGGCAGGGGGAAGTTTCATTGCATCTAAGATGAGATTGGGGTGACTAATGGTGGTTGGGTTGTGATTATAGAACTCTTGGATAAGATCTGGAGAGTTAGAGCAATCATAGTGGGGAACCCATGAGTTTTCAGAATCAGGATAAACCTTCCACGACACCAAATACTCTAAACAGTGTTGATTCTTATGAGAAGCCAAAATTCAATTTAACTCATACTTAGGTTCTCCTTCCAAGAGAATGGGTTGGGAAGAAGGGATCCTAGTATCCTTAAAAGGAGTAAGTAAGCATTTGTGGAAGGTGTGGAAAATCTTAAAATCTGGGGGTAGATCTAATTGGTATGCAGAGGGACCAATTTGACATTCAACTTTGAAGGGACCCACTCTCTTGGGACCTAATTTGTGGCAAGGGACCTTCAGTTTCATATTGCAAGCATCCACCATGACTAGATCACCTTGCTGATAAGTTGGACCTTCCTGGTGCTTGTGATCTACATATTCCTTGTAAGTTGTCATGACAGCGGCAAGAGTAACCTGAAGCTTCTGATGAACCTGCTTTGATGCAGCGGCTTGATCAGTTGCAGCTTGTACATTGCTAACCAAACAAGGACCCATGTTGGATGAGGGATTGTAACCTACATTGGCATAGAATGGCAAAACCTGAGTTGATGTGTGTGGGGCGTTATTATATGTGAACTCTGTCAAGGGTAGGTTAGCACACCAGTTGTTTTGTTGTGCATTAGTGTAGCAGTGCAGGTAGACCTCCAAACTTTGGTTTACCCTCTCTGTTTGTCCATCAGATTGGGGGTAAAAATCCGTGGAACAACACAATTTGATACTCAGAATTCCAGTAAAAGCTTCCCAGAACTGAGCAATGAATTGGGGCTGCAGTCACTCATGATCTCCATCAGAATGCCATACAGGGAGAAGATTCTATTCAAAAACAGCCTAGCTGTCTCCACCAAAGTAATTGTGGTTGAGCAGGTAACAAAGTGTGCCATTTTTGTGAAGCAATCAACCACCACCATGATTGCATTTAACCCTTCATAATTTGGAAGTTCTCTGATGAAATCCACCAACAACAACGTCCAGGGCCCTGTAGCTGGTTGTAAAGGAACCAAAAAAACCAGTAGTCTTGTTCCTGCTTGCCTTGGACCAAACACATAACAGACAGTCTCAAACGTAAGCCGCCACCTGTACTGTCAAACCTTTCCATGAAAACTTTCATTAGATGAGCTCCACTGTTTTGTTTTTCCCTGGATGGCCTGCTGTAGGACAGGTGTGATAAGCCTCCATGATTTTGTCTCACAAAGTTCCCTCTGGAACCCACAAGCCTCCTTGATAATATAAAATTGGCCCTATCTTGTGATAACCCTATGGCTGGCCAACAGGATGTGCACATGCTAGTTCCAATAACCTATTATAATCTTTGGATAGAGGCTACAAAAACTTCCTTTTGGAATATAAGTCTAAGTCTGCAACCTCAGTTAAGGACATGGTGGCAAGCATAGCAGGCAGAGGTAGTACAAAAGGAACCACAGCCTTGTCTGGCATCATAGTGTGTGTATTGAACTCAATGCCTATACCAACATTGGGAAGATGGGAAGAATTTCTGTTTAACACATCTGCCAAATGATTATCAGCTCCCTTGATAAACTTGCTACAGAACTTATACCTTGTCAAGGCACTATGCCATCTGGATTGATGACCCAACAAAACCCTAGGTTGGCCATAGTACAGAAGAGCTTTATGGTTGTTACTTACTACAAACAGATGGCACACCAACATGAGATTTGATGCCAATGCTTTAAAGATTACACAACTGCCAATAATTACTTGTTGTAAATCATATAATTGTGTTCCCAAGCCTCCATCTTTCAGGAGAAATACCCTGCAGGTCTCTCAACACCATCACCAGCAGTTTGTAACAACACACCAGCCACAGCATATTTAGAGGCATATTTGGAAACCACAAAAGGAAGCTCAGGATCTACATGTCTCAACACAGGTGAAGACAACAAAAGAGCCTTGGCTGCTGAGAACGCACTTGCACACTCAGGCATCCAAACCAAAGTTGTCTTCCCACTAGCCAAATATAAAGGGACAGCCACTTCAGACAAGTGAGGGGTGAATTTCTTCAAGAACGTACAGGTACCCAAGAAACTAAGGAGTTGGGATAATGTCACAGGCATAGCATACTCTCAAACCGCTGCTTCTGTTGCAACTGAACCAATGAGGATTCAGTATTTGGAATTGGGGAAGACAACACTCCAATAGAAAGGACAGAATAATAAGAATAAGGTATTGTTTATTGTAGAACATTATGGTTAATATACCATATGGGGAAAGCCATAAGAGGGTGGCATAGTGGGAAGTTCCATGTAAGGTTTGAAGCCAAGGAATAACTTGTGCGGGGATCAGTAAGTCAAATTGGTAGCGCTCCTAATTAGGATGAAGTATCTGCCATTTGATATTGTCATCAGATTAATCCATAAAGTTAGATACATTAGCAGGCAAGTCTGGAAACTTGGTTGCAACACCCCCCTTGCCCCCTGCTTGTTGTCAGACACCAAGACCAGAGTCTGCAGAAGGTCTGGGAAGGTCCGCACAAATAACCATTGTGTGGGGGTGGCGCAGCAGGGGCGCAAGCAATCATGGTGAAGCTTCTTGGTATTCCCCTGGGCATCTTTGAGTTGATAGGTATGATTGTCATAGACAGCAGCTATCTTGAAGGGCCCTAGGTAGCTGGGTTCCAACTTGGCAGAATTGGGGTTGAGGGTATAGACAGGGTCACCTACGGCGTACCTGGCTTTGAGATGCTTTGTTCCTCTTTCAATTTGCTTGTGTTCAATTTCCCAGGCTTTGGCGCGTCATTGGTTTAGGGATGGGGTTGTTACTAGGGGAGGCTTTTTGGGAACTCTGGACCATAGCTTTCCCTGTTTAACCCCTGTCAGACTGTCAAGTGTCCCAAAGGCCACGGTGATGGGGCTGAACCCTGTACACCTGTTGATTCTTGCTCATAAGATAAGTAGAGCGGTGGGCAGGTGTTCAGTCCATGCGGTGTTGGGGTGCTCTTGTAAGAGATTGGCAATCAGCTGAACTAGTGAGCCATTTAACCGTTCTATGCGTCCATTGGCTTGAGGATGGTAGGGGGTCGTAAATATACGTTGGAGTGCGTTCTTGGCGCATTATGCCTTCATGACATGCCCAACAAGTTTGGGGCCGCCATCTGTGATGAGACGTTTGGGTTGTCCAAAGCGGGCCACAATTTCCTTGCCAATGAAGCAGGTGATGGTGGTGGTGGTGTGGTTGGTTTTTGCCTAGGCCACTGGCCAGCAAGTGAAGTAGTTGATGGCAGTGATAATGTACTTCTTCCCCAGTCTGTCTTTGGGGAGTGGCCCCACAATGTCAAGGGCCCACTGCTTGAAGGATTCCATGGCCTTGATGGGCAGGGCAGACTTGGGGGTGTAGGTTTAGACGTATTCTTTTTGCACAGCACACACGTTTCAAGGAGATCCAAGATGTCTTGACGCATACGCGGCCACCAAAACTTTTGTTTCATGATCTTGAAGAGGTTACACCCTCTGATATGAACCAGGGTTTGGTGGTAGTGCAATATTGTGTCACCTTGTTGCGTGGTGGTAATGTAAGGCATCTTCTCACCTGTCTCTGCCTGACGGCAGACGTTACCAGCATTGGTGGTGAACTGACTTTTGTTGTCCTTCAACTTGGAGATGGTTACCAAGTTAACACCCTTGTAGTGAGCCGCCTCAGGGCAGAGGTAGAGCATGGGCTAATCTAGATCCAAACCATTGTCCCCAGTGATGGACACTACATAGAGTTGCAAAAGGGCGTCAGCTGTGATAAGTTCCTTCCCAGGCTTGTACTCAATGTGCAACTGGTAAGGGGATATATGCTTAACCCATCCTGCTTGGCAGCATGTCAAGTTGGACTGTGTGTTGAAGTACTGGAGTGACAAGTGGTCCCTCAGAAAGCGGGGTGGGAAGGTAGCACCTTCCAGGTAACAGCGCCACTTCTCAACACAGTGCACAATTGCTGCCAACTCCTTATCATGGATGGGATAGTGTTTTCCGAGTTGGTAAGTTTCCTGGACTCATACGCCACAGGGAGAAAGACGCCATTGTCAGTTTCTACCCTTAGCACACCCCCTATGGCCCTTTCAGAGGCATTGGTCTTGAGTTTGTACTGACAGTATCAATTGGGAAATTGCAGCACTGGCACTGTTGTGAGTCTTTGCTTCAACATTTTGAAGACTCAATCTCTGGCAGGGGTCCAGTGGAAGCGCTGTTTGGTGTTGAGGAGCTCAGTGAGAGGCACAATTAGTTCCCCACAATTGGGAATGAACTTGCGTACGTAGGCAATCATGCCTAGGAATGTACACACCTGGCCCACATCAATGGGAGGTGGCATGCTGGGTATTGCCTTGACTTTGGCAGGGTTAGGCTTTATACCTTGGGCAGAGATGATGTGCCCAAGGAACAACAACTCTGACTTGAGGAACTTGCATTTGGAGGGTTTAGCTTTTTGCTGGTTTTTTTCAAAGGGTGTCAAGGACAGCACGGAGGTGTTGGAGGTGTGTGGTTTGATCTTGACTGAAGACAATAATGTTGTCAAGGTACACAACCACACATTTTCCAATCAGGTCCTCAAATGCTTTGTTCATCAACATGATAAAGATGGAGGGAGCGTTAGTCATTCCAAAGTTCACAACACAACACTCAAATAACCTGTAGTGCATGCAGAAGGTAGTTTTTGCCTCATCCCCTGGTGCAATGCGGACCTGGTTGTACCCTGCAGTGAGATTGATCTTGCTAAAGACCTTTGAACCTGCAAGTGTATCAAACAGGTTGTCAATCAACAGCAGGGGTACTTATTTTTAACTGTCACCTCATTTAGGGCGCAGTAGTCTGTGACCAAGCAAAGGGACCCGTCCTTCTTGGCTATGAAGAAGACAGCCACTCTGTATGGAGAGAGGGAGGGGCAAATGAAGCCCTTATCAAGCACGTCCACAAGGTGCTGGCGGAGGGTCTTGCCTTCCTTTGGTGTAAGACAATATAATGGCTGTGCTTTAGGTAACAATCCTTGGAGTTGTACAGCGTGCTGGATCTCCTGGGGAGGAGGTAGTTGTTCAAGTGTCTCACTGAACACGTCCTTGTACTCCTCAAGGAGTGCAGCAAGCGCCGGTAGTGGTGAAGAGGTCAAGGGAGAGACTGCAGATGGTTCAGCATGGATAACATTGACTGAGCATTGATTAAAGTCTAGTTTCCCCCTTGAAATCATACAAACCTGTCTCTGTTATTCTGACAAACACAGTATCATGAAGTAAATTGCTCATTTCTGCAGGGTAGATCTGGAACCCCACTCCATTTCTATTGAGGGTGATGACAGATGTATCCCAGTTAATGTAGGGACAGTTGTGCTAAACCAGTTGAGGCCAGCAAATACGTCATGGCTAAGCCCAGCCATGATTGGCCCAGAGAGCTTAACCTGGATGTTCCCCATTCTCACAGAGAAGGGTACCCTCTCATGGGTAATTGCAACTCTGCAGGAGTCAGCTACTTGTACTGCCTTGAACCTGCTAGGCACCTGGTCCAGTTGTTGGGAGTTGGCAAACACCTGGTCCACCATAGTGTGGTCAGCCCTGGTATTTACCAGTAATTTATGGGTGTTCCCACAGAAATGGAAGGAATAGGATAAGAGGGTTACTTTATTTGAGGAGTGGCTTGCTTGTAGTACGGGGTTGTCACTATGGACTTGGAAGACGTCCAGGGTTTTGACTTCATGGATGTTGTAGTCACAGGGGTTCTTTGCAAGCAATAATTGAGAGGATGGATCAGGTGGGGTTGCAGGGCCTCTTGTTGCTACAACCCCCAGGCTTTTCCCTGATTCTCAATCTGTGCTAGCTGGAGCTCCCCCTTGCAGGGGCATTTAGTCCCATTATCCTGCTGACGGGGCTGACAGCGGCCCACTTGATTGTGGCCATTGCCAGGTGTTGTACACAGTTGGGATGGAGCGCCACTGGTACAGCAGAAGCCCATTGAGGCCTGGTTGTTAGCCTCCATGATGGCCTTGTAGCATTCATTGATGGAGGTGCAGCAACCTACGGGGACCCACTTGCAGATATGGGGTTTTAACCCATTGATGATGAGAGTGAGTAGCATTGCATTTCTGTCAGTCACAGCTTTGGGGGCGGAAGTAAGAGCTTGTTGCCAGGTGGCAAGGTACTCAGGAATGGAACCAGTTTGTTTATTTCTAGAAGAGGAGTTCCCATGACAATGGGGGAGAAGATTTTGCTGTAGCAGGACTTTGCAGCGTCTCATAATGCCGCCCAGGTATTGTTGAGTTCCTGACTGGCCAAGTTGGTGAAACACACGGCGGCAGGCCCCGTGAGGTAGCCAGACGCAGTGGCAACCCACATGGGCTCAGGGACCTGACAGATACAGAGGCAGATTTTGGTAGATTGGAGCCAACTGACAATGTCGGCCCCCTCAACGCCCCCTGCAAAGGATTCTAGCTGAAGGTTGAGCATGCGTTGGGGCAGGTCTTACTGGGGCAGGGTGACGCTGGCGTCACGCTGCCTGAGGCAGAGCCAATTGTAAACGCTTGTGAGGACTAGCTGGTCTTGATAGATGACATACCCGTCAGGGATGTCCCCCTTGGGGATTGGCAGGAAAGTTTCTTGTTGGGGAGTAGCCATACAGCCCGTACTCTGTCCTTTCTTAGGGGGAATTTTGTTTTAGGTAGGTCATTAACCTACCTCTGCTACCACTGTTGCAACTGAACCAATGAGGATTCAGT
Organism: Entomophthora muscae; assembly: GCA_014839935.2. Lineage (NCBI taxonomy): Eukaryota > Fungi > Entomophthoromycota > Entomophthoromycetes > Entomophthorales > Entomophthoraceae > Entomophthora > Entomophthora muscae. The sequence continues at coordinate 312,075 of QTSX02000757.1, read as the reverse complement.
ATTTGGAATTAGGGAAGACAACAGTCCAATAGAAAGGACAGAATAATAAGAATAATATATCATTTTTTGTAGAGCATCATGGTTAATATACCATATGGGGAAAACCACAAGGGGTGGCATAGTGAGAAGTTCCATGTAAGGTTTGAAGCCAAGGAATAACTTGTGCGGGGATCAGCAAGTCAAATTGGTAGCGCTCCTAATTAGGACAAAGTACCCGTTATTTGATATTGCCATCAGATTAATCCATAACGTTAGATACGTTAAGGGGCAGTTCATCAAGTGCCCCCTGTCTATTGTAAGATACGTTATCAGGCAAGTTTGGAAACTTGGTTGCAACACTTCCTTGTCAGGGGCAATGGTGTGGCCATCCTCAAAGATAATATTACCCATAAAAGTAACCTTACATTTAAAGAATTCACACTTACTCTATTTTATGATCAAATTAGCCTGGAGGATGTGCTCTAAAACTGCTGACAGGTGGTTCTTATGTGACTCCTCATCTGTAGAGAACACCAATATGCTGTCCATATACACAATGGTATATACACCCAGGAGGTCCCCCAAGACTGAATCAATTAAATGCTGAAAGCAAGACAGGGCATTCTTCAATCCAAAAGGCATAACACAGAATTGGAATATACCCTTCTTAGTTCTGAAAACTGTTAACCATTCTATTCCTTCTGTGATCCTGATTTGGTTGAATGCATTCAACAGATCAAGTTTCAAGAATACCTTTGCCTTCTTGACGCACCAAGAAATTTTTGCCTCAAGAGGTAAAGAGTAGGGATCAGGAATTGTAATGTTGTTCAAACTCCTTTAATCAACACAAGGACAAAGAGACCCATCAGATTTTTGAACAAACAACAATGGAGAACAGATTGACAAAGCCTTCTTAAAGATGTATCCTCTTGCCAACATGTCTTGAGTCCACTCCTCCAAACATGCGTCCTCCTTTAAGGTCAAAGGGTAAATGGAAGACACATCACACATCAGATCAATAGTAACATTAAAGTCAAAGTCAAACTGAGTGTGCTTGGGAAGGACCTCACCCCTAGTGGCATCAAATGTCGTGGACCAGGGTTGAAGGCATGCTGGTAAATCTGAACTTACGGGTGTATGAACAGGAACCAACTGGATTGTCTGAGAAGACTGCTCTAATTCTGATATACCCAATAATAGAATATGGATGGATATGCCCAAATAGTGGTTCAATTGCAGCTCATTTTCTTTTAGCAGAGTTGATACATTATGGTCCCACTGCCAGCTTACTCCTAAGATAATAGAATACATAAGAGTAGAGCATACAGAGAACCTTGTGGTAAAAGATTGACCCGCGGCTACAAATGTCACTGGTTTCTTAAGTTGGAAAGAGGGGAAAGCTTGACAGTTTCCACCCCTAACCAATATTCCAGGATGATACTTGAGTTGCAACAAGTCTTCAATCTCAACACTAATGAATTTCTCAGACGCACCAGTATCTAACAAAATGGCTGATCAATAGATAGTTTGGCCGTTATCAATACTACTATAAAACAAGAAGTAACCAGAAGTAGATTTATTTGCTGCAAATGTTGCAATCTCAACAGGATCATGCTTCTCTTCAGGCGTACAAACAGCGGCTAAGGAGTCAGGATGCTCCTGAAAATATTGCTCAATCATTTCTTGGATGGCTTCATGGAGGACAGAACAATCCCAATTGATTAGAACAAGAGGCAACTCTTCGGACTTGACTAACAAAGACTTTGCGGGCATAACATGCTGGAGCATAATCAACAAACTCTTGGTGGGTGACACCACTGGCATTTTGTCTATCTTGAAAGGTTTGTTCAAGATAGCCAATTGCAACTGAGAAGAAACACAAGGGGAGCAATCACAACTATGACTAGACAAAGCCACTACAGAATAATTACCAGAAAACCAGGAGCAAGCAGCAGATTTGGCTTCAATTTCCATAACACCTTGTTTGGAAGTCAACAGATTTGAGACCAGAGAAAGAATTGGGTTTAGCAGGGCCTCAGTTGTGGTTAACAGAGAATCCTAAACTGCCAGATTCTGGGCAGTCTGGTCAACTTCTAACCACAACACTGAGAGTTTATTCACCTTGGGAACATCAATTGTATGGCAGTAGGCAAGAAATTGAGGAAGAAATATTGAGTGTGGAGTAGTACCCTGCTGGAAGGCGTACAACTTACAATATACTTTGAGCTCCTTGATAGATATGCACAATTTTTTTAACAAAGGGTACAGAGATGCACTTCCAGTTAAAACATGTGGATTGAGCTCCACCACAGACAACAACCATTCACAAGCATCCTCTGAAACTTTTGTCATCACATGGTAAACTTGTGATTTGTAACTAAGGCTAGAACTGGAATAGAATGATAAAGCCAACAAAACTTCATGCAAAATTCCATCAGTGGGTGGAGCAGGAAAATAATCTGGGCGCCAAAATGACATGACACAACGGAAATAAGAAACATAAGAACCAGCCTCAACAACTGTTACTAGAGATGGAAACCACATATTAAAAAAAGACCAAACTGAACACTCAGAAAGGAGATGATGCAAATAAACATGGTAAACACAGATATCTCAATGGAACAGGAGAAAATAAACACAGATTCATGACAAACTACTTCCAAAAACTCAGATGTAGAAGAGTTGAGTAATGTGACGGAAATCACAGGATAGTATGAAGATGTTTCTAAGTGATGGGGAATTACCACCCAAATCCACATAGAATTAATGATTAACCACCAACATAGCTTCAAATATCTTTTTTTAAAATTTCAAATTGTAATACCAGGATTAAGTAAAATAATTAACCCCAACCAGAAAAGCCCTAGATAAAAGGCCTGCAAGAGAATCAGAGTGTCTTCAGCATAAAATTCAGGACATTGGGATAGAACCAGAGTTTCAGCTTTGACGGTATTAGGAAAAGTTCTGAGATTAGCAGGCATTGAATTAACATTCAGCAGAGACAACAATGAAGTACCAACAGCAGGCCCACATCTTCCTGTAATAATCCAGCTAAGGATTAAATTGTAAGGAATGTAGCGCAACAATCCAACTAAAGGATGCATTTCAAAAGAAAAGTTAGACCAGGGAATATGTGATTTTTATTGGGTAAATTTTGGGAGGATTCAACTCTTAAGAGTTTAAACAGTGAAAATTATTCAACATATATCAAAAATTGACTAAGCAATACCACCTGGATCCTGGGCTCCTATTCCTTCCACGTTGTCAAGTGAGTATCTAGTCCAGGTTGAAAAGAACCCTTGAGTGACCAACTTCTGACAACTATGCTGATTAATAAGCTCATATCTGGTGACCCTTAAATTACTTCAATTTATCAACATCAACTTACAGGGGGAATTGGATTCAACCGGAAAACTTGAGCAGCTGTAACCCATTTTTAATCAACTGTTTGGTTCAAATCTGTTAAATCAGTTGGTTTTTAAAGGCTTTTGGGCTTTTCTGCGCTTTCCCATTTACTGAATAATCCCTGGCATTATGGAGCTTACTGTGACAGGCTTCTCCTCCTCACTGTTTATACTTAATGTGCAATACTCAGCCTTTTGTACCACCAGAGGCCTGATGGCATCATTTTCAGTGATACATGCAATTGGGTTCAGAAATTGCGCACTTGGGCCTGGGGGTGGAAGGGCATTGGCTGGTATAACAGGAACCTTGTTTTGACTGAAACGCACTGAGGTGCCACAGCTAATATTAGATCCTGTAAGCAATTGAGCGCCAGATTGCGCAATCAAACAATTGCCCTCCCAATGTACCATTTCTTGATAGTAATTGGGCCCAAATTTGTGTTTAGATTTGATGTCAGGAATTTGCAGCTTGTGGGCCTTGCAAACCCCAGGTCATTTGTGACCAGAAATGGGGGTTTCTCCCAGGAAGGCAGTTGGTAATGTTTTTCATGCTTTTGGTTGCTTTATCTCTAGGGAGGCTAGCTGATTGTCTGGGGCATTCTAGGCCCTGACAGATATACAGATTGTGCCTTGGGCAGTGACCCTTGTAACTGAACAGCATTTTGTATCTCTCTTGGAGGGGGCAGTTGATCTAGAGTTTTGCTGAATACATCCTTGTACTCCTCAAGAAGCAATACTAGTACTGGAGGTGATGGTGTATCTGAGGGGGGATGTTGTGGGTTCAGAGCAAATGACTTTCCACTGAACACAGGTTTAAGTCCAGCTTCCCCCCTGAAGTTGTAGGAACCAGTTTCTGTGAGGTGCACAAACACAGCGTTGTGAAGCAGCTTGAACATTTTGACAGGGTAGATCTGAAAGCTCACCCCATTCCAATTGGGTGTGATCACAGAGGTGTCTCAGTCAATATATGGTTGATTTTGTTGGAGCCAGTCAAGGCCAGCAATGACATTGTGGCTGAGCCCCACCATGATTGGCCCAGAGAGTTTAACCTGGATGTTTCCTATTCTCACAGAGAAGGTGTCAGGGATCCAGTCTTGAGCGGCCAGCCTGTTGTTTTCAGGGGTAACTTGGGCCAGGTTTTTTGCGGGCAATGCCCACCACAAGAGGGGATCTAACTTTAAAAGGTATGAGGCAGACTTCCCCACCCAAGACCACGGGCCGGCGGCCAGGATTATAGTGTCAATCACCCCTATGAGGGTAATGGACATAATCCCAAACAGCTTGCCAGGATGGTTGATTAGGAGGTTGGGTGTGGAAGCAGGCATGGGTTTTGGGGTCACAGGTGGTTCCATGGGCAGGCCATAAGCAGGGAGATAATTGAATTTCCCTCTGAACAACTTGGTTATTGAAAATATCCACGGGCCTTGTTGGTTGTATCTAACTGCAGATTGTATGTGGGCCAGGGGATCAAGTTCAAGTATCTTTTCCGGGGTGTAATCTTTGTATTCAGACTTCAGAGGGTAGTTGGTAAAGTGGACAGGTCCAAAGGGTATTCCAGGAGGACAGAAAACAGCAGGTGGTGGGGCAGGAGGGCTAGGAGATCTCAAACTGAATTGGTAGACAGCAAATACAAAATAAGGCAGAAGCTGTATGAGCCAAATTAACATAACCTTTATTCAAAAATGGCAATAAGTTTGGAGCGTGGGGTCCTTGGGTCTATATAGTACCCCCCTCCAAACTTAACTTTTTCCCTGGGGGGGTTTATCAGAGCATTGGGAAGGCCAGGGCTGGGGGAACTGGGCGCTTGGGTACAAGGGCAGCAAAATGGCACTTGGCCTGGGAGTTCTTTCATTGGTCAGGAATCTCAATTTGGCTGCCTGATTATCTTGCTTTAGTGTCAAGGTCATGGGACTGGGTTGCAGGCCTGTGCCTCTTTCCTGGGTTGGCTCTTGATTGGTTGCTGGTGTAGACTTCAAGTTTGAGAAACTAATAGTTCCCAAATCAGTGCCTCCATTAGGCGCTGTGATTAATCCTACATTTGGCGTGATGATTTATTTGGTTTGTCTCTTTTTACTGCATGGGTCAATACACCTGGTATCAGCTTGTGGAGGCTCAATACCAGAAAAACGTGGGTGGGTGGTTCTGCAGTCCACAGGCCTGGCGGCCCAAAGGCATCCAGGTTCAGGGTTTAATTCCTGCTCCCAGGCCCAGGTTTCTAGAGAGGAAGAATTGTCAATCCTGACAGTAAGCTTCTTTACCTAAATTAACTAGCCTTGATTAAAAAACCAGATTTTTGCCCTGAAGTAGATCTTGGGTTGGTAAGTATTGTTTTGATTAACTAATATTTTTTAGCCAAGCTTCATTTCAGGTAATCATTTCACTCAAACTACTAACCTTCCTCTCTTTTAGGTTGACTTAGTTCACAGCAGATCTTGGGGTGGGTAAGTTATTTTCACCAAATTTACTAACCTGGATTAAGAAAACCCAGATTTTTGCCCTGAAGCAGATCTTGGTTTGGTAAGTGAATTTGCTAATTACTAGCATTTTTTTAAAAATGCCCAGTTTTCAATGCAGCAAATCTTGGGCTGGGTAAGCTTTTTATTAACTTACTAACCTTTTTATAAAAACGCACAAAATTTCCCCCTGCAGCAGATCATGGATTAGGTAAGTCATTTTTTCCAAACTACTAATCTTAATTTCAAGCTCCAGATTTCTTCCTACAGCAGATCCTGGGGTGTGTAAATTTTTTTAGATTAAACAGATATTTTAATAAAAAACTGTTTTTCTAAATTAGTTTTTTTTGACCCAACTAGCTCTTTTTTTACCCAAATTCAACTTTTTACTATTAAGGTCTCATTTGACTTTATTGCTTTAAACTTTTATTAGCTATATCTTTGTATTTAAGTTTTATTTTATTTTTATATGACTAATAAATACTAAAATGCATATTTCAAAGTTACTTAGTTTTAAGTTCTCTACCAAGAAATTATAATTTGCTTAAAAAACTTCTAAATAATCTTCATATTTTAGGTGTTATAGTCAAGTTTTGTCTTATTATTAAAAAAACAAGAGTGTCCTGACTCTACTTAAAATCTTTTTCACCCAAATAGAACATTTAATATAATTTTTATTTCACCTGCATCTTCAAAACTCCAGCACCACATAAACTACTTTAAATATCATATATAGTAGCTACTATAGATCTTTTAACTTTCATCTGCTCATAAAATTAGAGGGTTCCTCTTTTTAAAACAACCACCATAATTAATTAATTTTCTGAGATAACAAAAATATATTAGAAATTCATAAATAATCAATTTTTAGACCATACTACAATGGCTTCATTTTATGATTTTTTCTGCTAAAGTCAAAAACAATAACTTACCAGAGGGTACTGAACACACAAAAATAAAATGAAATAAAATCAAATGCTATGAAGCTGAAATAACAACACATTATATTACTAAAAAGATCTACAAAATCAAACAGTATCTTATCTAAAATAGGAAATAATGATATCAAAAATTAGAGTACCACATAGAATTACATATATGTAAAAAGAAATTGATTTCAGTATGTTAATAAATAAAATATGAAGTCACCAACAACTAAAGACTGTATCTTAGTAAAAAGGTGTACTATAAAAAGAATATATTAAGCCTATAAACTACAAAATAATTGTTCAGGAACAAAAGAGCTTTTTATAACATGTACTTGATCTTTATTAATATGTGTATTTTAATGTCCATTGGAGTTCAAAATATATACTGAAAATAAAGAATTTAAAAGGGCTGCAGTTTCACAATGTGGATAAAAATTCAGTACTTTTCAGAGCTGTTGAGATAAACAACCAAAACCAAGTGCTGAGCAAACAGAAGTTATGCACAAAACAAATCTTAAGTGGGCTAATTTTATTTTTAACATGTATAAATTGTTGATTTTTTATGTGAGAAAACTTGGTGTTATATGTTTGGGTTTGTCTGTGTATCTCAACAGCTCTTAAAAGTACTTTAATTAATCTCCAGTCTCTTAAATGTCAAAATATAAGGCATAATAAAAGGTAGAAACATTTAATAAAGCCTTGATAATAGTATAATAGAGTATTTAAAAAGAATACACCCATACTTCTTTAATTAAATTGGCAATCATAATAAAGCTATCATTTTTAAAGTAGTTTTAAAAGCTATGACAACAACCAAAAATACCTCAGATTTAAACAAAATCCAACTCTCAGGTTAAAAATACACTCTGTTAACAGGGTTTATTGGCGTTAATGGGCAAAATGAGTCAACACAGCAACAAAGAGCTCACGTGCAAAGCAAAAAATTAAAAATAAAATCTGAAATACATTGATTCACAAACAAAATGGTGTGAGTTGACTTTTGGTGTACATATGTTTACTATGTGAATCAGTGACAAAATACACCCAAGCAAGGTGAGCCAAAACTCAATCAAAAAACAAAACACAATAGCAACTCACTACGTAAACAAAATCACTCATGCAATGTGTGCAATGGATTGTAATCATGAATGATACCAAGGTATCTAAAATAAGACACAAGATCTGAAACATAAATTTTAAAAATATTGTGTTGGGTGTTTGAATTTGGCAGTAAAATCTAGGAAAATGGGAAGATTTTTTTTGAGTATTCTAAAATGGGCATTGTAAAACCAAAAACAACTAATTAAGAAATAAAAAATCTATAATTGGGATATTGGGTGGGAAAAACTTTAATTAAATATCCATATTCAGATAAAAGCAAAAATTAAAATTAGGGAGTAACTTAATTGAAATTTATTTAATATTTTATTAAATTTTAAAATGGAAGGAACACAACAATAGAGTACCAATACACCTGTTGTGCGCCATGGTTGTGGTTGCCCCCGCGGGTCAAAGAATAGAGTTAGTGCAACCCAAGTGCCTACTCAAGGAGGAGACAGGAGAGGAGAGTTCCATAGTGAAACTGCACTGATACAGCTGGTTCAAGGAGCACAACTGCTGGAGTGCGGAGCATCAACCCTCAGGTCCCAAAGCTGACCCAGAAGCCCACCAAGGTCACCACTACAAAGAAAGTTAGAAACAAGGAGGTAGAACTTATTTTGTATGTGTTTGACATTGTATACCGGCAAGAGTTGGTCCTGTCAGCCATTCTGGAGAAGGCAAAGCCTGTACTTGATACTAGCTATGAGCCCTATGTCAGTGATGGCAATCAGGAGGATGACAAGGAGACTTAGTTCTATCAAACCAATGAGGGGCAGTTAGTGTTGAAGAAAGTTGCTGTGTTTTATACCAAGGTGTCCATGCCTTGCAAGCCTGTCACCAATCAGGATCCTGTCTTTTATGAACCCACAAAGCCCGCTCATAAGCGTATTCCTGATATCAAACGCATCATCCTGCTTAAGCTAATGCATTAACCAGGCAATTACAAGGCGGCTGCGGCCATTGTTGGGGTGGATCCCAAGTACGCTTCCAAGACATTCAACAAGTTCATCAATACTGGCCAAGTCCTTGCCGCAGAGAAATCCTTGCCCATGTCAACCATGCTCACCAAGGAGCACAAATGGGCAATCTGCCAGTGGATACCCTGGGATTGCCATCTTGAACTGGCAAATATACAGGCCATGATCAAATCTACTTTTGGGATTGAGGCTTTGATTTCCTTTTACTACCATCTGGTGAAGGAAATGCAATTTTTCTGGAAAAAGCTTGAGGTATCTCCCTACAACAGAAACAGCCCAGCCAATGTCAAGACCCAGAAAAAATACACAGAGGCGTACACTTCCCTCAAAGCCAAGGGGACAGTCAAATTTTACTATTTTGACAAATTGGAATTTGCCTCGTTTATGCGCAATTCATATGGCTATGTCCCCAAAGGCTCCAATGACAGGATGGCTCAGCGTGCTGCAGTCTGCACCACAGCCTACTCAATGATGGCTCTCCTTGGTCCAAAGGGGGTTGAGCTATACCAAATGATACTGGGCTCTCACAACAGTTGTACCTTCCTATCTTTTCTCTGATTGGTCCAGGAGCACCTGAGGCGCACAAGCCCTGGCTTCACCAATGTCATTGTGTTGGACAATGTTGGTCTCCACAAAGTGGCTGACATTCTTGAGGAATTCCCAATGATTGACACCAACAGCACAGTGGACCCCCAACAATTGGCCACGGCAAATTTGCGCCTTTGCTTTCTCCCTGCTTATTTGCCATTCCTAAATCCCATTGAGGAAGTCTTTGGGTGGCTCAACCAAGTTGTCAAGCGAGGAACCCCAGCTGGGACCAAGGACCTCTTTAATTTGCTGCAGGCCAGGATCCACACCCTCCCAGCTAAGACTGTGGCCAAATTTTATGGCCACGCTGATTCATTCATCCCTGCGTGCCTATCCAAACAGCCAATCAATTTAAGGCTTAGTGTGTCCAACTTTTTTATATTCTCTAATTTACTATTCAAGATTTATTAGTTATCATTTTATATTTAGATGTTTCCACGCCCACAATCACATTAAGACGGACCATCAATAGTTGTAAGTAATTTATTTATTTTATTATATATTATTTTATTATGCCATCTGAGGTAATCTCAAATGCTTGATACTGGATTACGCAAATAGATTTATACCACTTTTTTCAAATAAATATAAAATAGTCTTATAAAAATTAAATGTAAAATGTACAAGTTGGAATTTATTTTATTACCGTATTATTTTATGCTTTTATAAAACCTGTTTCCGCAATATATTTTGCAAAACTGGTTTGCTGAAATAAGAATTAGAAAATTCTATTATAATAAAAATAATATGAATTGTAATGAAATTTATTAGGAGAGAGAATTTATTATAAACACCTGCAGTGAGTTCTTCTGTATGTACTCACCCCGCAATGGAGGTGGCACACAATCTCCACCGCCACACTGTGGACAGTGGATATGCCCTTATTAAAAAACTCCCGCCTGCTGGTGAAGGGGAGTAGGGTTAGGTGCAAACTGAGGAGCAGCTTTTTGGGCGGGGCTGCAAACCCGTAAATCCCTGCCAGGACCAGGGCGTCTTGTATCATGTGGTCCACCGAGTCATACTCAGGGGACCTTCTTCCTGTCAAGTGCGAGCTGGGCCTTGTCAATTCCTAGAAGGACCCTGTCTAGATCCTCCACGCTGGTGCTCATCCCAAAGAAGAAAATATATCCGAGGTAAACCACCAAGTGAAGTCTTTGCCCAGCAAAGGCTTCTGTAAACTCACATAATTTATTATAAGCCACACTGATCTTCTTATAGTGCCTGGTCTTTGCAAAGGTAAGATCCATTACCAAGGGGAGCCCTGTTTCATCTGCACTCCAGGCTAGCCCAAAGTCCGCCAGGAGGATCTTAGTTTTCTTGACAGCTGTTGCGTCTGCAACAGCCAATTTCCCCACCACACGCCCAAAGTTGTCCAGAAGGTAAGATAGGGTGTGCTCCACTGGGAAGCAGAAGCAAGCAGCTGCATGGGCCTGGCCCATCTCTGGTACATTCTTGAATGAGAGTGTTGCCAGGACGTCCCAAATAAGCTCAATAGAGTTTACACAGTAAACTCCACTGAGGTTAACTGGGTCCAGGAAATCCAGTTGGGCATCCTTGTAGGCAAAAACTGCCCACTCAGATGCCCCCTTGTCATGTGTCAGCCCAGCCAATGCCTCCTGCAACATAGGAAAGGACCTGTGGATGCGGTCCTCCAGCTCCCGTAAGACAGGGGGGACAGAAAGAGCTGTTTGTCCATGTGAGTGGCATAATTTGAATAGAAGGTGGGTGGGCCAAAAGGAACCAGGACTTGGCAGAGTTCACCATCTATGTTCTCTAAAAAACAGGTAAGTATTTGCAAATTTTTATTAATTTTATTTTTTTATGTTACCTTCACGTGTTTCTTCCTTGCCAGCTGCTTCAGCAGGCTTGGCCATTCTTGGTGCAAGCAATTGCACTGGCAATTCAGTATCCTCTGTTCTGGCACGCTTGGCGGGTTTGAGATGTTCATACATCTCCGGGTTGTCAACTCAGACGGACAGTGCAGAAAGATTGTATGCCTAAAATTGCAGGCCCTTGATCACTGTCTTCTGGATGTTGAGAAGACGCTTGATGGTCTTCTCAGGGATGTCTGACATTTTTGTCATTAGGGCCTTTGTGGACACCTTGTCTATTTTGTCTCTGTCAAGGATGGCAGACTTAACATTGGCTTTGACCTTACAGTTGATGTCTTTAATTTTGGCAATTGCCAAGTTGAGATCCTTCAGAAGCTTCTCTAATTCTCTCATTGATTTTTTACTAACCTTTACATATGTTTTTACAGCTTTTGCCCCTTTAAATTCTGTACTATTTTGATACTTTTGCCTCTTTGTTTATTCCTTTTTGTTTTCCCATTTACTACATTATCCCATCTTTTTACCCATTTTGTATATGTTTTACGCTTATCTCAATATGTGTTGTTTGCTTTGTGTTGGCATTGTTTCCTTGATTACCATATTATTTTTGGCGCTTGACATAGCCCCTTGTGAAAATATTAACAATGATTTGGTGATCAGCTAAATTTGAATTAGAAAATTATAGTGTTAACTGTTTTTAGATAAATTTGTTACTGATCCAAATTCAAAACCTTAATGATAAACTTTAAGCCAATCAGGAGCCAAGTGATAAAGTGATTATTGTGACATAAAAGACCATTCAATAATTCTTTGATGTATGTGCACTAATTAATATGATTGGCTGGTTGTTTTACTATTTTGCATCATTGCCACTGTGGCAAGTTGTTAATGGACTAGTGCTCAATCAGCCGCTGGGTTAGCACTAGTCCATTAACAACTTGCCACAGCAGCAATGGTGCAAAATAGCAAAACAACCAGCCAATCATATTAATTAGCGCACATACACCAAAGAATTATTGAATGACCCTTTATGTCATAACAATCACTTTATCACTTGGCTCCTGAATGGCTTAAATTTTATCATTAAGGTTTTGAATTTGGATCAGTAACAACTTTATCTAAAAACAGTTAACACTATAATTTTCCAATTCAAATTTAGCTGATCACCAAATTGTTGTTAATATTTTCACAGGGGGATATGTTTAAGTGCTAAAAATAACTGTGTTCTGGATCTAGATACACAACATAGTAAATATATGATTTTATAGAAGTAAGCCAAACATAAAGAATAAACCCAACTATAAACAAAGAGAACATGAGCAATTGAAATTCAAAATAAAGATAATATAAATAGAAAATGTTTGGTGACAGGGGTTTATTGGGGTGGGGGAGAGTAATGCCTAGGAGGCAGAATAGCGCAGAAAGGAAGACGTAGAGGCGGTGCTGGTCTGGGGGGTCTGGGGGGTCTGGGATTGGGTGGGTTAGGCTTGCAGGTGAGGAGTGTTAGTGGCGGGGGTGGAGGCAGGAGGATTTTGTGTGATGGCTGACATATAACGCTTGTCGTATTCCTCATTGGTCATTGGCTGGATGGGCTGATAGGTGGCAGTGACCTGAGGTGGAAGGTGCTTATCCTTATGTGATTGGTTGCCCATATTCACATGGAGAACCATTTGCACAAATAAGTCAGCCATCATCTGGCAGCCAAAGAGAAATTTGTGGTCAAGGACCCCAAGATAAAGGTTGTTGAAAGCCTGAGGGCGGCGCTCCTGTAATATGAATTCCATGTTGAAGAAGACAACATCAGCCAGATGAATGTCTGCATGGCCAGCAGGTTAGACTGAGGCCTGGTGCCCACGTTGCTGGATGGCCTCAAGGGCGGTAGAGCTACCCTCCATCTGGTGGCTCAAGAAACCCCAGTACTTGGAATTTGAGCCATCCCAGGAGTCAAGTAATCCACCAAGGATGTGGCTGTATGAGTAGCTATTAATAAAATCTGGGTTTGTCTGATAGTAGACAAAACCCTTGGCTGAAACAGCCAGAAATGCACCAATGAACATCCCCTTCTTGACCTTATTCCTTCTATTCTTGGCAGTGGCTTTTCCTTGCTCACCAAAATCATCAAAAGCTATTGATAGCTTGTAATAGGTGATGAACATGACATCATCAGTTAGACTAGTCAGGCATCAGACCAAGTCTGATTTGATGGCGGTGTCATACATGGAATCCTCAGTGCCATCCCATTGGTCACCAGCAAAATTGGTAAGAACCCATATTGAAGCCACCTTCCCATACATCTAGAGCTGCACCATGCGCTTGGAGACCCATATGTTATGGTGCGCAAGCTGCTTCCAAAACTGGGTCAAGGGAAGCTTGGGATCCTGCTGGAGGAGGTCAAGCATGATTGGGTATGCCTCAGATATTTGTGACTTGGGGGCCTTCTTGGGCTTCTTGGCTGTCCCAATCAAATTTCCCCTGTTCATCAGGTTGTTGAATTCCCGCATGACAGTAGCTTGGGTAAATTGCAACTGGGCGGCAATCTGTTCCCAGGACAGACCCTGTAGATTTAGTGCCACAATTTCCTGAAGAATTTGGGCAGTGATGATTCATTGCTTGGGGTGCTGGGCCGGGGGAGCTGAAGCCTGATTGGCTGTAGGGGGCAGGTTGGCTGGTGGCAGGAAGTTGTTCCAAGTCAAGGTTGCCATCCTGATTGGTAGGTTGGTAGTCAGCTTGTGCAGAGGTGGGTATGGGAGCAGGGGCAGAGCTAGACACTATGTGACTACTGAACAAGTCAAAGCCATAGGGGTCAGTGATCAGGTACAGGTCAGCTTCCTTGTTACCTGCCTCAAAGGCTTGGGTGTAAACAGGTGCCTCCACATTCTGAGCCTTGCCTCTATTGAAGCTGGCTTGGCTGCTTGTGTCATTGAAGATGTTGCTGTTGAAAACCATATTGAAAAAAACCTAGGATAAAATCACTAAAAGTAGAAATTTTAAAATTTAATGATTTAATTTTATTTTAATCTTGATTCTATAATTGAAAGGTTTTCAAAACCATTATACACAAATAATGATCAATGAAAATGAATAAAATGCCTGTGTTCCTAAATTGAATAGTTGTTGATTGGCTGTTAAACTGTTATTTTTCTATTTTAGGCTGCTCATACTACACATCTTGTGTGAGTTTATTTTGTTTTGTTCTTGTGGAATCTTGCTTCTAGATTGCTCAAACTTTGTTTTGTTTTAGTCCTTCTGTTGGTGCCTCATATGAATCCTGATTGGATTATAATATACTCTGGATTAGCCGCCATCCATTTCACTTGTTGTGTCAGTTCATTTTGTTTGTGGTTTGAACTACACCACTTGATGTTTGATATAATTTAATATAATGGGCTAGTGAAATTTTGTTTTTTGTTTGAAAATTCATTTATTAACTGAAATTTTATAAATTAATTGAATCCTGAATCTCACACAACTTGGGTTTTGTTCAAATATGAAATTATTTCATTTAAATCTGAGGTATTTTTGGTTGTTGCCATAGCTTTTAAAACTACTGTATATCAAAAATTACTTTAGATATCATTAAATCATCTTTTAACAATCAGAATAGTAAATAAATTTAAAAAAGTCATTCTGAACTACCAAAAAGGTGTTTCTGCTAGGGAAAAAGAAAAAAATAACAGTGTGAAGCTGTGAATAATAGAGCTGAGTTAGCATAGCTTTTTTTCTTTTGGTAGCCTGCTCACTGCTCAACTTTATATACTCATTAGGTTTCTGATATTTTTCATTGACAAATCTATATAATTTTTACCAGCAAACCTTAAGGAGGCTGTATCTTTAAACAGGGTTTTACTAGGTATGAGACTAGGAATTCATTATAGAAGGCTGACATCACCCCTGGGGTTCACTCAAAAGATTTATGATAAAGATCATTAAAAAGCCAAAAAATTTAAAATCCAAAAAATATAACTTCACACCTCTCTTTGATAATAGTTTTTACCAGCTATAACTGGAAACACATACCAGCAGGCTGCCATAAAAGAGTGAAGCTGAGCATAGCACAGCTTTGCTCTTTTGGCTGCCTACCTGACACACATTTCATTTTACCAGATATAGTATAAGATAAAGATTTAAAAGTTATCTAATCTAAAAAAACAAAAAAATCAGCTAGGATACCTGGACGCATACCCAGGTGGGATGCCATAAAAAAGGGCAAAGTGGGTGTAGCTCAGCCTTGTTCTTTTGGCATCTTGTCTGCCACACCACGCTTGTATCATTAGATGGTTTTGTGGTTGCTATATTAGTGATTTAGAGTGCAGAATATTTAATCATTTCCAATCTAGACAATTTTGCATTTCACTTAATTTCATGTCTAAACATGGTTGTTGAGATTGGATTTTCATTTGATTTTATCCAGAGTGGAGCTTCTTGATTTGGGTTGATTTGTCCTAGTTACTTACTGTACATTCAATTTGGATTCCAGTTCCTGCAATAATTATTTGAGTTTACTAGTGGCATTCAAAAGTGATTTGAAATTTGGTTCTTGGATTTGACAATACCGCAATTTCGAAAAACATAGTAAACTTAATGAAAATGGTTGATGAATTTGAACACTTCAAATCTGATTCCAGCTAATTCATTTTGTCCAGTGGAAATATGCAGTTCAACTTAAGCTTTGCAAAGTGTCTATGAGTTCCTGCATTTTTAAAAATCCAAATAAAAACACAAAGAATTAAATTTAATTAAAAAAGGTCATCCTGCAAAAGTGATTCAAAATTTGGACCAAGGATTTGACAATCCTGCATTTTTACATTTAGCTTCTGAATTTACAGTACAATAGGCAAGAAGGTGTAAGGAATTTCATCCCTTTCACACGAAGAAAATCAAATCTTGGGTCTGTGGGTACACAGAAGGAATTAGAAATTGCACTTTTAAATGAAAAATCAGAAAACAACAAAATAAATCAATTGAATTAATCAGTTTGAAAACACATTCAAAGTTTGATTAACAAATGTGCTTTCAAAAACAAGAACAAAAGCAAAAGCAAGTGCAAAAATAAGACCACCTTATAAATCCTAGTTTAAGTTTGAATATCAATGCTTCAGATGATGAACACAACAACAGGAACAGCAATATAAGATTTAAAATTGGCTCCAATACACACAACATAGCTAATCAGGGAAAAATTAATTGTTAAACACTACAATCAATTATTCAGGGATCCATGAAGCCAATCAGATATAGCAGACCAACCAAGCCAGAGAAGTATCTCACATCCAACCCCAGAATTCAACTCCAACCATAGTGCAGTACAATAATACAATGTAATAACCCAACTCGCTTCTTCTTGCATTGCAGGCTGCAGCCTGCTGCAGTCCTGCATGACAATACTTCTCAAATTACTCTTACAGGGTCAACTGTTAACCACTATGTCCCCTCCTCTACTTGACTTCAGTATTTAAGCTGAACAATTCCATCTGAGCAAATTGCTCCAACAATTTTATATTCCTATTTTCACTCCAATAAATCTATATTCTCAAAAAGCCTCTAAATTTTGATTAGTAGATACCCAAGGATCCCCTGCAACAACATGAAGCTCATTCTTATGGTTTGGGTCTTGTGTGTGTTAATTGGACTTGTCCAGGCTAACATGAACTTTGAAACTCCCAAACCAACTATAACCAATAAATCAGAAGACTACATTTGGTATTGTTTTGGACCATGTTGCTATCATGCTCCATACATTAAAACTGCTTACTTTTTTCCAATCATTCATCCCAAAGCCCCTGGTTGGTTTTGGAATACACCAGTGTCTACTATCTGTTAAACCACTTCACTCCCTTCCTGGGAAGATTTTGCTTATTAAGTCATTTTTTACATATGTTAATGATAGGGATTCCAGTAGGGTCCACTCTAGTCAAGTTTAACCTGGGAGCTCTTTGTTCTATTAAAGAAAGGCTCCCCAATGAGTGGATCCCTGACAGAAGGTTTCACTGTAGTGGGATCTGGTAGTGTCCCTGAAGGAGGTCCAAGTAAATTTGTGTTCCTGACTGGCCCAATTGGTAAACCACACCGCAGCAGGCCCTGTGAGGCGCCCAGATGAGGCGGTGACCCACATAGGTTTGGGCACTTGGCAAATACAGAAGCAGGTTTTTGTGGACTGGAGCCAACTGACAATGTCAGCCCCTCTATGCCACCTATAAAGGATTCCAGTTGTAGGCTCATCATACAACAAGATAGGTCTGACTGAGACAGAGTGAAGCTAATGTTGTGTTGTCCCAGGCAGAGTTGGTTATGGACACTTGTAAGCACTAACTGGTCCTAGTAGATAATGTATCCCTTGGGGATGTCCCCATCAGGGATAGGGAGGAAGGTTTTTGGTGTGGAGTAGCCATACAGCCCATACTCTGTCCTTTCTTGGGGGAATTTTCTTTTAGGTAGGTTGTGAACTTACTGTTACTACCACTGTTGCAACTGAACCAATGATAGTTCAATATTTGATTGGAGAAGACAACAGTCCAATAGAAAGAACAAGAATGTGAATAATAAGATAAGGTTTATTAATTGATATTGTGACTAAAATACTATATGAGAAAAGCCACAAGGCCACCAGGGGGTGGCATAGTGGCAGGTTCCATGTAAGGTTCAAAGCCAAGGAAAAATTGCGTGGGTATCAGCAAAGTATAATTGGCAGTGTTCCTAATTAGAAATAATGCCTAAAATTTGACCTCACCTTCAGGATGATCCATGTTGTTAGATACATCAAGGGGCGGCTCATTGAGCGCCCCCCTGTGTATCGTAAGATAAGTTGGCAGGCAAGAGGGGATAATCTTGATTGAAACATAGCCAACTTACAATATTGATCCCCTCTAAGCCACTCATGAAGGATTCCAACTGGAGGTTCAGCATGCACTGAGAGATATCTGACTGGTAAGGAGTAATACTACTAAAACATTTCCCCAGGCAGAGCCCATTGTGGGTACTGGTTAACACAAGTTGATCCTGATATATAACATATCCTTCCAGGATATCCCCCTCAGGAACAGGCAGGAAGGGTTCTCAGTGAGGGTTAGCCATACAGCCAGCACTTGGTCCTTTCTTGGACATTTTCTTGAAGATAAGCTCTAAATTGAACCTACTGCTGCTAATACTATTGCAACTGAACTAATTGAAATTCTGCATTTGAAGGGGGAAGACAGTGGTCTCAGGAAGAGAACAGAGATTAAAAATGAAGTTAATATTGTTGTAACTGTGCTGTTTTAGCAGAGTTACAAGGAGAAAAATATTTAGAAACTAGATAATAATCTTTATTGAGAGATAGTGATTATATAGTCAATGTGAATCCAGGATAACAGGAACATGATTGTGTTGATCACACGGTTGGATGATGAAGGGGGTGGCTTGATCCTGGTAATGAGTCAAGTGCCAAAACAAGGTATCCACCATGAAGCATCATCATTTGTTCATGTTGATGGATTTGGTAATTCAAGTTGACTTCCTAGTTTGGCTATGGGTCACTGGAAGGTCGGGTTGTAGGTCACAAACCTGCTTAGTTGGAACCTTGTTGGTGGGTTGAGCCTGCTGTTTCAACAATATCTTTATTGGGAAATGAAAGTTATTATACAGTAAAGGGAAGCCACAGAGCTACAAGGGGGTGGCATTGGTGGCCTGGTAAAAGTATGGTTTGGGTTTCAAATAAGTTGTTGGGGGTGCTTGGCTGAAATCAGCTGTGCTCCTTATTAGAAGTATTGCCTGTATTTTGACATCCAAGGTAGGATATTGTTTGATATGTCATGGGGAACTCATTGAGCACCCCCTGCACATTCTAAGAAATATTGCCAGGCAGGGTATCGAACTTGGCTGCAACACTATCAATATTTGTTTTGACAATTGAGTGCCAATACAAGATGTCACATTGATGTAACACGTCAGAATAGGGCAACAAAAATTAGTGGGTCTTGGAAATTAAATTTCAACTTTAATCTGACGTAAGCGCGCCCATTTCCTAATTAAGACGAAACTACTTTGGTGTATTTGCAGGCCAAAACAAATAAACTAGACTTTGGAAACTGTAGGCTTGAGGAGCAAAAGCCATATATGCTTCAAGTATAAATTATCGCTGATTTTTTGAGAAATAATAAGATATTAATTGATTACTTAGCATTGCAAGCCAAATCTAGGCCGAAGCTGAGTCCCTAGTTTACAACTATGCTAGGCCACAATACTAGTAGCGCCGCTATTGAATTTGGAAAAATATCATTAAACCAGGAATGAATTAGGAGTAGGGAATTTATAGCCGAATTATGTGTTGCGCGGAGGAAAGAGCCCGATTAATAAAACTGCGACTAAAGAGTAGTTCTGGAAAAAGCATTGCAATTAGATTATTTTATAAATTGTGTAAAAGTACCAAAAGAAATTAACACAAAGATGCTTAAAAACTCTAGCAGGCTTGCTATATAGGATATGATAAGCCTGAGTCTTGCCAAGACGCTCAAGAAAAAGAATAAAGGTATTGAAATTTCCTAACTTGATTGACCCAATCATACAAATAAGATGCATTTGAGCAAGAGAAATAGACTGATAGTCAACCCAGAAGCACGCTCTGGAAGGTTTGATAGTAAGTTATAGATATCATAACATAAACGCAAGTAAGCGAGGCAGCATAACTTCTAGTATAATAAACAATAAAAATAGTCTTACCCCTAGGAGGTCGAAGAAAATAAGACCTTTCACAGTTTGGATTGGCCATAAAGAAACTCTTTAAAAAATAGTACAATAGAATCAAAACCTGTTTTTAAGGGAATAATATAATCCCGAGAAGTGAAAGGAGTAAGAAAAACCTAAATAACAGCAAGAGTAAAATTGATAACTCGTAAACAGTTACGGGCTAAAAACAAAAAAGCGAATCGGGGTTTTTACTTCACTTCTTTATTCAGGAAGACCTAAATTTAACAGTTAATCTTTCTTGAAGCGAAATGTTTATTTTAAAGAAAAGGCAGAGAAACTCTATAGAAATCCAGGATCTCAAAGATAAATGGGTGAGTTATCGGTGACAACTTACACATTTTAGAATTTTTTGTCATTGGAGCTAGCTTGATCAAGACGGATCTGACGACCCTTGAGCTCGCTATTGTTCAGGCGCTGCATGAAGTTATCGAAATCTTCTTCCTGGACTTCAACAAAACCAAACCCACGGGAGCGACCGAGGTGATCGAGGGGAAGACGGCAACCGACAACGGGACCAGCAGCTTCGAAGTGCTCTTGGAGACCCTGACGGTCCAAACCGAAAGGAAGATTACCAACAAAGATAGATTTAGTGGCATAGCCGCGAGCAGCGGCAACCAAGTTGCATCTAGGGGCAATCGAAAAGATGGAGCGGATAGCTTTGAAAGACATACTGAGTAGGTTAAGATGGGAAGAGATAACTATCAAACTAAACAAGCTATAATTCTAGCTCCCATCACAGTGCCTCGATAAAGAAAAATGTTTGATAAATTTATAAGTTTGAAACCAAAAGCCCAAAAAGGTCTTTGAGTTTATTAGAATATAATATACTAGATTTAAAGTTTTCTTTCTAATAAGCTGCGTGTGCTTGCTTTGAAGCAGACACACCAGATAAAATCATTTAATTTTACTGGATGCTCTTATCAGTTGATTTCATAATTATTCCACTTGTCGTTGGCTTAAAATGTTAGCTAAATTGAAAAAAATAATTTGAACCAATCAAAATCAAATATTATTTGATATTCTCGTAAAGCTAGCTACAAACTTATGATCTAAACTTAAGTCAAATTTTGGCTTAAAGCAAACCACTCGATACACAAAACCATTTGTTATTTCCTTTAAAAATAAATCTTATACAGAGTAATGACGTTAAAATAGTTGTGGTAAAAACGTAGATAACAAATCATCCACTACTTCAGGCTTGGATCATCTAATAAATTGCCACATTTCCCTTTACAGTAATCCAGAAAATCCAAGCCATGTTCACGTTAACATTGGTTTAAATAGTATCATGATACCCAACTTGATAATTTCCTCAAAGCCAAGGGCTATGTTTGCCAAAACAAAAACACCATATGAATTTTTAATGAAATAATCTAAAAATCTCTAAAAAAAACTAAATGTGACAAAAAAGAAGATCATATAGCTGCAGATACTAAAAGAGTACTAAGGAATTGTCACAGCCATAGTTTTCCCGGGTGTGGCTTGGCCAAAGCCCCGCCACCTGGGAAACCCCGGCCCAAAGCCCCGCCCGCTTGCAGTGATTGTAGATTTAAATCTAACAATTGATTGCAAGTGGATGGCAGCACAGAAAATTGAGTCTGAGTGGGGCGCAGATGCCCCACGCCCAATTTTTTCTTCCTTGATCTTCTGGTCTTCAAATCCTGATCTCAAAGAAGGTCAGGTAAAAGCTTATAGAACCATCATTGGTGGTATCTGTAAGCTGTCTGAATATTGTATTCAAGGAGGTTATCTCATCAAGATGTACCCTAAGGCCTTAAGTAACAATTGTCCACACTAAACTACCTTATTAGTTTGATATTTTACTCTGAATAAATATCTTGCCTCAATGATTCACTTATTTCAATATTCCCCAATCAGATTTGTAATAACCAGATTGCTACATTCTGCCTTCTCACCTCTGCAATTTCCTGGTAATCTTCCTTCTCCTGCCAAAATGATTCCTGAAACCTGCAAAATTGAATGTGAACCTATCTATGCTGCTGATTCCTTGACTCTGAGCCAAATTGAGATCTTTCTTTTGTATCTGTGCATAATCTTCTGCTGCACCTTTCCTTATTCACTCTTCAAGGGTTATCATTTCCGAGTAAACACGCACCATCTTCTCCTTATTGGTCATGTCATCCTCATTTGGGTGTACATTTCTCATTTGATTGATTACAACAAGCTCTCACTCTATATCACCCTGACAGGAATATAAACTTATATAGTTGCACCTTTTCAATAACTCTTTATATTACTTGCTTACAATTTTCTGCTGCAATTTATTTTTTTAAATATTTCAAGAGGTTTCAGAAACATTTTAAATGTTTATAGCTTCAATTTTATTCTGACATCTAACCTGGAATGCCATTGATTATAAGATGAAAATTTACATACATTTAAACTAAATAAATTACAAAGAAAAAATAAATTAAAGATTATTGAAACTAAAAATTAAATTTAAATTTAACTGTCAAGTATATACTTCTTGAAAGTATAATAAACAAGATAAAGGAGAAAATTAAGAAGGGAATAATACTTTATTTGATATGAATATAGAAGTTTATATAGTATCATGGGAAGCCACATGCTGTTCATGTACGTCATGGTGGTCATGAGACTTATCTGAGTAATGTTCCTTCTAAGTCATGGGGCTTGTCCAAGTGTTGTTCCAATTAGGACTCAAAAGGTTTGATCCCCGTAATAGATGGCCAAATGATAGTTGGGGAATCATTCAGAAGGTTACTCAGGGAATTAGTTTCCCAAGAGGGAGTAATCAATGATGTTGCAACACAATGATAAAATTCCAAGCTTACACTTTGATATTAAAGTAAAATCAATGTGATGACAAAATAAAATGAAAGGTATGTGAGCCCCTTTGCAAAATCCCTGAAACCTCTTGTATAATTTACAAATTATAAATTGCAGTGGAAAAATAATTGCAAGAAATTTAACTGGTCATGGCAAAAGGTATATTTAACAAGCCCAGGAAACATTTTTAATAGTACTTTCTACTAAACAATCCCATTTTTTTAAAAAACTATCTTAATAATACTCATTGAATTAATTTGTTGCATTGTGAAAACCCAGATAGAGAAATGGTCTAATTTCAGCATTATGATTACCACTTGACTAACAAGAACACCCTGAGTCTTGATACTGCATATGAACACTTTCAGAATAAAATCCTAAAACCATCACCAGGATCAATGTAATATTTCTAATTCATATCATTTACTATACAATCTAAGATAATATTTCAAATAAAAATAAATTTCTCTTTTAATCTTGCTTTCTCTAAGCCTTCTCTCAACACTATTAATAGCATAAAACAAGAATCTATTACAACATGCCAAACACTGATAGCAACATCAAAGGCAAGCCTCTTTAACTCTACATCCCTATTGCTAGCCTCATCAACACACAAACATTTAGATACATGTGATGAACACATTGAAGGCTGTTTTGTGGGCTTGGGCTGATGTTGGCTCAAAAAAGATTTGTTGCTGTTGTGGATTTGGGCCTTGGGACGTCTTTTGGTTTAACATCTTAGTTGCGGGCTTGTAGAGTGTGGTTGTAAGGCCTAAACATGTATTAATGCCAGCCTTATGAACTGTGAAGTCATTAACTTTAAATCTAAGGTAACAACTGAATAGAGTAGAAGGCAATGTGTAAATGTGTAAAATTATATATTTCATTGGGAAAAAAGGAAAGTTATATACCATGATTGATGCACAATGACTGCAGAGGTGTTATTAGCACCCACATCATCAATTAGAACATTACACAATCTTCTGGGATCCACCAGGCTCTTGTAGCTGCGTTTTTTCATTTTAGGGCTGGTCTGGACAATCCAACAGGAAGAGTACAGTAGCTTTAAAAGCTATGGCAACAACAAAAAATACCTCAGATTTAAACAAAATGATTTCAGATTTGAACAAAATACAAGTTGTGTGAGATTCAGGATTCAAATAATTTAAATATTTTTGGTTAATAAATGAACCATCAAACAATAAAGAAAATTTTATTTGCATATTATACAAAATTATATCAAACATCAAGCAGTTTAGTTCAAACCACAAACAAAATGAACTGGCGCAACAAGTGAGATGAATGGATGCTATTCTGGAGTATATTATAATTCAATCAGGATTCATATAAACCCCAACAGAAGGACTAAAATGAAATAAAATTTGAGCAATCTAGAAGCAAGATTCCACAAACACAAAAAAATAGAATCACACAAGATGTGTAGTATGAGCAGCATAAAATAGAAAAATAACAGTTTAACAGCCAATCAACAGCTATCCAATTTAGGAACATACAGTAGTTTTAAAAGCTATGGCAAAAACCAAAAATACCTCAGATTTAAACAAAATGATTTCAGATTTAAACAAAATCCAACTCTCAGGTTAAAAATACACTCTGTTAACAGGGTTTATTGGTGTTGATGGGCAAAATGAGCCAACACAGCAACAAAGGGCTCACACACAAAGAGAAACCATTCAAAATACAATCCAAAATACATTGATTCACAAACAAAACAGTGTGAGTTGACTTTTGGTGTACATATGTTTACTATGTGAATTGGTGACAAAATACACCCAAGTAAGATGTGTCAAAACGCAAACCAAAAATGAAACACAATAGCAACTCACTACGTAAACAAAATCACTCATGCAATGTGTTCAATGGATTGTAATCATGAATGATACCAAGGTATCTAAAATAAGACACAAGATCTGAAACATAAATTTAAAAAAATTGTGTTGGGTGTTTGAATTTGGCAGTAAAATCTAGGAAAATGGGTGGATTTTTTTGAGTATTCTAAAATGGGCGTTTTAAAACCAAAAACAACTAATTAAGAAATAAAAAATCTATAATTGGGATATTGGGTGGGAAAAACTTTAATTAAATATCCATATTCAGATAAAAGCAAAAATTAAAATTAGGGAGTAACTTAATTGAAATTTATTTAATATTTTATTAAATTTTAAAATGGAAGGAACACAACAACAGAGTACCAATACACCCGTTGTGCGCCACGGTTGTGATTGCCCCCGCAGGTCAAAGAATAGAGTTAGTGCAACCCAAGTGCCTACTCAAGGAGGAGACAGGAGAGGAGAGTTCCATAGTGAATCTGCACTGACACAGCCAGTTCAAGGAGCACAAGCTTCTAGGGTGCAGAGCATAAACCCTTGGGTCCCAAAGCTGACCCAGAAGCCAACCAAGGTCACCACTACAAAGAAAGTTAGAAACAAGGAGGTAGAACTTACTTTGTATGCTTTTGACGTTGTGTACCGGCAAGAGTCAGTCCCTTCAGCCATGCTGGAGAAGGTGAAGCCTGTACTTGATACTAGCTACAAGCCCTATGTCAGTGATGGCAATCAGGAGGATGACAAGGAGACCAAGTTCTATCAAACCAATGAGGGACAGCTGGCGTTAAAAAAGGTTGCAGCCTTCTATACCAAGGTACCTATGCCCTGTGTTGTGCCCAATGCCAACAAGTCAATCCCCACTACTAAAAAGCCCGCCCAGAAGCACATTTCTGACATCAAACACATCATCCTGCTTAAGCTAATGCAGGAATTGGGTGATTACAAGGCGGCCACGGCCCTTGCTGGAGTGGATCCCAAGTACGCCAGCAAGACCTTCTAAAAATTCATCAATACTGGTCATGTCCATGCCACGGAGAAATCCTTGTGTGTTTCTACCATGCTCACCAAGGGGCACAAATGGGAAATCTGCCAGTGGATCACCTGGGACTGCCATCGTGAACTGGCAAATATACAGGTCATGGTTAAATCTACTTTTGGGATTGAAGTCTCAATTTCTTTTTACTACCATCTGGTGAAGGGAATGCAATTTTCTTAGAAAAAGCTTGGGGTATCCCCCTACAACAGAAACAGCCCAGCCAATATTGACATCCGGAAAAACTACGCAGAGGCGTACACTGCCCTCAAAGCCAAGGGGACAGTCAAATTTTTTTATATTGACAAATTGGCATTTGCCTCGTCAATGCACAATGGGTATGGCTATGTCCCCAAAGGCTCCAATGACAGGATGGCTTGGCGTGCTGCAGTCTGCGCCACAGCCTACTCAATGGTGGCTCTTCTTGGTCCAAAGGGGGTCAAGCTCTACCAAATGATATTGGGTTTGCATAACAGCAGGACCTTTCTATCATTTCTCTGATTGGTCCAGGAGCACTTGAGGCGCACAAGCCCTAGCTTCACCAATGTCATTGTGTTGGACAACGTTGGTCTCCACAAAGTGGCTGATATTCTTGAGGAATTCAAAATGATTGACACATGCGTTGCTGTGGGCCCCCAGCAATTGGCCACAGCAAATTTACGCCTTCTCTTCCTCCCAGCCTATTTGCCCTTCCTAAATACCATCAAGGAAGACTTTGGGTGGCTCAAGCAAGTTGTCAAGCAAGGAACCCCAACTGGGACCAAGGACCTCTTTAATTTGCTACAGGCTGGGATCCACACCCTCCCAGCTGAGACCGTGGCCAAATTCTATAGCCACGCTGATTTGTTCATCCTCACCT
Organism: Entomophthora muscae; assembly: GCA_014839935.2. Taxonomy (NCBI): domain Eukaryota; kingdom Fungi; phylum Entomophthoromycota; class Entomophthoromycetes; order Entomophthorales; family Entomophthoraceae; genus Entomophthora; species Entomophthora muscae. Next base: position 285,541 of record QTSX02000757.1, on the reverse strand, counting down.
GCCTAGCCAAACAGCCAATCAATTAAAGGCTTAGCGTGCCCAATTTTTTATATTCTCTTATATACTATTCAAGATTTTTAATTATCATTTTATATTTAGATGTTTCCACGCCTGCAATCATATTCAGAAGATCCATCAATAGATGTAAGTAATTTATTTATTTTATTGTATATTATTTTATTATGCCATCTGAGGTAATCCCAAATTCTCAATACTGGATTAACAAAAATTTTAAATCACTTTGGTCAAATAAATATAAATATAGTTTTAAAAAAATTAAACATAAAATGTACAAGTTAGAATTTATTTTATTAATGTATAATTTTTTGCTTTTATGAAAACTGTTTCTGCAATATATTTTGAAATTTTTTTTGTTGAAATAAAAATTATAAATTTTATCATAATAAAAATACTATAAATTGTAATAAAATTTATTGAAATCATATTTTTATTGTGTGCGCCTGTAGTGGGTTCTTTGGTATGTCCCACCCGGCAATGGAGGTGGCACACAACCTCCATTGCCACACCTTAGACAGTGAAGACACCCTGGTTGAAATACTCCCGCCTGCTGATGAAAGACAGTATGGTCAGGTGGGAGTTCAGGAGCAGCTTTTCAGGCGGAGCTGCAAACCTGTAAATTCCAGCCAGGACCAGGTTGTCCTGGATGACGTGGTCCACCAAGTTGTATCCAGAGGGACCTTCTTCCCATCCAGAGCAAGCCTGGCCTTTTCAATCCCAAGAAGGACTCTTTCCAGGTCCTCCATGCTGGCTCCCATCCTGAAAAAGAAAAGGTATCCCAGGTAAACCATAAGATGAAGCTTTTGCCCAGCAAAGGCTTCAGTAACCTCACAAAGTTTGTTGTATACCATGCTGATCTTCTTCTCATGCTTTGTCTTTGCAAAGATCATCTCCATGGCTGCAGGGAACTCTGTTTTATCAGCGCTCTAGGCCAGCTTGAAGTTAATAAAGAGGATTTTGATTTTCTTGACAGCTGTTACGTTTGCAACAGCCAATTTTCTAACTTTGCGCCCAAAGTTTTCCAGCAGGTAAGAGAGTGTGTGTTCCACCAGGAAGCAGAAGCAAGCAGCCGTATGGGCTCAGCCCATCTCTGGTACATTCTTGAATGGGAGCATTGCCAGGACGTCCCAAACAAACTCAATGGAGTTTACACAGTAAACTCCACTGAGGGATACCAGGTCTAGACTGACCAGTTGGGCATCCTTGTAGGCAGTAACTGCCCACTTAGATGCCCCCTTGGCATGCCTAAGTTCTGCCAATGCCTTCCATGACATCAGAAAGGACCTGTAGATACGGTCCTCCAGCTCCTGCATAACAGGGGGGACAGATACAATTGCTTTGCCACATAAGTGGCATAATTTGCATAAAAGGTGGCTGGGACAAAGGGAACCAGGACTTGGCAGAGTTTGCTGTCTACGTTTTCTAAGAAAAAAGGTAAGTTTTTTGATAATTTATTAATTTTGTTTTTTAGGCTACCTTCTTGTGTTTCTTCCTTGCCTGCAGCCTTAGCCAGCTTGGCCATTCTTGGCGCAATTAATTGCGCTGTCAATTTAGTATCCTCTGCCCTGGCACGCTTGGCGGGTTTGAGATGTTCATACATCTCCGGGTCATCAACCCAGACAGATGGCACAATAAGATTATATGCCTTAAATTACAGGCCCTACACCACCGTCTTCTGGATGTTGAGAAGATGCTCAATGGTCTTCTCTGGGGTGTCTGGCATTTTTGACATTAGTGCCTTTGCGGACACCTTGTCAATTTTGTCCCCAGTGAGGACGGCAGACTTCACTTTGGCTTTGACCTTGCGGTCAATGTCCTTTATTTTGGCAATTGCCAAGTTGAGATCCTTCAGAAGCTTCTCCAATTCTCTCATTGATTTTTTACTAACCTTTCCATATGTTTTTACAGCTTTTGCCCCAAAAAATTCTGTATTATTTTGATACTGTTGCCTCTTTGTTTATTCCTTTTTGTTTTCCCATTTACTACATTATCCCATCTTTTAACCCATTTTGTATATGCTTTATGCTCAATTCAATATGTGTTGTTTGCTTTGTGTCAGCATTTTTCCTTAATTGCCATATTATTTTTAGCACTTAAACATAGCCCCTTGTGAAAATATTAACAAGAATTTGGTGATCAACTAAATTTGAATTAGAAAATTATAGGTTAAGTGTGTTTAGGTAAAGTTATTACTGATCCAAATTCAAAACCTTAATGATAAACTTTAAGCCAATCAGGAGCCAAGTGATAAAGTGATTGTTGTGACATAAAGGGTCATTCAATAATTCTTTGGTGCATGTGCACTAATTAATCTGATTAGCTGGATGTTTTGCCATTGTACATCATTGCTGCTGTGGCAAGTTGTTGATGGACTAGTGCTCAATCAGCCGCTGGGTTAGCACTAGTCCATTAACAACTTGCCACAGCAGCAATGATGCAAAATAGAAAAACAACCATCCAATCATATTAATTAGCGCACATGCAACAAAGAATTATTGAATGTCCCTTTATGTCATAACAATCACTTTATCACTTGGCTCCTGATTGGCTTAAATTTTATCATTAAGGTTTTGAATTTGGATCAGTAACAACTTTATCTAAAAACATTTAACACTATAATTTTCTAATTCAAATTTGGCTGATCACCAAATTGTTGTTAATATTTTCACAAGGGGCTGTGTTTAAGTGCTAAAAATAACTGTGTTCTGGATCTAGATACACAACATAGTAAATATATGATTTTATAGAAGTAAGCTGAACATAAAGAATAAACCCAACTATAAACAAAGAGAACATGGGCAATTGAAATTCAAAATAAAGATAATATAAATAGAAAATGTTTGGTGACAGGGGTTTATTGGGGTGGGGGAGAGTAATGCCTAGGAGGCAGAATAGTGCAGAAAGGAAGACGTAGAGGCGGTGCTGGTCTGGGGGGTCTGGGATTGGGTGGGTTAGGCTTGCGGGTGAGGAGTGTTAGTGGCGGGGGTGGAGGCAGGAGGATTTTGTGTGATGGCTGACATATAACGCTTGTCGTATTCCTCATTGGTCATTGGCTGGATGGGCTGGTAGGTGGCAGTGACCTGAGGTGGAAGGTGCTTATCCTTACGTCATTGGTTGCCCATGTTCACATGAAAAACCATTTGCGCAAACAAGTCAGCCATCATCTGGCAGTCAAAGAGAAAATTGTGGTCAAGGACTCCAAGATAGAGGTCGTTAAAAGCCTGAGGGCAGCGCTCCTGTAATATGAATTCCATGTTGAAGAAGACAACATCAGCCAGATGGACGTCTGCATGACCAGCGGGGTAGACTGAAGCCTGGTGCCCACGTTGCTGGATGGCCTCAAGGGCGGTGGAGCCACCCTCCATCTGGTGGCTCAAGAAAACCTGGTAATTGGATTTTGAGCCATCCCAGGAGTTGAGTAATCCACTGAGGATGTGGCTGTATGAGTAGGCATTGATAAAATCTGGGTTTGTTCAATAGTAGACAAAACACTTGACTGAAACAGCCAGGAATGCACCAATGAATGTCCCCTTCTTGACCTTCTTACTTCTATTCTTGGTGGTGGCTTTTCCTTGCTCACCAAAATCATCAAAAGCTCTTGATAGCTTGTAATAGGAGATGAACATGACATCATCAGTTAGACTAGTCAGGCATCAGACCAAGTTTGATTTGATGGCGGTGTCATACATAGAATCCTCAGTGCCATCCCATTGGTCACCAGAAAATTGGTAAGAACCCATATTGAAGCCACCTTCCCATACATCTAGAGCTGCACCATGCGCTTGGAGACCCATATGTTATGGTGCGCAAGCTGCTTCCAAAACTGGGTCAAGGGAAGCTTGGGATCCTGCTGGAGGAGGTCAAGCATGATTGGGTATGCCTCAGATATTTGTGACTTGGGGGCCTTCTTGGGCTTCTTGGCTGTCCCAATCAGATTTCCCCTGTTCATCAGGTTGTTGAATTCCCGCATGACAGTAGCTCGGGTAAATTGCAACTGGGCGGCAATCTGTTCCCAGGACAGACCCTGTAGATTTAGTGCCACAATTTCCTGAAGAATTTGGGCAGTGATGATTCATTGCTTGGGGTGCTGGGCCGGGGGAGCTGAAGCCTGATTGGCTGTAGGGGGGAAGGTTGGCTGGTGGCAGGAAGTGTTTCCAAGTCAAGGTTGCCATCCTGATTGGTAGGTTGGTAGTCAGCTTGTGAAGAGGTGGGTATGGGAGCAGGGGCAGAGCTAGACACTATGTGACTACTGAATAAGTCAAAGCCATAGGGGTCAGTGATCAGGTACAGGTCAGCTTCCTTGTTACCTGCCTCAAAGGCTTGGGTGTAAACAGGTGCCTCCACATTCTGAGCCTTGCCTCTATTGAAGCTGGCTTGGCTGCTTGTGTCATTGAAGATGTTGCTGTTGAAAACCATATTGAAAAAAACCTAGGATAAAATCACTAAAAGTAGAAATTTTAAAATTTAATGATTTAATTTTATTTTAATCTTGATTCTATAATTGAAAGGTTTTCAAAACCATTATACACAAATAAGGATCAATGAAAATGAATAAAATGCCTCTGTTCCTAAATTGAATAGTTGTTGATTGGCTGTTAAACTGTTATTTTTCTATTTTAGGCTGCTCATACTACACATCTTGTGTGAGTTCATTTTGTTTTGTTCTTGTGGAATCTTGCTTCTAGATTGCTCAAATTTTGTTTTGTTTTAGTCCTTCTGTTGGTGCCTCATATGAATCCTGATTGGATTATAATATACTCTGGATTAGCCGCCATCCATTTCACTTGTTGTGTCAGTTCATTTTGTTTGTGGTTTGAACTACACCGCTTGATGTTTGATATAATTTCATATAATGGGCTAGTGAAATTTTGTTTTTTGTTTGACAATTCATTTATTAACTGAAATATTATAAATTAATTGAATCCTGAATCTCACACAACTTGGATTTTGTTCAAATATGAAATTATTTCATTTAAATCTGAGGTATTTTTGGTTGTTGCCATAGCTTTTAAACCTACTGTGGGAATTTTATTCATTTTCATGGCTCCTGATTTGTAAAAAATAGTTTTGAGAACCTTCCAAACATGGAATCTTGATCACAATAAAAAAAATCATAAAATTTTAAACTTCTACCTTTAGCAATTTTATCCTAGGTTTTTTACAATGGTTTTCAACAACAACATTTTCAACGGTGCCAGCAGCCAAGCCAGCTTTAATGAAGGCAAGGCTCAGGGCATGGAGGTACCTGTTTACACCCAAGATGTGAGAATTGGGGAGCAGGTTAAGAGTAAATAAAACCAAGCTCTCAACCACAATAAAATCATGGTTTCAGCAACAACCAAAAGGTTTTTGTCAACAATTCTTGGGAGGCCAAAGGGGGGAAGGAATCAACTGAACACCAAAAGCAACAGAAAAAACAAATGGCCAGATTAGACTACCAAATTTTGAGCTTTATTTGAGTAGAGAATGATTAATCAAGGTCTTTTACAACTCTTGCATTCATTTAAAGGATGAGATAGGATTGGGGTGATAGATCAAATTTTATAAACCAATTGACCAATGATATGATCAGATACAAATGCATTTCTTGAGGCAGGAAGATCTTGACAAATTTTGAATGGACATAGTCAAAAGGAAAACTGAATCAACTAAAATCATGAATATGCTTTGGATGCAATTACCACTGCTCCTGGCTGCTCTTGCACATGATATTTAATCAGAGGTGTCTCTTGGGTGGGTTAGGTGGGGGCATCTTCTGAATAATTCCAAAATATTAAATTGATGGCCTTTCTTGGGCTTTTTCAGTAACCTTTTAGATAAGTACTAAAACATAATTTGGTAGAAATTCCTAAGCATTTGGCAGGAATTGAAGTGGAGGCCTAAGGGGAAGGCGTAACTTTACACAAGCCTTTGAGGCGGGTAACAAGGAAGCTGACCTGTACCTGACCCCCAATCCATATGGCTTTGACTTGTTCAACAGTCACCTAGTGTCTAGCTCTGCCCTCACTTCTGTACCCAACCCCGCACAAGCTTCCTGTCAACCAACCAATTAGGATGGCAACCTTGATTTGGAACAACTTCCCACCACAAGCCAACCTGCCCCCTACAGCCAATCAGGCTTTAGCTCTCCTGGCCCAGCGCCCCAAACACAGAATTATTACTGCTCAGATTCTTCAGGAAATTGTGGCACTGAACCTTCAGGGTCTGTCCTGGGATCAGATACCCCAGTCAATTAAAATTCACCTGTGCTACTGTAATGCAGGAATTCAACAACCTGATGAACAGGGGGAACCTGGATGAGACAACCAAGAAGCCCAAGAAGGCCCCAGAGTCCCAGATCAGCAAGGCCTACTCAATTATGCTTGATCTCTTGCAGTGGGACCCCAAGCTTCCCTTGACCCAGGTCTGGAAGCAACTTGTGCACCATGACATTTGGGTGTCTGAGCACATGGTGCATCACTGGATGTATGGGAAGGTGGCTTTAATACAGGTTCTTACCAATTTTGCTGGCAACCAATGTGATGGCACTGAGGATTCCCCTTATGATCAGGCCATTGAATCAACCCTAGTCTGATGCTTGACTAGTCTAGCATATGACATCATGTTCACATCCTACTACAAACTATCAATAGCTTTTGAAAATTTTGGTGCCCAAGGAAAAGCCACCACCCAAAAAGGGAGGAATAAGGTCAAGAAGGGGACATTTATTAGTGCATTTCTGGCTGTTTCAGCCTTGGGTTTTGTTTACTATTGGACAAACCCAGATTTTACCAATGGCTACAAGTATTGCCACATACTTGGTGGATTACTTGACTCCTGGGATAGCTTGAATTCCAAACACCAAGTTTTCTTGAGCCACCAGATGGAGGGTGGCTCCACCGCCCTTGAGGCCATCCAGCAATGCGGGCACCAAGCCTCTGTGTACCCAGCTGGTCACGCTGACATCCATCTGGCTGATGTTGTGTTCTTTAATATTGGAGATACACTACAGGAGCGCCGCCCTCAGGCTTTCAAGATCCTCTATCTTGGAGTTCTTGACCACAATTCTCTCTTTGGTTTCCAAATGGTGGCTGACTTGTTTGTGCAGATGGTTTTTCATGTAAATATGGGCAGCCAATCACAGAAAGACAAGCACCTCCCATCCCGTGCCATAGCCACCTACCAGCCAATCAAGCCAATGGCAGACAAGAAATATAACAAGTGTTATATGGAGGTCATCACTCACAATCCTCCTACCCCTACCCCCACCACCACACCCCCCATCTTCCAGCCCCACCCACACAATCCCAGACCCCCCAGGCCAGCACTGCCTCTTTGTCTTCCTTCCTGTGCTATTCTGCCTACTAGGCATCACCCTCCCCTGCCCCAATAAACCCCCTGTCTCCAAACTTTTCTATTTACACTATCTTTATTTTGAATTTCAAGTGTTCATGTTTTCTTTGTTTATAGTTGGTTTTATCCTTTATGTTCAGCTTATTTCTATAAAATCATATATTTACTATGCCATGTATCTAGATCCAGAACACATTTATTTTTAGCAACCAAACACTGCCCCCTGTGAAAATATTATTAAGAATTTGGTGATCAACTAAATTTGAATTAGAAAATTATAGGTTAAGTGTGTTTAGGTAAAGTTGTTACTGATCCAAATTCAAAACCTTAATGATAAACTTTAAGCCAATAAGGAGCCAAGTGATAAAGTGATTGTTGTGACATAAAGGGTCATTCAATAATTTTTTGGTGCATGTGCGCTAATTAATATGATTGGCTGGTTGTTTTGCTATTGTGCACTATTGTTGCTGTGTCAAGTTGTTGATGGACTATTGCTAACCCAGTAGCTGATTAGGCACTAGTCCATCAACAACTTGCCACAGCGGTAATGGCGTACAATGGCAAAACATCCAGCCAATCATATTAATTAGTGTACATGCACCAAAGAATTATTGAATGTCCCTTTATGTCATAACAATCACTTTATCACTTGGCTCCTGATTGGCTTAAAGTTTATCATTAAGGTTTTGAATTTGGATCAGTAACAACTTTACCTAAACACACTTAACCTATATTTTTCTAATTCAAATTTAGTTGATCACCAAATTATTGTTAATATTTTCACAAGGGGCTATGTTTAAGTGCTAAAAATAATATGGCAATTAAGGAACAATGCTGACACAAAGCAAACAACACATATTGAGATGAGCGTAAAACATATACAAAATGGGTAAAAAATGTGATGTTGGAGTAATGTGAAAACAAGCAGGGATAGAAAAAGAGACAATATTATCAGAATAATACATATTTTATTGGGGGTAAGGCTATAAAAACATATGGAAAGATTAGTAAAAAATCAATGAGAGAACTGGAAAAAATGCTCAAAGACCTTGACTCTGCAATTGCAGAGATCAAAGAAATTGACTGCAAGGTCAAAGAAAAAGTCAAGGCTGTCATTCTCACTGGGGAAAAAATTGACAAGGTGGCTGCCAAGGCACTTATGGCCAAGATTCCAGAACCCCTGAAAAAAAATTGAGTGTCTTCTTAAGGCTCAAAAAACTGTGGTTGAGGGCCTCTGGTTCAAGTCATTTGCCCTCTCTGCGCTGTCTGTCTGGGTCAATGACCCTGAGATGTATGCACATCTCAAGCCAGAAAAGTGCGCCAGGAAAGAGGATACTAAATTGCTAGCACAATTGCTTGTGCCAAGAATAGCTAAGCCTACTGAAGCCGCTGGTAAGGAAGAAACATGAGAAGATAACCTAATAAAAAATTAATAAAATTGTCAAGGGTCTGGATGTACAAGTATTCCGGCTATTGCCATCACACCTAACATCCTGTCATTGCCTGATTTGATGCCTTTCCAATATACCATTTGACATACCAAAAATGGCACCAAACCAATATCACATGACTGTCCAGGTATCCAGCAACTTGAACCCATCCAGCACATGACTAGCCCCTTGGTTTGATCCAATTAAATCCCCGCCACAGCTAAAGCTATATAAGTCTAAAATTATTATCCAATAAAATATACTTCTTCTCTTCCTACTTTTATATTTGAAGCTTCCCCAAAAGGCGCTCCTTATCACTGGTAGCACTACAGTTTTTGACCACACTGATGAAAGAGAAAATGACTGAACAGAACCTGCCCACCTTTGCCCACGTACTCAACCAGGCCACATCCCAGGATACCTGGAAAACGCACTTCTGCACCCACAACATTGATGAGGATATTCCTAGTGGATGCACTGTATTTGAAGGTCTGGTCATGCCCAAAGCATGCACCAAGATAATTCAATACAGTTGCTCTCTACAACCACAAACAAACGCACAACCACCTATCACAGGTGAAGTTACCAACACCAAGTACATTGGTATTGGCAAGTTCTTTGGTAAAAACAAAGAAAACATCATCAACTGGCTAGACCCCACAGCTGCCAAACTCCGCGCCAGCCGCATCCCCCACAAAAAATGGGTCCAGGAAGCCAGCAAGCGCCTATACAAGGCCACAGCTAACTGGTTTGCCATCTGGGTTGGCTCACAAACCAATGACCAGCTTGACAACTGGGGAGAGTTCAAAGCCGACATCACCCACAATTTCTGAGTCACTGAATCTCTCCAAGACATTGCAATACAGCTCAGTGATCTTCCTCAGAAGACCACTATTGCAGCTTACACCAACAAATTTGAGAAAATACACCAAAAAATTCAAAAGCCAGCACAAGCTGACAACATACACACTAGAGCATCATTCATCAACAGAATAAAACCCTCTGTTGCTGCCCTCATCTGCCCAGAAGCAAATGCCTCCATGCCCGCGCTCATTGCTGAAGCCAAGCACGCTGAAAAACGCGCCAACATGGAATATGCTGCACGCAACAGCAACTGCGCCTCAAACGGCAATGGCAGAGAAAACGCCAATGGCAATAAACGCCAAAGTATCAATCATAGCAATGGCAACTCCAATTGTAACAATGGCAATCACAGCCAAAGCACAAACTGCTCCTGTCCCAAGAAAGAGGACACCACCAAAGTTAACAATGTTGAAGTAGCAACCCACTATGAATCTGACCCCACATTCTCTGACCTCAAAGGTCTTGAAACAGAGGAACAGGGAAAAGAGGAGGGGGAACAGGCTTAAGTGCCCCTGTCTCCCCCAACTTGACAAGAAACTGTACCAAGGCACAAACTTTGCCTCTCACATCCCATGTGTCCTGCAATCCTCCATTTTTATGAACTTAAAAATTAAAGATTGCTCACAACTTCTTGTCTATCCATGCACTTACAAATCTCATACACATAAAATTTTATTTGACTCTGGTGCACAACACACTATGGTTAGAAAACCTTTTGTAACCAAGTACAAAATATCAGTTGTCAAATACAACTTCAAATACACTAGAATAGCAGACAAGTCAAAAGTTCTGCTCAAAGGCAAAACAACGCCCTTCAGAATTGACCTCCAAGGCATACAAACGTCCATCAAAGGACTTGTCATGAACAACATAAACTACAAAATTGTAGCAGGCATGGAATAGTTTACCCAAGTGAATCCCAGCGTATTTTGGAAAACAAAACCATGACCATCAAACACAATGGAGTCAATTTCAACATTCTCAAAGAACCCAACAACCTCATTCTAAGAGACACAATATTTGTTCAAGTCATAAATCAAGATGACTCTGAACATCTAACCAAAGACAGTAACCTCCACATAATGAGGTACTCCAAATTTAATAATATACAAACACAAAAGATCCCCTGCCCAGAACTTGCGGCACTCCTAAACAAATACACTCATGTATTCAAGGAAGAACTCACATAGTTACCCCCCAAACAAAAGGTCAAACATGGCATCAACTTATGCAAAGTCATGCCCAAACCTGCACCCCTCTACAGACTCTCTCCCATGGAGACCCAAACACTTAAAGCCCACATTGAGGACAATCTAGCCAAAGGATTCATTTGTCCTTCTGAATCCCTGTGGGGGGCAGCAGTTTTCTTTGTAAAGAAGAAAGAAGGATCTCTTTGCTTAGTTACTGACTACAGAGCAATAAACACAAGTACAGTAAAAAATAAATACCCGCTTCCCCTCATAGAAGACCTATTTGCAAGGCTCTCTGGAGCAAAAATTTCTCAAAAATTGACCTCACATCTGGTTATAACCAAGTTGAAGTTAAAGAGAAAAACATACCAAAGACCACGTTCTGCACGCAATTTGGGTTGTTTGAATGTAAAGTAATGAATTTTGGGATGACAAACGCCCCAGAACATTTGTCACCATGATGAACCAGGCGCTAAACAGACTCTTGAAAACATTATGTTACCTCAACAACATTATAATATTTTCAAAAACAAAAGAGGAACACCTCACGCATGTCTGCAAGACACTTGATTGACTTGCAAAGCACAAGCTATATGCTAAGCCTAGTAAGTGCCAATTTATGGAAAATGAACTCCTGTTCATGGGCCACATTGTCTCTGACGGTGGCATCAAAGCAGACCCAGATAAGATAAAAGCCATAAATAACATGCAACTCCCCACCTCTGTGAAACAAGTAAGATGCTTTCTTGGTATGGTAGCTTACCTAAGGAAATACATCAAAGACTGCGGAAAGCTCACTGCACCAATCAATGACCTAACCAAAGGTAATTCCAAAAAGAAATTCATCTGGACTCCAGAATGCAACAAGAATTTCCAGCTATTAAAACAAGCTTTGATTGAAGCACCAATCTTGCAATACCCTAACAACAACAGGTGCTACAAGCTTGAGTCAGACACTAGTGACACTGCCATTGGCGCAGTATTACACATCTGCCAGCCAGGGCAGCAAGATTTCCTGCCAGTATGTTACAAAAGCAGAAAGCTAACAAACACTGAGCAAAGGTACCCAATACACAATAAAGAATTGCTAGCAATATATCACACATGCAAGAAATGGAGATGTTATCTCAAAGGACACTTAAACGTCCAAGTGCTAACTGACCACAAATCCTTAATCTATTTCAAAACTCAGAACGCACTTGCAAGGCGCAAAGCCAAATGGATGTCCTTGCTGGAACAGCTTAACCTGGACATCCAATACAAAAAGGGGGCAGAGCTGGTCACAGCTGATGCTCTCTCTAGGCTATTCCAGCCAAGAGAGGATCACCCTGACCACCTGGACCCTGACTGGCCCAACCTATATAACACTGAGTACAAGACAAAAGGAAATGACCCCTCCATACACCAACTAACCTATGATACACTAGTAAGGAATGAAAAACATTTCCACATATCAAATGGCACGTTATACCAAATCATCAAGCATAAACACATTCCATACATTCCACTCACACAAAGAGTTGACACTATACTAAGATACCACCGTCTTCTAGGACATACAAAGGCCAACAACCTATATCTCACATTAAAAGAGATAGTATGGTGGCCCAACCTGAAGCAAGACATAATTGATGTTCTAAAGAAGTGCACAGTGTGTGAAAAATACGCCAGCACTAAGGCGCCAACAGTCAACCCAGTACCTGACCCCAAACCATTTAAGGTTTGGGGACTGGACGTAGTGGGACCCTTCCCGGAAACCAAAACAAATCAATTTTTCCTAATTGTAGCCATCAACTTTACCATACGTTGGCCCATCTGCTGGGCAACAAAAGATCACAAGGCAGAAACAATAAATCAATTCATCAATAAAGCAATCATAGCGGACTACAACACTCCAGACTACATCATAACAGATAGAGCAAAAGAGCTAACAGACCACGTAGTAAACAACAATCTAAAAACAAAGAGCATCAAACACTCCACAACCTTGCCCTACAGGCCACAGGCCAACAGCAGAGTTGAACACCTGAATGGCAGCCTTATCAGAGCCCTGGAGAAAATAATAGATGGCAAAGCCAAAGACACATGGCCACTCTATGTGAAACATGCACTACTAGTATCCTGGGTTTGTACTAATCAAGGGACAGGCAACTCACCGTTTGAACTAACATACAGGTACAAGCCAGAAATAGTCACCCACAATAATCAACTGTATGTGAAGATCCCCCCGGGAAAATCTCCCACAGTAGAACAGAAACCAGCTCTACAACACATACACCTCAAAGCCAAACTGGCAGAAACAAAAAGACCTAAAGCCCAAAAGGTAACCTCAACAGAGGACCCACTTCCCATCAACTCCCCCGTCTGGGTCCTAGCTGGGAGCAGAAAGAAGCTAGACTCAGTACACAGAGGACCAGGAAGAATCATCAGATATTGACCAGACAGGAACACCTACTTGGTTAAGTTCCAGGGTGCCAAAGAGCCCATCACCAAAAAGTATCACAGATTGCGCCTCCGCCCTAGCAAAGGAGACTACTTAACCCAGTTGGTGCCCACTAATAAACAACTCTAGGAACATCAGGCAGCAGCCATCAAGACAAAGCCCTCTCCTAATGTACCTGAGTAACCCCTTAAGGGAGGGGTGTGTTGAGGGTCTGGATGTATGAGTATTTTAGCTATTGCCATCACACCTAACATCCAGTCATTGCATGATTTGGTGCCTTTCTAATATACCATTTGGCATACCAAAAATGGCACCAAATTATTATCACATGACTGTCCAGGTATCCAGCAGCTTGAACCCATCCAGCACATGACCAGCCCCTGGGTTTGATCCAACTAAATCCCTGCCACAGCTAAAGCTATATAAGTCTAAAGTATTATCCAATAAAATATACTTCTTCTCTTCCTAATTTTATATTTGAAGCTTCCCCAAAAAGGCGCTCCTTATCAAAATTTCAAAATACTTACCTTATTTTAGAAAACAGACAGCAAAATCTGCCAATTCCTGGTCCTCTTTGTCCCTGCCATGTTCTACGCCAACTACGCCAATAATGTGGCAAGGAAGCTGTTCCTGTCTCCCCCTGTTTTGTGAGAGCTCAAAGATAAAATTAACAGCACCTTTCTAATGTTCAGGGAGGCATCAGCTGGGCTCACACATGGCAAGGGGGCATCCAAGTGAGCAGTTAATGCCTACAAGGATGCCTAATTGGTCTGCCTGGACCCAATGGTCCTCGGTGGATTTTACTGTGTAAACTCCATTGAGCTTATTGGGATGTCCTGGTAACACTCCCATTCAAGAACATATCAAAGATGGGCTGGGCCCATGCGGCTGCTTGCTTCTGCTTCCTGGTGGAACACACACTCTCTTACCTGCTGGAGAACTTTGGGCGCAAAGTTAGAAAATTGGCTGTTGCAAACGTAACAGCTGTCAAGAAAACCAAAATCCTCTTTATTAACTTCAGGCTGGCCTGGAGCGCTGATAAAACAGAGGTCCCTGAAGCCATGGAGATGATCTTTGCAAAGACAATGCATGAGAAGAAGATCAGCATGGTATACAACAAACTTTGTGAGGTTACTGAAGCCTTTGCTGGGCAAAAGCTTCATCTTATGGTTTACCTGGGATACCTTTTCTTTTTCAGGATGGGAGCCAGCATGGAGGACCTGGAAAGAGTCCTTCTTGGGATTGAAAAGGCCAGGCTTGCTCTGGATGGGAAGAAGGTCCCTCTGGATACAACTTGGTGGACCACGTCATCCAGGACAACCTGGTCCTGGCTGGAATTTACAGGTTTGCAGCTCCGCCTGAAAAGCTGCTCCTGAACTCCCACCTGACCATACTGCCTTTCATCAGCAGGTGGGAGTATTTCAACCAGGGTGTCTTCACTGTCTAAGGTGTGGCAATGGAGGTTGTGTGCCACCTCCATTGCCGGGTGGGACATACCAAAGAACCCACTACAGGCACACACAATAAAAATCTATTCAAGTTAAGCTAGACTTTTAATTTTTCTTTTTAAAGGCCTAATTTTTCTAATTCTTTTTTAGCAAACAAGTTTTGAAGAAAAACCTCGAGAATGTCATCATAAAAGCACAATAATATACATTAATAAACTATACTTCTGATTTGTACCTTATACGTTTAAATTTTTTTGATTTGATTTTTATATTTATTTGATATGAGTAATATAAATATATTCACATAATCCAGTATCAAGTGTTTGGAATAACCTCTGATGGCATAAAAAAATGATTATAATTAAATAAATTATTAACTTTCATTGATGGTCCTGATGAATGTGATTGCGGGCTTGGAAACATCTAAATATAAAATAATAATAAATAAATCTTGAATAGTAAATTAGAGAATATAAAAAGGTCAGACAAGCTAAGCCTTTAATTGATTGGCTGTTTGGTAAGGCACGCAGGGATGAACAAATTAGCGTGACCATAGGATTTGGCCACAGCCTCAGCTGGGAGGATGTGGATCCCAGCCTTAAGCAAACAAAAGAAGTCATTGGTCCCAGTTGGGGTCCCTTGCTTGACAACTCACTTGAGCCACCCAAAAACTTCCTCAATGGGATTAAAGAAGGGAAAATAGGTGGGGAGGAATAGAAGGCGCATATTTGCTGTGGCCAATTGCTGGGGGCCCACTGCAATGCTTGTGTCAATCATCAGGAATTCCTCAAGAATATCAGCCACCTTATGGAGACCAACATTGTCCAGCACAATTACGTTGGTGAAGCCCAGGCTTGTGCGCCTCAGGTGCTCCTGGACCAATCAGAGAAATGCTAGAAAGGTCCGGCTATTGTGGGAGCCTAGTATAATTTGATAAAGCTCAATCCCCTTTGAACCAAGAAGAGCCACCATCAAATAGGCTGTGGCACGGACTGCAGCACACTGAGCTACCCCATCATTTGAGCCTTTGATGACATAGCCATATGCATTGCATATAGATGAGGCAAATGCTGAATTTTTAATATAGTAGAATTTCACTGTCCCTTTGTTTTTGAGTACAGTGTAGGCCTCAGCATATTTTTTCCGGGTCTCAATGTTGGTTGAGCTATTCCAATTGTAGGAAGATACCCCAATCTTTTTCCAGGAAAGGCACATTCCCTTCAACATATGGTAGTAAAAGGAAATTGAGGCCTTAACCCCAAAAGTAGATTTAACCATGGCCTGCATATTTACCAGTTCAAGATGACAATATTGGGTTATCCACTAGTAAATTGCCCATTTGTGCTCCTTGGTGAGCATGGTGGACACACACAGGGATTTCTCTGCGGCAAGGACTTGGCCAAACTCAATGAAGGTGTTGAATGCCTTAGAGGCATACTTGGGATCCACTCCAACAAGGGCCACAGCCGCCTTGTAGCCACCAGATGTGACGGAAATTGAGGGATAATAAGAAGCTGTCTTCATGTGGTGGGGATCACCCATTAAATTCCACATAGAGTTAATGATTAACCACCAACGTAGCTTCAGATATAATTTTGTGAAATTTCCAAATGAGATACTAGGGTTAAGTAAAATAATTAACTCCAACCAAAAGAGCCCTGTATAAATGGCCTGTGAGAGAATCAGAGTGTCTTCAGCATAAAATTAAGGACATTGAGATAGCACCAGAGTTTCAGCTTTGACAGTAGAAGGAATATTTCTGGGATTGGCAGGCATTGAATTAATATTCAGTAGAGACAACAACAAAGTACCAACAGCAGGGCCCCATCTTCCAGTAATGATTCTGCTGAGAATCAGATTGTAGGGGATGTAGTGCAAAAGGCCAACTACAGGATGAATTTTTAAAATAAAGATTAGACCAAGGGTTATTTGATTTTATTGAGTAAATTTTTGGAAGGACTCAACGCTTAAGAGTTGAAACAGTGAAGTAATTCAAAAACATATCAAAATTTGACTAAGTAATACCACCTGAATACTGAGCTCCTATTACTTTCACATTGTCAAGTGAGTATCTAGTCCAGGTTGCAAAGAGCCCTTGAGTGACCAACTTTCTGATGACCATTCTGATAAATAAGTTCATATCTGGTGACCCTTAAATTACGTCAATTTATTAATTTCAGCTTACAGGAGAGGGAATCAGATTCAAATGGCAAACTGGATCAGCCATAACCCATTTTGATCAACTGTTTGATTCCAATAAAATAAATTGGTCAATTTTGTTAAAGGGTTTCTGGCTTTTTGAGCCTTCCTACTTGGCCAAATAATTCCTGGCATTATGGAATCTACAGTGTCACCAGATTCCTGCATGAGCTAGAGAATAATGATCTGCTTGATATTGGGAATGCACTTCTGGGCAGGATTAGTGAGCTCAGATACACTGGGATCCTGATTGGTGACAGGCTTGCAAGGCATGGGTACCTTATTGTAGAAGGCTACAACCTTTTTGAGCCTAGCTGTCCCTCATTAATTCTGTAGAACTCAGGCTCCTTGTCCTCTTCCTGATTGCCATCAATGACATAAGGCTTGTAGCTAGTGTCAAGCACAGGCTTAACCTTTTCCAGCATGGCTGACAGGATCAATTCTTGGCAGTACACAGCATCAAACACATACAAAGTAAGTTCTACCTCCTTGTTTCTAACTGTTTTTGTTGTGGTCATCTTGGTGGGCTTCTGGGTCAGCTTAGGGACCTGAGGGTTGATGCTCTGCACCCTAGCAACTTGTGCTCCTTAAACCAGCTGTGACAGTGCAGCATCACTATTGAACTCTCCTCTCCCATCTTATTCCTGAGTAGGCACTTGAGTTACACTAACTCTGTTCTTTAACCTGCAGGGGCAGCCACAACTGCAGCACACAACAGGTGCATCATTAATCTGCTATTGTTTAACTTCCATTTTAAAATTTAATAAAGTACTACATAAAACTTAATTAAGTTATAAACTAGTTTTTAATTTTTGCTTTTTATCTGAATATGAATATTTAATTAGAGTTTTCCCTACCCAATATCCCAATTATATTTTTTTCTTAATTAGTTGTTTTTGGATTTAGAATGCCCATTTTAGAATACCTGAAATAATTTACACCCATTTTCACAGATTTTACGCCAAATTAAGCACCCAACACAATATTTTTAAAATTTATGTTTCAGATCTTTTGTCTTATTTTAGATACCTTGGTATCATTCTTGATTACATTACATTGCACACAACATTTGAGTGGTTTTGTTTACATAGTGGTTGCTATTGTGTTTTTTATTAATTGAATTTTTACTCACCACGCTTGGGTGTATTTTGTCACCAATTCACATGGTAAACATATGTACACCAAAAGTCAACTCACATCATTTAGTTTGTGAATCCTTGTATTTTGGATTACAATTTGAATATTTTTGCTTGGCGTGTGAGCAATTTGTTGCTGTGTTGACCCATTTTGCCCATTAATTCCAAAAATCCCTGTTAACAGAGTGTATATTTTAACCCAATAGTTGGAATAGACTTAAATATGAAATTGTTTTGTTTAAATATTAGGTATTTTTGGTTGTTGTCATAGCTTTTAAAACTACTCTAAGTGCACATTACTACAGAGTGGGCTACAGTTGCAGCTACACATTGCAGCAATTGCTATTAATTCCCAAACCTGATCCATCAGGACATAATAGGCTGGCTGAAATGTCTTAGCATCTGAGTTCCAATTGGGAATGTAAATCTGACGGATTTGAGTGCACAACTAGAATAGCCTTGACCATCAGGATTAATTCCAATGATAATCTTGACCATTCTAATATGAAACCTAATTTACAACATTTCCACCACCAGAATGAACAAATATTATAAATGCAGGTAATAGACCCAAGGGCTGCATGTGTCAGGAAATCATTTCACAAAAAATTTACTTTATCCTCTAATGTGAGAGCCAGAGCAGTAGCCAGTAAGTCTGACAGGCTATCCAAGGAAAAGAGTGTTCAAGATAAGAAACAGAAGAGATATGAGTGCTTAGTGAGAAAAGTTCAAAACACACAAGAGAAAGAGACAGTAGTCCAGCTAGAAGCCCAACAGGAAGAAGGGGTCACCTGGTTTTATCTCTCCAGTGTTCTGAACTGGGAGGATGCAACTGAAGTTGATTTTGGAAAAGAATCTTATCTACATGATTTATTCCAGGAGGTGTTACAGTAGTTTAAACCCTATGGCAACAAGCAAAAAAACTTCAGATTTAAACAAAGTCAGCTCAGATGTAAACAAAAATAGCTAATATGTAAATAAAATTAGAACCCAATGAATTTATATTAATTTACAATAGATTTGGGCTCTATCAATTTTTTAGATTATATGATTTAATTTACATCTGAGTTGGATTCATTTAATTCTGAAGTTTTTTTGTTGTCATAGGGTTTAAAACTACTGTAAGGGAGACATTAATTATGACTCAGGCCAAGATTAAGGAGGGAAACCATTATCATTTCTGGTTTGATCAAAAGTCAGCCCTGAAGTTTGAGTGGCAAGGGAAGAAATTTTGATCAAGAACAGATTGACCTTGTTTTGGCAGTATTCTGGGGGATTATTTGATCTTGGTTTAACAAGGAAAAAGTGAACCTGGAAGTAGCCAGCTGGATTGACAAGGTTCACAAGAACTTCTGTATCCAGTGGGTGAAAGCCGGCCTTCATACATCCCTGAATCTCAAGAGCAAGGATATATACACCAGATTGACACTACTAGGGAATCTGTTTACTTTTCCTTCTTAGAAGCCACCGGTGGCTGAGGTGGAAGATGTTTCTTTGCTGTTCAAGGGGATTATACAGGAAGTGTACAAGCATGACATCACTCTGAACAGAAAATACTGGAGCTGAGAACACTTTTTCTGGGATGCTCTGGTAGTGGGTATTGAATTCCCAGTCTGGATGAGACTTAATTTAGCACAGGCTTGGGGCAAGTATCCTGACTATCCAATCTTCTGTTTGTGGAATTTTAAGGAGGACTATGCTGAGGAGTATATGGTAGCCTGTAAGGTTCTCCTCACAATGACTTGTCACTTAAAGACAGTGATTTCCAAGCATTGCAAATCCCAATAAAGCTTTATTTTCACTTTATATTGCCTAATTCCTTTCTTTCTATACAAACCGGCAACAACCCATGGCATTTTTATTGGGTTTTCTTTTTATGGATTGTTGTCCTAAAGGGGGTTTACTCATGACCACCAGGAGCCATACACATATATTAAACATGGACTCTAGTGACCAGCTGTTCAGTGGTAGGTTCTTTCAGCATATAACAGTCAGGACCTGCTTTCTGGATGACCTTAACAGGTCCTTGCCATAGGGAGGCAAGTTTGCTTTCACGTCTTTAGCCTCTGTTGCTATAGAAGTAGTTCAGGCCTCCAATCTGATAGCTAGCAAGGGAAGGGTATTTAGACTGGGCATGCTCTACATTCTTTTGCTTTGTGATAAGGTTGACAGTATAGGCTTCAGACTGTATTTTGATTAGGGTCTTAGCCAGCTTGTGAAGGTAGGCATCTGGGGTGACAGCAGGGTTGGGTTTTACCAGAGAGTACAGGTGAGGAGGCAACCAAGGCTGGTAATCATACAAGAGTTGGAAGGGGGTCTTGCCTGTTACTCTATGGTAGCTAACATTGTAGGCAAATTTGGCTGAAGACAGGTAAGTGTCCCATTCTGACTCATGTTGATGTGCTAGTTTTGTGAGGATTTGTAATAAGCTTGCATTAGTCTTTTCAACCATTTCATTGGTTTAGGGATGGTATGGTGTGGAAAAATTGCCTCTGATACTCATCAGTTGGTTTAATCTGGGTATCATGTAGCTATTAAAGTTGGTTTCATTATCATTTAGCAGCATCTGAGGGCATCTATGTTGGTAGATGATGTGTTCCAAGATAAAAATGATTGTAGTGAGGGAAGACTGGTTTGGGATAGCCTTGGCTTCAAACCACTTAATCAACTAGTTCAAAGCCACCATGATGTGCTTGTTTTCCCTTTGGTGACTGGCCAGGGTCCCACCACATCAATAGCAGCAGTGTGGAAAGCAAATCCTGGGCAGATTAGCTTGTGCTAAAATCTTGCAATCTTTGGGTGTTCAACATTGTAGATATGACAAGCAGTCAGAATTTCAGCAACATCATAATGCATTTCTTCCCACTAGCAGTGCTGATGCAACTTATTAAGGGTATTTTATAAAGCTGCATGTCAGGAAGCCAGTCATAGGTAGAGGCATTGGGTGGCTTGGGGTGAGGTGCGGCCAAGCCAGCGGGTAAAGCCCACCATAGAATGGGTGCTAACTTGATAATGTAAGATACATATTGCCTGAGTAAGGACCAGGTTCCGGAGTTGGGGACTATGGAATCTACCAATCCTTTCAAAGTAATGTAGAATACTCCAAACAGTTGGATAGATGTGGTCTCGGCTGCGGCAGTAGGTTCCAGTGGGCAGTCTGGTCTTGGGGTTAATGGTGGAGTCATGGGAACAAAGTACGCCGGTAGGTAGTTGTACTTGTCCTTGAACAATAAGGGTGGTATATCAATCCTCTTTCCTTTGCGTCCAATGTATTTGATGCTTCTAGTCCTTGCCAATTGGTTGGCAATGAGGATGGTTTCCAAGTTGTACTCCGAGTAGGCCGGGTTGGGCAGGTATTCAGTAAAGTGAACAGGTCCAAAGGGGGCTCCCAGGGGGACAGTATAATGCCTGGGGCGGTTCAGCAGGTTGGTCTCTAGAGGGGGCAGCAACCTGATTGTCTCCTTGGCTGGAATTAAGATGGAAGATCACTAAGACTAGATAGGGTAGAATTTATTCAAACCAAAGGTTCATAAACTTTATGATTGAAAATGACAATGAGGTCATCACCATACTGCTGGGGTTTTTATACCATGGGACTTTGCTTCTTTGATTTTTGTAGGGTTCAGGTTTGCAGACAAGGCACTGGCGGGGCATGGATCTTGGCTTAGAGTCTTGAGGGAGGTAGATCCAGGTTGCGCCTGCTCTGAAAAATAGAAGTGACAATGCTTCCTTCCACTGCCACTTTTCACTATGTCACCTGAGTAGTTCAATTGTACTACCCCTTCTGGACGGAGGGCTGGCAGTTGCTATTGGTCATTGGCAGAGTTAAAAATAGGGTTTTTTAAGCTCCTTAAGGCAAGCTACAACTGCTGCATAGGTTCAGATCTTTGGTGGCTCAAGGTTGGCACCAATATGGTGACCATTTGGGGAATTGTCCTTGGGAGACTGGCAGGTCTCAGAGTAACTTGTCAACTAGGGTTTGCAATTTAGCAAGTGGGCAGGTTTCTGTCCACTTTGTGTGACTCAAGTAATCTTTGGAGGGTCAGGGTTTGATTCCAGGGTTTCCAATGTTGATTTTGAAACTCCAGTATTGGCTCTTGGCAGGTTGGCAATAGGTGCTTCCCCACCCTCCGTTTGCCAGGTTACATTTCCTTTGTGGGTATGGGTCTTTATTGTAAAATATGCAGCCTGGGTGCTGATTTCTACAAATAGTTAGTCTACTACTTCTTTATCTTAATACTATACCTATTGTGGTATAGTGACAGCCTGGATAAGGACAGAAGAATATAAGAAGATAATAAGACAAAATTGGTGTTTATTTAGATAGTAGTACACTTATATAGAGCGAGGCGGGGGAATTGCCACCAGAGGCAGGGAGGCACAGACAGAAGGACTTCCCTAATGGAGGAGAGTGGATTGGCACAGCTAAAAGTCCTGCGCAAGAGAACAACTGCTTCCTTGTGGCTTTCCTTAAGGAGGTAGATATAAATAACTTTGTTGTTCTATTTATAATCCCGGAAGTGTAGCCTGTGCCTGATGCCTATTTGAAAGGCAAATCAAATACCCATTTTAGAGGCGTTTTAAACGTCTTTATCACTAGTAGAATCATGATGCAATGGAACAATTGTGCAATTGTTCCATTGCTTAATCCCTAAGTGGATAACTTTACATCTAATTCATTCAGGATCTGCAACATTTCCCTCCACTGGATTAGACAACAGGTTTAAAAATGGCTGGCGTCTCAAGGTGATGGCTATGGTGAACAGTCCCTCTAGAAGAGTCACAAGAAGAGTCTTGAAGAAGGTGCAAGTGGTAATTCCAAAGAGGCACAAGCATACCAGGCCAGTGGAGGTGGTGAAGGCAGCAGAGAAGCAGGTAGTCCTGCATGATGTGGACGGCAGCTATCTGGACTTGGGGGTTCACCTAGATCAGCTACTGGTGCCTCAGCTGGCCTTAGGGGGGACAGACCCATTGTTTGCTGTGCTGTTCTTAGCTTTGAGTGAGCCCAGGGAGGTGACAGGAACTGGGTTGCAAAAGGGTAACAGTATCCATTGGCGGTTCTCCATGCAAGCAGAAGAAGAATACTTGGAGGCTCAGCTGAAGAAATTCCAATTTGAGGGTCAAGGGCTCTCAGTCTTGCAACAGGGGACAGTATCCAACATAGTGAAGTCAGTACTTTGCGCTTGGGAAACACCTGGAGTTAATGAGGCTCAACTAGTCAGTTGGAAAACCTCTGACAACTTTGAGCAACATCTTTGGCAAGCCTTCCAGGAAGTGTTGAAATCATATACAGTGGAGGGGACTGCCCATCTGGTACCAATGGTGATGGCTGGCAACCTTGTTCTTTGAGGAACCAACCGCTGTGATACCAAGTGGGAGGAGAATATGGGGGTCTTCCTTGAGTGGGCCTTATCTGTTTTATACAAGGTGGGTAGTCAGGTCCCAGTAGAGTATGCCCTTTGTGAGAGTCTTCTGTGGGACTATATCTTCTTGGGGGTCGCCTTTCCTGTGGACATTGGGGTCGATTGTGTGCCTTGCTTGGTGGGGGTTTGTTGCACAATCCTTGGTCACTGGCTTTGTGGATCTGTAGGCAACCAGTTATGTTTCTTGGCTGTCACTCAGGTGGTAGAACAGTTGATGCAGTACTGGAAGAGTCTTGTCAGTCTCCAATAAACGCCTTGTTCTTTCATTATTATTCCTCATACTTTGGTGCAACACTATTGCAAACAGGACAACAACCCATGAAATTTTTTAATTAGGCTTTTGTTTTTTTGGGTTGTTGTCCTCATTGGGGCTTACTCTTGGTCACTAGGAGTAGCACACATATACTGAGCGTGTACTCTAGTGATCAATTGCCCAGAATGGGGCTCCTTAAGGGTGTAGGAGTTGGGGCCAGTCTTCTAGATAACTTGAACTGGGCCTTGCCAAAGGGAGGCAAGTTTGGATTTGCGGCCATATCCTCTATTGCTGAAGAATTAGACTGAGTCTCCTACCAGGTAAGTGGGTAAGGCAGGGCATTTGGATGTAGCTTGTTCTAGGTCCTGTAACTTATGGTTTAAGTTTACGGTGTATGCCTCTGATTGCAAGCAAATAAGAGTTTGAACCAGCTTGTTGAGGTACACCTCTGGGGACACAGCCAGGCTGGGCTTTACCAAGGAATATAGTAAAGGGGGAAGTCCTGGTTGCCAGCTGTAGAGCAGTTGGAAGGGCGGCTTACCAGTGGCCCAATGGTACCCAATATTATATAAAAAGGTGGCCACAGGCAGGCAGGAAGGTATCCCATTCAGTATCATGTTGGTGACTGAGCTTCCAGAGTATCTGGACCAGGCTCCCATTAGTGCACTCTACCATGCCATTTGTCTGTGGGTGATAAAGAGTGGATAGTGTCCCACAAATTCCCATCAGTTGGTTGAGGCAGGGAACAATATAACTGGTGAAGTTGTTACCATTGTCTGTCAGCAGAATCTGGGGGCAACCATGTTTGTATATGATATTCTCCAGAATGAGTGTGGCTGTCACCAGTGCAGATTGGTTGGGGATTGCCTTGGCCTCTACCCATTTAGTCAGATGGTCAACTGCCACAATGATGAACTTGTTGCAACTGTTGGTAGCTGGCAGGGGGCCCACTACGTCAATGACTACAGTGTGGAAGGCAAACCCAGGGCGTACAAATCTGTGTTGAAACTTGGCAACCTTAGGCCTATCAATGTTGAAGTCATGGCAGTTAGCTAGTGTATCTACTACAGCAGTGTGCATTCCTCCCCAGAAGCAGTGCTGCTGTAGCAGAGCTAACGTCTTCTGTATGCCACCATGGCCAGTAGTCTTGTGAGCGGCCACCACTGAGTCCATGTATAGGGATGGGTTTATGTAGGGTAGCCAAGAGTCTTCACAAAGCTTTAGGAGTTGTCCCTCAGAGACCTTGGTATCAACAGCTAGCTTCTTGAGAGCTCTCTGTATCTCTACCAGCTCCTCCCCCTACAAAGAAGGATCCTCCATAGGCTTGTCATAGAGAATGTCAGCCATAGGAGATACTAAAGCAACAGTGGGAAGGAAGGAGAGATACTCAGTATTCTGGTGGGCTGCTCCATATTGAAAAATAATTTTGTTGTCATAAGCCTGAAGTTTAATGGCCCAACACGCCAGATGTTCTTTGGGGTCCTTGAGGGTCTTCAGCTATTGCAAGGAGGCATGGTCTGTTACAACTGTGAAATGTACCCCATGGAGGTAGACTCTGAATTGTTGGTAGGAGTATATCATAATCAGACACTCTTGTTTGGTGACAGTGTAGTTCCTCTTGTGAACATTAAGCATACGCAAGCAGTATCCAACAGTGTGTTCAAGTCTATTAGAGTCCATTTGGGAGAGAACACCCCAATTGCAGTCAGACTAGCATCTGTATGAACTACAAACAGCTTGGCAAAGTCAGGGTAGGCCAGTACAGGAGCTGCATTCAGTGTTTCCTTGAAAGTAGCACTTGCTGTCTTGCAAGCCAGGCCCCAGAAGAAGCCCACATCAGCTTGAAGGAGTTGGAACAGTGTATTGCCCAGGGAAGCAAGGTTGGGGATAAAGTGGCAATGATAGCCAACCAACCCCGGTAAGATCTAGATGTCCCTCTTGCTTACAGGTACCTGCATCTTCTTAATGGCCTCTACCTTGAGAGTTACAGGATAGGGGCCATCACAACTGATGATGAACCCAAGGAATTCCAAGTGCTCATTAAAGAAGTTGCATTTCTTTGGATCCAGCTTAAGTGTAGCAGCCAACAGACGTTTGAACACTTCTTCCAGGGGATCCAGGTGTTTGTTATAGATGCAAGATAAGACTTTAATGTCATCCAGATAGACCAGGGCACATGAGGTCTTGAGGTTCCCCATCACAGCGTCCATAACTTGTTGGAAGGTGGCTGGGGTATTAGAGAGACCCTGAGGCATCCTGGTAGGTTGGAACAGCCTTTGGTTGACAAGGATGGAACAATTCTCTGGGTCATCTGGAGGGAGATCAATCTGCCAGTAGCTAAGTATTGGGTCCTTTTCCAAGAAGAACTTGGATGTGGGAACCCAGTAGGCAAGATCTTCTTGCATTCTCACAGTGCAAGAATCCAACGTTTCTGATTGAGAGGCAAAGTCAACCAGCAGAGGGGCACCAGGAGACTCTGTTGTAAAGAAACAACAAGTGCCAGGGTCAGGCACAGGCTTTTCAGGGGGGAGAGGAATGGGGGGAGAGGAGGGAGGTGAAACCACAAATGCAGTCAAGGATTTCTCCTTGTCCTGGCTGCTTAGTAGTTTTTTGAGTGATCCTCATTATACTCCTCAATGCCAGAATCATCAGTGAAAACTTCCTTGCTCTGACTAGCCTGAGTTTAGTTGCTTCATAACCATCAGGAGTGATGGACAAATTGCTATCAGGTTACCAGAGAGACTCCAGGGTACCTGCTGAAGGTGCAATGAAGGAGACATCCTCTTCATTGCTTCTGTGACAGTGATGGGAGTCAGGAAGGGGCAATGTAGTAAGGATCTTCTGAGAGGGAGAACTATAAGCTTTAGCATTACCATGCAGTTCCATTAGACTATCAGGGGTACTAATTACTGAGGCATCTTCAAGATTCTTGCTTAGTTGATCCTGACGGGATTCAAGGAGAGCATGTTGAGCATCCAGCTCATCTAGCCACTCTTTCTTTTCCTGAAAGGCCAGAACTAATTCCTCTTCCAGAAATCCCATCTGTCTCTCTTGAGCCTTTATAGTATCCTGAAGAGCAGAGAATCCCGTGGTGCAGCTTTTATGGATGTCTTCTGGCTTAGGAGTTTTCTGTTGATGATCATAGAACTCCAGGGCAAAATGCTGATTCATCTGGGCGGTACCAAGGAAGAAACCACATGTTCTATCTTGCTCATCTATAGAGCCATCCAGAGTGGGAGTGAACAGCTTCCAATATATTTTAAGCAAGGTTTGGGGGGCCAGAGCAGCTATCAGTTTAGAGGGTTCCAGAATTAAGAGAGATCATATCAGGAGAACAACAAGAAGAAGGAGGAGGAGAATATTGTCAGTATACTTCCTTCACCAAGGCAGGCTCCAAGGAGTAGGAGACGCAGTTCATGCCAGTTGCTTCAGCCATGAGGTCAGGCTGGATTGGTATCAAGGAGGTAAGGGCTTTTTCAATGGAGTTCATCCAGGAGATCATACTTGACTGGGAGCTGGCAATTTCTGAAAGTTGTTGGCAGTTAAGCAACCACTGGCTTAGTCCTGGTTGACCATAGGAAGAGCCATGGAGTCTACCAGATAGAGAGCCAGAAGCAGTGAAGGTTAATCCTGGAGTGGGTTGGGCAGAAGGAGCCGCAGTTATAGGCAAGGACATCTCTCCCTCCACAAAAACAAGACCGCAGCAGTAGGAAGAGAGGAAGCTGTGGTTTGAAGAAGCCATGAGCGCCAATGCCGTAAAATATGCAGCCTGAGTGCTGATTTCTACAAATAGTTATTCTACTACTTCTTTATCTTAATACTATACCTATTGTGGTATAGTGACAGCCTGGGTAAGGACAGAAGAATATAAGAAGATAATAAGACAAAACTGGTGTTTATTTAGATAGTAGTGCACTTATATAGAGTGAGGCAGGGGAATTGCCACCAGAGGCAGGGAGGCACAGACAGAAGGACTTCCCTAATGGAGGAGAGTGAATTGGCACAGCTAAAAGTCCTGCGCAAGAGAACAACTGCTTCCTTGTGGCTTTCCTTAAGGAGGTAGATATAAATAACTTTGTTGTTCTATTTATAATCCCAGAAGTGTAGCCTGTGCCTGATGCCTATTCAAAAGGCAAATCAAACACCTGTTTAAAAGGCGTTTTAAACGTCTTTATCACTAGTAGAATCAGGATGCAATAGCGCAATTGCGCAATTGTTCCGTTGCTTAATCCCTAAGTGGATAACTTTACATCTAATCCATTCAGGATCTGCAACAGTCTTCATTGGCACCAGTTTGGTGGCAGGCTGGCAACTAGCCACAGAATCCTCTGTAGTAGGCTGGTGGGTCACAGAGTAATTTAACAATCTGAGCCCGTGACTTAACGTATTGGCGGGTCCTGGACTGTCCTGGAGGGTTTGATCTGCCTTCAGGGAACTGGGTTCAACTCTTGGGTTTTCAATACAAGTATTGAAATGTCATTCATGACACTGCATGTCCTGTGGCTTTATGTGAAGCAGCTACCAAGTCTGTTTGGGGTGAAGGGTGTACATATGGTAACCAGTTGTTTTTAAAAAGCTTAAAGAGTTGACCACCTTTAACTTTTGTGTTCACAGAAAGCTTCCTAAGGACATTTTGGATTTTGGTGGGCTCTTCTCCCACAAAGATTGGTCAACAAGTAGCAAGTCATAGAGGGCATCTGCAACTGATGAAACCATGGCAATTTTAGGGAGTCTGTACAGACAATCAGAATTTTGGTGTACTGCACCTGCACAATGAACAAAGTCATAGCCAAAAGCTTCCAGTTTAATGGCCCAGCAAGCAAGCCTTCCCTCTGGATCCTTCAACGTTTTCAGCCACTGAAGGAAAGAATGGTCTATACACAACTGTGAAGTGTACATCATGTAGGTATAATCAAAACTGTTGGTATGAGTATATTACATCCAGGCCTTCTCTTTCAGTGACAGTGTAGTTGTGTTTGTGACAGTTGAGGGTTTTGGAGCAATAGCCAACAGGATGTTTTAATCTATTCTCATTTAGCTGGGATAGTACACCATCAATAGCAGTGATGCTAGTGTCAATATGTACTACAAAAGGTTTCTCAAAGTTAGGATGAGCCAGTACAGGAGCATATATTAAGGAATGTTTCAGAGCGTCAAAGGCTTTTTGAAAGGAAGAGCTCCAAAAGAAGTCTACATCAGCATGGAGAATATTGAAAAGAGCATCACCAAGCGTAGCAAAGTTTTAGTTAATCTGCAGTAATAACCAATTATTCCCAGGAAGACTTGGAATCCCTTGGTTTTGTAACCAACAAGGATGATCTACACCCTGTACCTGCCAAGGTGAAAGCAATTGCCAAAATGCAGGTACCAGCCAACAAGCGTGATATCCAAGTGCTCCTTGAAGAAACTACATTTCTGTGGCCTCAGCTTCAGGTTGGCCTTTAGTAACTGTGGGGTTCCTGGTCACCAGTCCTTATAGTTTGTCCTGAGTCAAGGCCAGGGACCGGCTGGAAGGAGATGTCATTTCCTAGTAGAGGTAAGTGGCTAGCTAGAAGTTTATACTTGGCTTGCATTACTACAAACTCTTCTAATACTTTCCCTATGACTAGGCAGGCATCCCCACCATGCACTTGTACTTCAGCTGGTGCTAGACCCTCTGTGGGACTGTACCAATCTTTTAACAACCTAGTAAATTCATTCACAATTAATTCTCTTCCTCTATCAGTCATCTCAAGGTGTCTAGTTAACCTCTCCCACTCTTCTTGGGAAGTCTTATTATTGGCAAACCTTCTATGACTTTAACAATAGTTATCCTCCTCCCCTTGACTAGGGTATAAGATATGGGGCAATTTACTCATAGAGATTATCTGTATTACTTGGAAATTTTAACAGGGGTCAAAATGGGCTTTTGTTTGCTTTCAGAAGGAAGATCCCCTTAGAAACCTTCTTGTATATGGCCCAGGGGTTCTGGAAATAATATGGTTTTGCCAATACAGGGAGTTCTCCAATAATATCTTGGACCCCTTGTACTTGATCTTGGGATCCTGCACCTTAGTCTTAGACTCCTGCTTCTTTGCCTTGGTCTCAAGCTCTCTGTATAGTCCTTGTGGCCTTTGTAATTCAATGTTTTTAGTCCCTAATATGCTTCAGATTGATCCCCTTTTATAGCTCCTTGTTTTAGTCCTTGTTTCCTCTCAAATCTCCTGGTTTTAAAAGCTTAAACTATCCAGTTTCTTCTGATCTATAATATATTAAAGCTTTTCACTTAATTCAGCTAATTAAAAACCAGCTTTTCCTGTTTTGTTCCCTCATTTTTTAGGCTTAAACCCTTCAGTTAAAGCCATTAAAACAGTGATCAAACAGGCCTTGACCTGCAGCCAATCAAATGCCCAGGTTAAAACTGTTTTGCCAAAACTCTTGCCTAAACAACTTGCTCTTGACCCTGGTTTGAACCTGGCACTGTCTTGCTCTGGATAAACAACTGCTCCATGTTTCAAACAGTTTTGCCGTAATTCCCATCATGTTTCTCTGGTCAAACTTGAGCGCTTCTACATATGTTTTACTTAAGAGATTTTTGAGCCTTAATTTCTTCAGCAATTCTACAAGTTTCTCTGTGTTTTCTTCAACATTTCAATCATTCAAAATTGCCTGCTGCTTGCTTCTTGCCTCACTTAATCATTTTGGTAAAACTCCAGCTTTAGTCCATAAGATTTCTCCATCCTGTTTATGGTCACTTTGGCTCCTCCTGTAATACCCAGACATTGTAGGTACTACTTGAAGAATATATGGCAGAAGATTGGAGAACTGGAAGCCATTCAAGGTTGTGACAATCATATAGATGGTTGTTAACCACTGTAAGACCTTGGTGTGGATGTTGTATCTCCCAAAGCTCTCCACAAAGTAGGTCAGCACATAGTACATAGAGATATACTGCAATGGAAAGGGTGGAGTGGATTGACACCAGTAAAGACCAGGGTCCAGTGAAAGAAGAATTAATTTGACCAGGTTCTTCAAATTAGGACTGGCCAAGCCCTTCTGGCGAGGGCCCAAAGGTTGCAGAGTCAGGATGGTACCCTTCAATTCCCAGGCAAGCTATGAGCACATCTGTGAATATGAGGTGATTAATCTTCACTCTGTTGGGGATTGAGAGTAGTTCAAATTAATCTAGTGATTGAAGTAAGGTAGGGACTACCTGATATTATTAGGGGAATTTCTCTTAATGATAGCACAAGCTATTACTGAGGAGGGATTCTTTATTTATAGTGCTTTTCACTGTGCAAAAATTGCAGATGGGAGTGGAAAACATGAGATGGGGAATCCAAAAAGCTTGGAATGTAGGAATGGTAGTTGGGGCTTGGGAAGATGGCCAAACTCCTGCTCTTCTGCTATCTGTGGCTGGTTTGAAAGTTCCTGAGTTGAACCAATAGTTGTAGGTTGTTCTGATGCTAGTTGAGGGATGGGAGTCAAATTGCTCTCATGATCTATTTTTGTCCTAAGAGCATTGGTTTGGCTTGAGTTTGACTCTGCCCATGTGGTCTGGGATCTAGCCCCCCATTGGTTTTTAGTAAACCTATTTTTAATTTGTGATCCTGAATTTTCCCTTCTTCTGAAGGGGTGGCATTATTCTGGAATTTTTTCCCTTACAGGCAGGGACCTTTCTGATTAGCTATAGTGAATGGAGGCTTATGATTGGCTGGGGAGTAGAGAGTGGGGATTGGGACCCAGGTGGGTGGCTGGCAGTTGGCTGGGACTGGGGGGGGCAAGCAAGCAAGCAGGTGGGCAGCTGGCAACTGGCCCACTGGCAACTGGCTGGGTGGAGGCTGGCAGGGGCCTAGCTGGCGGGTGGGAGGCTAGCAGAGTGTCAGGGATCCAGTCTTGGGCGTCCAGCCCAATGTTTTCAGGGGTAACTTAGGCCAGTGTTTTAGCAGGCAGGGCCCACCACAAGATAGGAGCTAACTTAAAAAGGTAGGAAACAGACTTCCTCATCCAAGACCACAGGCTGGCAACTGTTATGATAGTGTCAATCACCCCTGTGAGGGTGATGTACACAATTCCAAAGAGCTTGTCAGTTTAGAGGTCAGGCAAGGAAGCAGGAATAGGTTATGGTGTCACAGGCGGTCCCATATGGATGTTGTAAGCAGGAAGGTAGTTGAATTTTCCTCTAAACAATTTTGATGTTGATAATATCCACAGACCTTGATGATTGTATCTAACAGCTGATTGTACGCGGGCCAAAGGATCGAGTTTGAGTATCTTTTCTGGGGTATAGTCCTTATATTCAGGCTTCAAGGGGTAATCAGTGAAGTGAACGGGCCCAAAGGGTACACCTGGTGGACAGAAAACTTCAGGCAGCAGGGCAGGAGGGCCGTGAGATCTTGTATGGATTTGGTAGAAGGCAAATACAAAATAGGGTAGTAGCTGTATAAGCTAAAATAACATAACCATTATTCAAAAATGGCAATAAGTTTGAAGTGTGGGGTCCTTTGGTCTATATAGTACCCCACCTCTAAACTTAACATTTTTCATGGGGGGTTCATCAGGGCATTGGGAAAGGCAGGCTTGGAGGAACTGGGTGCTCAGGTCTAAAGGCAGTAAAATGGCACTCAGCCTGGGAGTTCTTTCATTGGTCAAGAATCTCAAATTGGCTACCTGATTAACTTGCTTTAGAGTTGTGGTCATGGGTTTAAGCCACAGGCCTGTGCCTCTTTCTGGGGACAGCTCTTGATTGGCCACTGGTGTTGA
This sequence comes from Entomophthora muscae, assembly GCA_014839935.2. NCBI lineage: Eukaryota > Fungi > Entomophthoromycota > Entomophthoromycetes > Entomophthorales > Entomophthoraceae > Entomophthora > Entomophthora muscae. The sequence goes on along the minus strand of QTSX02000757.1, from coordinate 253,063 downwards.
CTTCAAATTTGTGAAGCTAATAGTTGTTGCTTCAGTACCTCTATTAGGCGCTGAGATTGGTCTTCCATTTGATGCAATAATTTCTTTGGTTTGGCCTGTTTCACTGCATGGGTCAACATTCTTGGCATCAGCTTGTGGGGGCTCAATCCCAGAAAAATGTGGGCGGGCAGTCCTTTGGTCCACAGGCCCAGCAGCCCAAAGGAATCCAGGTTCAGGGTTCAATTCCTGCTCCCAGTGTTACAAAAGTAACAGTTTTGAAGCCCTGGACGGGAATCAAACCCGCTCCTAGCCACCAGGCGGGGCTAGCAGGCAGGGGAGATTTACCTGCACCTGGATTTTTGCTTTTTGAAGCAAATCCAGGTGTGGGAACCATTCCTGCCCTGGTGGCAGCTGAGGGGCCCGCTTTGGGCCCCAAAAGCTATGCCCAAGCCTTGGTGGGATTGGCTGGGCCTGGGCAGGCTATTTTTAGCTGCCCAGTAAACCCAGACCAAGCCCACCCTCCATTAAGTAATTTGGGGTCCCCAATTGAGGACCCCTTTTTTAATCAAGTTCCTTGGCCTCAGGAAAGCCTGTCAAGCCAGCCCAAAAAAGGTGATCAAATTGGGAAAACCCCCAAAACCCCAGAAGCCAAACCTGCTAGGACCAATGGCCAGCCAGGCCAAGATGGAACACCAAAAAGCCAAACAACTGTTCCTGAAAACCCCAAAAATGACCATGAAGCAGCCAATCAAACAGCAGAACCTGAGATGCCAAGCCTTGCCAGACAGATAGCACCAGAAAAATGCCCAGAGGCACTTGCATTTGAGTAATTATATAAACCAGAAGAACCTGAAAAAGTTCTATATCATCATCCTTACCAATAAAGTTGTTATGAACCTTTGATTCACCAATCTGTTTCCATACCTATTTTTGATACTCTTCCATCTGCATACACCCAATTGTCAGTACCCATCTACTGGGATAGATAATCAGACTCCAGTTGATAAAACCAAAGCCTTTGACTACTACTGTCCACCCAACGCTCCATTTGGCCCTGTGAATTTCACTGAGTATCCCGCCAATCCTGACCACAAACCCTGGAAATTGGAAGACTTGCAGTGGTACACCTGCCCAAATGCTCCCAAGAAACCCTAAAAAATTGTCCAAGACGGCAAAGCAATCACCATCTACCCTTTGATATTCAACAGGAAGTACAACAATCCTGCTGCCTACTTAGTCCCCATGGAACCGCCCCCAACACCCAAACCAACCATCTCAACCCCCCACTTCTGATGCCTCTGGCAAGAGTAGTCAATTCCTGGGAGTGCTTTACCTTGCGCTCACGGGATTGATTGACTCTGCCTTGCCAGCGGCCGGACCTTGGGCTATGGCTGGGAAGGCCCTTTCCTACCTGGTAAAGTTAGGTCCCATCATCTGGTGGGCCATGTCAGTACCTGCTTTGACTCCTCTCTCACCTGCTGGTGCCCCACGGTACTCCTGGTATCCTGACACCTGGGCCTGGGTTTTCAGAGAGGAAGAATTGTCAATCCTGACACAGAAGGTGCTGGAGGGCGTGGCAAGCGCCTGCGCAACTGCAACAGGCACCTGTCTGGATGATAAATTGATCCCACATTGACCAAGTTCTGTTTTGTCTTAAATTTTATTTTTATTTCCCCAAATTAAAGGGGAAAATCCTGATTAAATTATGAATCTTTGACAGGAAAATCCTCTATTTTTTCCCAGTGTTGTACTCCAGTACAGATCTAGTTTATGTCAGGAATATTTCTGACACTCCTCATTTAATTGATTCCTTATAAATTTACAGTATATTTTCTGTAAATATTTTCCTGAGTTATACTTCTTTTTAATTATGATGTTTTCCTCAATCTTTTTATAATATCTTTTTGGCAGTTTACTGTATTCTTTTAACTGCTTCTTTCTTTATCATTAATCTCATCTTCAACAGTTCCAGTCTATCATTCCTTCTTTTTCATCTACTTCTGCTGGTCTTTCTTGACCAAATTTCAGTCCTTCAGCTAGTCCTTCTCCATGATCTTCTAGTCCTTCATCTAGTCCTTTTCCACGACCTTCTAGTCTTTCAACTAGTCCACCTAGGTTCTACCTGTACTATGAACCACCTAGATTCCATTCCTTTAGCTATTCCTACTCCATGATTTTCAAGTCCTTCAGCTGTGAACCACCAAGGTTCCATCTTCACTATGAACCACCTTGGTTTCAATCCTCATAATGATCTTTCAGTCCCTCAACTAGTCTTTACTGTGATCATACAGTCCTTCTTACTAGTCTTCACTGTTGATCTTACACTATGAACCACTGTGGTTTCATTGTCAGTCTCAATTACCAAAATATCAGACTTATGCAATAAGTCTACAAGGCTACTGGTGTTGGCTGGGCCCCTGCAAGTGACCTCCACTTTGGTCATTCAACCACAGAAAATCCTCATGTCTGTGCAGTTGTCTTTACTCACTCAGGAGATTAATTTGGAGCTTTCAGTTGCAAAGTAACCAACTTCACTTCCCAAAGACCTGATCATTATCAAGTTCTGCAGCTCCTTCCCTGAGCAGCTACTCTGATAACGCCTCTGAGCATATCCATTCCCCCAATGGTAGCTTCAGGACCTCCCCAAAGTCCCCAGGGAAACACATACAAGGACACCTTACCAGTCCATTAGGTAAGGTGCTTACTTACAGACCCTCTGTAAGTGCAATAGGGCATGTAGAGCTATCTCAGCTCCTCCCTTCCCTAGAAGCCAATGTTATTTGCTAGGTCACATCACCAATTCTTCCCAGCAGTCAATGTTAACTGCTAGGGAGAAGAGCCATTCCACACTCCTAGTAGAAAATGTTATCTACTGGGTGGAGATACCTATCCTCCCCTAGTAATCAATGCTATCTACTAGGTTCAGACACTTATCCTGCAAACTAGCAGCCAATGTTACCTGCTGGGCTGGTTCATTCTCTGCCTCTAGTAGTCCTTTTTTACCTACTAGACAGACCTTACCTTCCCTAGTAGCCAATGTTACCTACTAGGTCTCTACCTGTCCCAAAACCACTATAATTTGCCAACTTTCAGCATAGAGTCTTTATTGTGGCCAAATCAGCCCTTGTCTGCACAACAGCTTCCATGTGAACTGTCACAGTAACCGTTGGAAGACCTCTTCTAAGTGCTTTAAATGCTCATTGAAGGCTTTAGAGAAGACATTGCTGTCACCCAGGTATACAAGCACAGATGTGAGCTTTAAGTCACCCATAACCGCATCCATAGCCTGCTGGAAGGTAGCAGGGGCATTAGTGAGTCCTTGGGGCATCTTAGTAGGCTAGAATAAACCCTTCTTGGTAATTATGGCGCATTTCTCCTGGTCTTATTTCAGAAGGTCAATCTGAAGTAGCCACTTATTAGATCCATGACACTAAAGAACTTGGCTCCTCCCAGTCTATCCAAGGTAACATCAATCATTGGGAGGGGTAGAAGTCTTTCTCAGTGATAGAGTTCAGTCTTCTATAGTTGATGACCACTCTGTTAGAACTTTCCTTCTTTTTGACAATAAGAAGGGGAGAAGACCAAGGGCTTTTGCTAGGTAAAAATAATCTAGAGCTTAGTAGTTTCTGAAGTTTTTCCTTAGCAATAGCCTGGTTTTCTTGACTAAAGAAAATAGGACAAGATTAGATTGGAGGCTGTCCTTGGGTGTCAATGGTGTGTTCTACACTAAAAACTTTCTCAAGGCCCAAGTCATCTCATGCAAAGACTTCCTTATATTTTTCAAAGAGAGCCAGAGCCTAGTTCTTCTCTGGTTCAGTGAGGCCAACCAGAGAGTCTTGAGGGATTAAGGGCAAGTACATAGGTCAGGATACATGAAGTCTTAACTCATTGAGTCCAGAAAAAGTTGAAGATTGGAGCAAGTTGGCATGTTCTTCCAATATGACATATCCCAAACGCTAGTTCTTCTAGACGGGTAAAGAGACAGGACTAAGGTTGGCCAGAAGGATCTGAGCTCTTCAGTTTCTGGAATGACTAGTTTAGGGTAGATTCATGGTTCCAGGCGGTAGGCACCATGGTGACCAAAAACTTCTACATGTAACACAGAAGGAATATCTAAGGACAGATCAGTGTGGTGAATGAATTGATATCCAGAGGGGAAGGTAAACCCAGAAGAAGCATATAATGGGATTCCTTTGTACCCCTCAGATGATAATGGAAGCATCCTGAGCTTCCTGTGCCGTAAGGTATAGGCCACAGGGATAGAACTGTCAGCATACTCCATGTTGATGAAGTTAAGCATCTTTTTGTGGAGATCAACTATCTTAGCACCATTGTAGTACATGAGGATAGTCTGACCTAGGATTTTGAAGGTATCATCACCATGGTTGGTGATAGTCCCATACTTTGTCATGAACTCTGTACCAATAAGGATATCATAGTTGTTGTTGTCCAGAACTATAGTGGGGGTGGTTACAATCAACTTCCCAAACCAAAGGAGCAAGAAAAAGTAAGTGCTCATGGCTTTAGTGGTAAGTGGACCTGCAGTCCCAAATACCTCTTGGTAGTCTAAGTCTAGAAACAGCTTCAATTTTTTGACCAGCCGCAAGGAAATAATGTTTCCTGGTACACCTGAGTCAATAATGGCTTGGACTTTAACCTTGTGAACCATCATATTGGCATAAGTGCAGTCCTTTATATTGGTTCTGTTGCCCAAGGACATCAGCCAGCAGGCATTCATATTCTTGTATTTACTAAGAATTCCTTCAAAGCTATGCACAAGGTGAGGCCAAATCCCTTGAGAGCATCTAGAGAAGCAGAGACACTGACAGACTTGAGGATTTATGACATTTTTTTAGCAACATCACTCTCATGCGTAACTTCTCTAGTAGGGAGAGTCAACTGTTTAGCGTAGGTAAGTGAAACAGTCTCCTGGGCTTCAGGGGCTATTAGGGGTTTCTTCTTTACTCTCTTTCCTCTGGAAAGAGCATTGATAGTGTTGTAACTGTGCTGTTTTAGCAGAGTTACAAGGGGGAAATATTTAGAAATTAGATAATAATTTTTATTGAGAGATAGTGATTATATAATCAGTGTGAATCCAGGATAACAGGAACATGATTGTATTGATCACACAGTGGGATGGTGAAGGGGGTGGCTTGATCCTGGTAATGAGTCAAGCGCCAAAACAAGGTATCTTCTGTAAGGGATCATCATTTGTTCATGTTGTTGGATTTGGAAATTTGAGTCAACTTCCTAGTTTGGCTTTGAGTGACTGGATAATCAGATCCCAGGTCACAAACCTGTTTACTTGGAACCTTGCTGGCAGGGTGAGACTGCTGTTTTAACAATAGTAAGACTTCTATGAAGCTGGTCTTTTTCTATCTCCTGAGAGTCAGGGTAGCAGAAAAAGGGACTAGCGTCAGAGGTAGTGGAGCCTAGGCTAGTACTTGCAGTTTGGGGGACCTCTGTGCCTTCTAATCCCAAATTGAGAGCTGAGTTAGATGGGAGAACACAGCTGAAAGCAACTGGATCTTCAGGTGAGAGGGGAGAGAGGGTAGGTATATACATGGGCAACCAGGGATTTCTCCTCATCCTGGATGCTAAGCAGTTTCTTGCTCCTCATCTTGAGAAGCTTTCTTGTACTCTTAATCTCCTTCAGAGTCATACTCCTATGCTCCTACATGATGTACCTTGAACACAAGCTTCTTTCATTCTCTGGACATGTGGCTAGGCTTCCCACACTTGTAGCACGTACATGTGTTAGTGATACCAATATTTCCTTGAGAGGTTGAGCTTTCATTAGTCTTTGACTTATCAGTGAAAGAAGGTTTGTTCCTGGTATCCTGGAATGCTCTTTGTCTAGAGTATAAGAGAACTTCAAAGTCATCCTTGAAGGTGAGAAGGTGGAAAATCAGATCAGAGACGTTGTGATCCAAGTAGATTCTGGATTTCAAGGCAAGAGAGAGATTTTTGTTAGGTTGTACTGCATTGAGCAGGGCGGACTTAACATCAATGAAGAAAGCAGCCTTCAGAGAGATCAGATTTTGGACTTCTAGTTAAACCATATCAGCAAAATCTTACATGGCTTCTCCTTTCTTAATGCCTCCTTTTAAAAAAGTCCATCTTACTGTTATTTAGGGATTCTTTACTGCCAAATTTATCCATTAAGGCTTTGGAGGCATTGACAAAAGTCCATCCACGTTCTGGAAGTCTGGGCATGATAATGGTCTGTGTCTCAGAATCCAGGAAGTTGAAGATAGCAGAGTTCTTCATTGCCTCATCAGCCCCATACATTGTATTTTCATACAATCTCAGGAACATGGTAACATTACTTTGCCTATCAAACTTAGTCAAGTTTGCTGCAACTGAGTTTCCAGACTTGACCGCCAACATGTCTTACAATACACAGGGGGGCGCTTGATGATTTGCCCCTTGATGTATCTAACAACATGAACTAATCTGATGGCAATGTTAAGCTGCAGGCGCTTTGTCCTAATTAGGAGTGCTACCAATTTGACCTGCTGATCCTCGCACAAGTTATTCCTTGGCTCCAAACCTTATATGGAACATGCCACCATACCACCCCCTTGTGGCCCTGTGGCTTTCCCCATATAGTATATTAATCACAGTATTCTATAATAAACAACATCTTATTCTATTCATTCTTGTCCTTTCTATTGGGCTGTTGTCTTTCCCAAATCAAATACTGAATTTTCATTGGTTCAGTTGCAACAAATTGTCAGGTTTAAAGTTAGGGATCACATTGCTTGTATTGATGGATCTTTGGATGGGAGAGTGGTTGCCTCTGGAAGCCTGGTATCTGGCTTCTGAAGCAGCCTGGTGTTCCTGTAGTCTGGCTTGTTCAGGGGTATCCAGGGGATTGTCACTACTCTCCAGTACTACTTCAGTCATCATGATGTTCCTAGGGACATTTCTTTGGGCAGCATCATCTTCATCATAGCTGTGATAGAATTCATTGTGAGAGGAGAGTGCCTGACTTCCCAAGGAGATTCTACTAATGGACCTAGGTTTTTCAAAATGTACTGCTCTCCCTCTGGGAGGAGAGACAGTTAGGCAAGCAGTAATTTGGTCAATTTGGCCCTGGAGAGTGAACAGAGTGGCTCTGGTGTCCTTAAGCTCTTCTCTGGTAACCTGGTTTTTCTTTACCAGTCTATTAACTTCATCCTCTAGGCCTTGGATCAGCTGGAAAGCTATCTCAGCAAAGGTTCTATTGACCTTTCCCAATGCAGACTGTCTCTGGGTGTTGTAGTTGGAACCAGAATGAGTGGCCTTGAGGCCTTTGAGCCCTTCTGTCAGTTGTGCTTGGAAAGCATGAATGTCCCAATAAAAGAAGGTATTGTCCTATTGGAGCTCCTGAACATCTTTTTCCAAGGAGCAGAAGTGTTCAAAGAGTTTCATTATCTCTTTATGGAGCATCTTGGCATCATTTTTAGTAGAATCCCCAGCTGCTGGGGCAGGGTGATTTCTTTCCAATTCCTGTATGATATCCTGAAAGAAGTCCTTGGAACCTTTGACATGGGCAGTAACTACTGAGATCCAATGGGGATCTAAGCCATAGTTGCTCAGAATCTGTTGGACCACCTGTGGAATGTAGTTATGAAAGAATTTCTCCATGCTTTTCATAAATTGGGTAGATAACATTTGGTTTCTGACTAACTTAGAAATCAGCTGGTTAACCAACCCAAAGTTTACACCAAGGTCAGAATATAGAGTCTGCAAGAAACTATGTTGAGATGCAATCAATTGGTCATGATTCAGAAGTACATTCTCTTGGCGGGCCAGATGGACTCTATTGTGACAAATGACAGGATGTACAAAGTAGTACAAGTACTCCTTTATCTGGTAAACTGTCTTTGTGTCCTTTTTGAGCTGGTTGGGGTTGACGTGGCTTAAGGTTTGGAACCTTTCTCTGGTTGAGGATCCATAGGCTAGCAGATTTTCCAGGCAAGCCAAGTTCTCACCATCCTGTACTACTCCTTCATCCATTCCTTGAATAGTGGAGTCCAAGGTCTGGGAGAAAGAAACTATGTTGCCATTGACTAGATTAGCTATTGCCACATTCAAGTTCAGGGTTTGGTAGCATTGAATGGCAGGAAGTCTATGTACATACCCATGAACTGGCTAAGTTCAGTTAATTACTGGGGCCTTGAGGAGTACCATTCTGTTTGGTGGTTTTCAAGAAGAATAATTATGGTTTTTGCTGAAGTATATGTCTTAGGTACGCCAAAGCAAAAACAAAAAGAGGTCCATTTCCTCCCTGGGCTGAAAAAGGACCACATCAGTGGGGGGGGGTCCTGTAGGTTCAGTGTTTCCAGTTAGATAGATGTCAGGAGTGAGCACAAATGTTGTATTTTGGGCCTTGGGGATGTATTGTGGTTTAACATCCTAGTTGCTAGCTTGTAGAGTGTGGTTTAAGGCCTAAACATGTATTAATACCATTTTTCTTGACTCTGGAGTCTTTACCTTTTATTTCTAAGTAACAAATGAATAGAGTTAAAGGCAATGTGTAAAATATGTAAAGGTATATTTTATTTGGGGAAAGAAAGGAAGTTAAATACTGTGATTGTGTCAGGAATATTACTGATATCAACCCTTTTGAAAACAGAATTTTGGTCACAATGAATCCCACAGGTCAAGATAAAAAATATAGCAGTTCCCCCTAAATGGGGAAACTATTGACAAATGGGAAGGGCACCAAAAAGAAATTAAAAAATCTTTTAATTCTATGCTGTGCTTTTATAGCCTGGCTGCAGGCCGCGCGGCCGCCTGCCAGCCAACTGCAGACCACACAGACAATTGCCAGGCTCCTGCCAGCCACACACCCAGCCTGGCAACTAGCCTGCACTTGCCTGCACTTGCCTGCCGCCCTCCTGCCCACTCCTGCCAGCCAGTCACCTAACCAGCCTGCCAGCAGGGGAAAGCGCAACCCCCACAGTGAGACCGTCCACCTCTGCTGGATAGGGAAATTGCCAAATTGGGAACCCCAAAAGGGCAATTTTCCCAAACCCAAAAGGAGGGAGAACTGCTGCCCAAATTTGGAATCTATCAAATTTGGAAGGGGTTGACAAGCTGCTTAGAACAACCATTCCTGCATTAGCTGCAGAAGTCAAATTTGCATGAAAGCATCCAATGATACACCAAACCAATGCAAGCCCAGAAGTAATAATTCATTGCCTGCACATCACTTCCAATTTCCCTCCCAAAAGGGAATTCCAGACAACACCAAGTGTTTGGGGTTCCCTGTCAATTTTTTTGCACTATTCATGCCCCACCAGGGCTGATAGTATATAATGAATGTCAATCACTTGATGATAGTTGTGCTATCATTGAGTGAAATTACCCCTCAATAGTATCACATAAATCAATTTAAAGACTTAATCTAAAAGAGGTTAAAAAAGACACTAAGCTTTGTCTGCCCTTTCCCAGGACCAGAAGATGAATCATCTAATCTTCTCAGCTGTCCTCACAGCATTCCTAGGGATTGGGGGCCACCAATATAATCAACAGCATGGGCCATTCAACAATCCATCTGTTGAGTACTACTACAAGGAGCCGGCGCAGCTCAACTCCTCCAAGCAGTACTCCTGGCTCACACTGGTATTGCCCCACTCCACCCAGTCTGTAGCCATATACACCTGTATATACTATGTACTCATGTATTTTGCCGGTAATTTTAGACGCTTAACATACATGCCAAAGTCTTTTGATTAATGATGACGGTCTATCCAATTGTGATGGCACCCAAAGGCTTCCAAGTTGCCAACTTGGTCTCTTATTTTGCTAAAGTACTTCCCCAATTGTTGGGTCTTTACAGATTGATGCACAATGGCTGCAGAGGTGTCATTAGCACCCACATCATCAATTAGAACATTACACAATCTTCTGGGATCCACTAGGCTCTTGCAGCTAAGTTTTTCTTTTAGGGATAATCCAAACAATCCAACAGAGAAGAGTAAGTGCACATTACTTCAGAGTGGGCTGCAGTTGCAGCTACCTATTGCAGAAATTGCTATTGATTTTTGACCCCAATTCATCAGGACATAATAGGCTGGCTGGAATGTCTTAGCATCTGAGTTCCAATTGGGAATGAAAATCTGTTGGATCTGACAGATTTGAGTGCACAACTAGAAAAGCCTTGATCATCAGAATTAATTCTAATGATAATCTTGACCATTCTAATATGCAACCTGATTTACAGCAGTTGCCTAATCAACATAAATTAGTGTTGTTTGCTTGTTTTTGCCCAACTACAAGAGTTGATGTTTGCTCTTTATTCCTTGAGAATTGATAATAAGAGGGCATCTATCAGCACTATGCAAGGGTAAATATGTGCCCTGGAATGAGTATTTAATTTAGTATTTAAATCCTAAGATTAACTAGGGCTATAATACAGTTGGGTGCACTACCAAAATGGTCAAAGTTTCTCTGTTCATGTCTTATGTATCAGAATCTTATCTTTCATCTGCTTTTTGTGGAATTTCCAAGGATCACAAGCATTGGGTTTAATTCTTATTGTCCTGATTATCCCTCTTTTTCCACTTATATTTGAGCAATTTTCTTAATTTTAATTTAACTTTATTTCAATTTGAAATTAGTTCATTTCTGTCAGGGATCCAGCCTTGAGCAGCCAGCCTGTCATTTTCAGGGGTAACTTGGGCCAGGTTTTTTGCGGGCAATGCCCACCACAAGAGGGGATCTAACTTTAAAAGGTAGGAGGCAGACTTCCCCACCCAGGACCACGGGCCAGCAGCTGGGATTATAGTGTCAATCACCCCTGTGAGGGTAATGTACACAATCCCAAACAGCTTGCCAGAATGGTTGGTTGGAAGATCAGGCAAAGAAGCAGGCATAGGTTTTGGGGTCATAGGCGGTTCCATGGATAGGTTGTAAGCAGGAAGATAGTTGAATTTCCCTCTGAACAACTTGGGTGTTGAAAATATCCACGGGCCTTGCCGGTTGTATCTAATTGCAGATTGTATGCAGGCCAGGGGATTGAGTTTGAGTATCTTTTCCGGGGTGTATTCCTTGTATTTAGACTTCAGAGGGTAGTTGGTAAAATGAATGGGTCCAAAGGGTACATCAGGAGGACAGAAAACAGCAGATGGTGGGGCAGGAGATCTTGAAATGAATTGGTAGACAGTAAATAAAAATAAGGCAATAGCTGTATGAGCCAAAATAATATAACCTTTATTCAAAAATGACAATAAGTTTGGAGCGTGGGGTCTTTGGGTCTATATAGTACCTCACCTCCAAGCTTAACATTTTCCATGGGGGGTTCATCAGGGCATTGGGAAGGGCAGGGCCGGGGGAACTGGGTACTTGGGTCCAAAGGCAGCAAAATGGCACTTGGCCTGGGAGTTCTTTTGTTGGTCAAGAATCTTGATTTGGCTACCTGATTATCTTGCTTTAGTGTTGTGGTCATGGGACTGGGCTGTGGGCCTGTGCCTTTTTCCTGGGTTGGCTCTTAATTGATTGATGGTGTAGACTTCAAGTTTATGAAGCTAATAGTTGCCAAATCAGTACCTCCATTAGGCGCTGTGATTAGTCTTCCATTTGGTGCAATAATTTATTTGGTTTGGCTCTTTTTACTGCATGGGTCAACATTCTTGGTATCAGTTTGTGGGGGCTTGATCCCAGAAAAATGCAGGCAGGCAGTCCACAGGCCCAGCGGCCCAAAGGAATCCAGGGTCAGGGGTTGATTCCTGCTCCCGGGCCCGGGTTTCCAGAGAGAAAGAATTGTCAATCCTGACACCATCCCCTTCTTCCCCCAGGGGCCCTCCCTTCTGATTCTTCTTGTTCAGGTAGAGTTGGACAGCTTCTTGGGCATTAGTCAGGTTGCTCAGTGGTTCCCAAGTACTTTCTTGTAATGGGTATCTTTTCCACTTGACATAATACTAGGGTTTTTGGTAGTGAGTTTGGTTGCCGTGTATGTATTAAACTTCATATTCCTCAGCGCGGCCTGTTTAGATGGGTGGGGGGATGTCTTAATCCATTGGTGGGGAAGCAAATTCCTATCTTTTTTGAACAACAGCAAGCAGTGGAACACATCATGAATCTTCCAGGAGGGGGGGTGGGTCTAGCTTGAAGGCAACCTCACCAACTAGTTTGGTGATTTTGTGGGGGCTGCTTCTTCTGTGAGCTAATTTCCTGCAGGGCACGTGCAGGGGTACGTTCCAGGAGTCTAAGTATACTTTGTCTCCAACTTTTAAGGTTTGGCCTGGAATTTGTTTGCGGCCAGCAAAGGCTTTGTATGTCTGCACTGTGCAGTTCAGGTTGGTCAAACATGTTTTTTGTGTATTGTGAATCTGTTTAATCCAGGAGCGCCCAGTGGTGTTTGATTCCTTTTTGCCAATCTGGGGGTCTCAGGTGAGGTCAAACCCATAGTTGGCTTTGAATGGGGACATGCCTGTGGAGGTGTGGTCCTTGATTTTGTAGGAAAACTGGGCCATGGGGAGCATTTTGGCCCAATTTTTCTGATTAGCGTTGGCATAACATCAAAGATATTGTTCAAGGATCTGGTTTACTTGTTCAGTTTGGCTGTCTGTCTGTGGGTGATAGGGGTAGATACACATTGCTTGATTCTTAAGTCTTTCATCACCTGTGTCCAGTAGTTTGACGTGAATTGGGGTCTTCTGTCTGTGATGATTTCCTCAGGTGTTCTGTGTTGCGTGAGAATGTGGTTGTGGAAGTGTTGGGCTGTTTCTGCTGCTGTGCAATTGGTGGTGGTTGGTACAAAGTATGCCATCTTGATGAAGCAGTCTATCATGACCAGGATTGCATTGTATGAGAGGGATGGTGGCAGTTCCACAATGTAGTCCATGGAGATAGATCTCCAAGGTCCATGGGGTATATTCAAGGGTCTTAGAAGTCCTTCAGATTTGTTTCTACAAGTTTTGGTCTGCCCACAGGTCTCACACCCCTTCAGGTATGCGCTTACATCTTGATCCATTTTTGGCCAAGCAAAGTTCCTTCTGATGCTCTGGAGGATCTTTAGTCTACCCAGGTGTCCAGCCATCTCAAAATTGTGGTATTCTCTCAAGATGTTGGTTCTGATGTCCCCTTCTGGTACAAAGATCCTGTTGTGGAGCATTAGCGTGGTTCCCTTCAATGAGTAGCCTTTTTGGTAGTGAGCGCTATCCAAGGATTTAGAGAGGTCAGAGGTCAAGGTCTTGGTGAACTTGTCTAGTGCTTGGGCTCTTAGTACTTCTGGTTTGCTGGCTCTGATTTTCATCAATACCAGGTGAATGCCTAGGCTTGCTGTGTCCAAGAGGACTTGGGTGTTGTGGTTGCGGGTTTCTAGGTGGGTAAGCACCAGATCAGTTCTTCTACTTAGGGCATTGGGTACCACATTCACCTTTTCTGGATTGTAGTCTATGGTCAGAGTGTAGTCAGCCAGCTCTAAGGCCCATCTTGCTTGTTGTTGGTTAAGCTGGTGTGGTTTGAAGAAGTAGACCAAGTTCTTGTGGTATGTCAGGACCTTTATTGGATATTCAGCACCACATAGGTATTGGCGCCAATGTTTCAGGGTCTTCATTATGGCTAGCATCTCCTTGTCATATATCAGGTAGTTTCCTTCCGCAGGTAGCATCTTCTTGGAGTAATATGCTACAGGATGTAGCATACTATCCCCTCCTTCCTGAAGAAGGACCCCACTCACCGCAAAGTCTGACGCGTTGGTTTCCAGAACAAAAGGTTTGGAGGGATCTGGCATGGCCAGGATGGGGGAAGAGGTGAAGGCAAGTTTCAAGGTTTCAAAGGTGGTGGTACATTCCAGAGTCCAGGCAAAGGTGACCTTGTCAGAGCAAAGGTGGGTCAGGGGGAGGGTAATGTGAGAAATTTTTTGGATGAAATCCCTGCAATAATTTGCCAGGCCCAAAAAACTTCTCACATCCTTTCTGCTTTTGGGCACCAGCCAAGATGTTATTGCTTCTACTTTATCATGTGCCATGGCAAAGCCGCCAGTTTTCACTACGTATCCCAGGAAATCAACTTCAGACTGAAATAATTCACATTTCTTAAGCTTAGCGTGTAAGTTTGCTTGGGAGAGTTTCTCTAGTATAAGGTCCAGATGGCGTAGGTGTTCCTTGTGAGTCTTGCTGTAGATGAGAATGTCATCCAGATATGCCACACAAAAACGGTTGAGTTATTCCTCTAGGACGGTTTTGATCATCTTTTGGAAGGTGCTGAGGGTGTTGCAGAGGCCAAAGAGCATTACAAGGTACTCATACAGCACATATTGGGTTTTGAAGGCCTTCTTGTACTTATCTCCATCCTTGATTTAGATTTGGTTGAACACATCTCTAAGGTCAATTTTTGAGTACACCTGGGCTCCAGTGTAAAGCCCCAGAAAATGAGGGAGTATTTTAGCAAATTAGGGTACCAAGTTGTCAACTTGGAATCCTGTGAGCGCCGTCACAATGGGGTAGACCCTCATCATCCATCTGAAGACCTTGGCGTGTATGTTAAATCTTAAAAAATTACCGGCAAAGTACGTAAGAATGTAGAATACAAAGGTGTATATAGCTACATGCTGAGTGGAGCAGGGTAACACCAGCGTGGGCCAGGAGTACTGCTTGGAGGAGTTTAGCTGCGCTGGCTCCTTGTAGAAGTACTTGTTGGGCAGTTTATTGTATGGCCCATGCTGGTGAGTGTATTGGTGGCCCTCAATTCTGAGGCAGGCTGTGGGTACAGCTGAGAAGATTAAATGGTTCATCTTCTGATCCTGGGAAAGGGCAGACAAAGCTTAGTGTCTTAACTTTCTTGTAGGGTAAAAGTTCTTGTGGATTTATGTGATACTATTGAGGGGTAATTTCACTCAATGATAGCACAAACTATCATCAAGTGAATTGGCTTTATTATATACTATCATCCTTGTGGTGCATGAATAGAGTAAAACACTGGACAGGAATCCCAAACACTTGGTGCTGTCAGGAATTCCCTTTTGAGAGGGGAATTGGTAGTGGTGTGCAGGCAATGAATTGGTATCTCTGGGTTTGCATTGGCTTGGTGGATCATTGGATGCTTTCATGCACCCAATTTTGAATTCTGCAGTTAATGCAGGAATGGATGATTTGAGCAACTTGTCAGCCTCTCCCAAATTTGGGCAGCAGTTCCCCCTCCATTTGGGTTTGGGGAAATTGCCTTTTTGGGTTTCCCCTTTTGGAAATTTCCCTATTTGGCGGCCTGGGTGGGGGACTGGCTGGCAGTGGTGGGCAGGCGCCTGGCAGTTGTGTGTGCAGCCTGCGGGCGGCCAGCTGCGCAGCCCGCGGACAGGGTATAAAACCTGTCCAAATTAAAATCATTATTTTTAATTTCTGACCTGGCTTCCTGCAGCAGTTTCCCCAATAAGGGGGAACTGCTGCCATTTTTTATTTTGTTTTTTTACAATTAATTGTACACAAAAAAATTTCCTGAACCACAGTGTTTTCAGGAATATTCCTGACACAAGTCAGTACATCACAGAGGTTGTCAGCATTGGGGATGGGGTAGCAGTTCTTCACTGTAATGTTGTTCAGTTTTTAGTAATTCACGCATGGATGCATCCCACCATCTTTTTTTCCTATGAACAGCATGGGCGGCAAGTAGGGGGCCTTTGACACCCAGATGAGCCCTTTTTTTGTCATATCCTCAAGGTATGCTTTCAAGGCCACTTGCTTGTGGTGGTTACAGCTGTAGATGGGGCCATAGTGCAGTTGAGTCCCTGGTAATAGGTCTATGGTGTGGTCGTAGATCAAATGGCTGGGTAGTTTTGTGGCTGCTTCTTCACTAAACACATGGTTATATCTCTGTAGGGGGTAGGCAGTATCCCAATGCTAGGTTCTATCTTCATGGTCAAGAGTTTGTTGGTAGGGGTTGTCATGGCTCATGCAATAGGAACAGTGTCACAGGATGCTGGTTGGCCCAACATGGCGGTTTGCTCACAATAGTTCAGGATCAGGCCATGTCTGTTGAACCAGGAGTCACTCGGTATAAGGGGGTGGGGTAGTCCTGGCAAGAGGATCAGAGACAACGGGTACACATTGTGTCCAATAGTCAACAGGAGTTCTTGTTCACACTCATAGCCGGTGTTCAAGGAGCTTTTCCCATTATTACTTGTAGACTGCGCTCTGAGGCTGTCAAGCCTAATTCCTCTGCTAGGCTGGCATCAATAAAACTTTAATCTGCCCCTGTATCAATAAAGGCTTCAATCTTGCGCTTGTTCCCCGCTACTTATATAGTCACTTGGATGAACTTGTAAGACTGGGAAGAAGTGTTTAATTGCGCCAGTGAGATTGGGGCAGTGTTCTTCTTAGGGCAGGCTCTGGTCAAGTGGCCCGCCTTGTGGCAGTGGAAGCAGAGTCCTTTGTGGTAGTGCCGTTGGAGCTCTTCAGGGGTCATCCATGTTCTATTGGGGATTGGTGTTTGGGGTTGGCGGGTCTGGGAGGAGCCAGCATTCTCTTGGTTCATGCTAAGACCCTTGCATAGGAGAATTAGCTTGTTTAGGATGAGGTTGGGCAGATGGTGCTTCAACAGGTCCTTCATTGCTAGGTTGTTGCCCTTTTGGAAGAAAATGGCTGCCAGTTTGTCCTCAAGTTGGGTGCAGGTTTTCAGTTTGGGGAATTTGTCAATATACGCTTGGATGGGTCAGGGACCTTGTCAAATTTCTAGCAGGGAGTTCAGGGTGTAGTATCTAGTGTTGCAATCTTCCCCAGTGGACATTAACTCAGCCTCAAACTTGGCATAGTCTAAGCAGAATTCTACGTCTTCAGCCATGGCCTTTCCAAACCAGTCTAAGGCGTCCCCAATAGCATTGAAGCAACCCAAAGAATTTTCTTGGTGTCACTGGCTTAAGAGGGGGCGTTGGTATGAAAATGTAGGCAGAGGACCGGCATGGCGCATCTAGCTTCCTCAAGCGTAAGCTTTCTCATCTGAGGCATCACCACTTTTGTGAGGGACTGATTCACAATCACGTTTTGCACTTGGGAGGATGGAGCTTTGTTGGCGTCAGCAATATTGGGGTTGGGTCTCTTTGGGTCATTCATGTTTGCATTCTTCCACACTGAAGATATCAGGTTTGTGGTCATCTTATAGGTGCAATAAGTAATTACCAATAGCAAAAGCATACAAGATTCCCCAATAAATAACAACATCTTGGGGCTCAGGGTACCAGGTTTAATAAAGATTGCCATAATGTCAGGAATCCAGTCTTGAGCAGCTGGCCTGTTGTTTTCAGGGGTAACTTGGGCCAGGTTTTTTTTGCAGGCAATGCCCACCACAAGAGGGGAGCTAACTTTAAAAAGTAGGAGGCAGACTTCTCCACCCAGGACCACGGGCCAGCAGCCGGGATTATAGTGTCAATCACCCCTGTGAGGGTGATGTAACAAACCCAAACAGCTTTCCAGAATGGTCAGTTGGAAGGCCAGGCAAAGAAGCAGGCATAGGTTTTGGGGTCTTGGGCAGTTCCATGGATAGGTTGTAAGCAGGGAGATAGTTGAATTTCCCTCTGAACAACTTGGGTGTTGAAAATATCCATGGGCCTTGTCAGTTGTATCTAATTGTGGATTGTATGCAGGCCAGGGGATTGAGTTTGAGTATCTTTTCTGGGGTGTATTCCTTGTATTCAGACTTCAGAGGGTAGTTGGTAAAATGAATGGGTCCAAAGGGTACACCAGGAGGACAGAAAACAGCAGATGGTGGGGCAGGAGATATTGAACTGAATTGGTAGACAGAAAATACAAAATAAGGCAATAGCTATGTGAGCCAAAATATCATAACCTTTATTCAAAAATGGCAATAAGTTTTGAGCTCAGGGTCTTTGGGTCTATATAGTACCCCACCTCCAAACTTAATATTTCCATGGGGGGTTCATCAGGGCATTGGGAAGGGCAGGGCCAGGGCCAGGGGAACTGGGTACTTGGGTCCAAAGGCAGCAAAATGGCACTTGGCCCGGAAGTTCTTTCATTTGTCAAGAATCTCAATTTGGTTACCTGATTATCTTGCTTTAGTGTTGTGGTCATGGGACCGGGCTGTGGGCCCATGCCTCTTTCCTGGGTTGGCTCTTGATTGGCTGCTGGTGTAGAATTCAAGTTTATGAAGCTAATAGTTGCCAAATGAGTACCTCCATTAGGCACTGTGATTAGTCTTCCATTTGGTGCAATAATTTATTTGGTTTGGCTCTTTTTACTACATGGGTCAACATTCTTGGTATCAGCTTGTGGGGGCTCAATCCCAGAAAAACGCGGGCAGGCAGTCCTGCAGTCCACAGGCCTGGCGGCCCAAAGGAATCCAGGTTTGGGGTTTGATTCCTGCTCCCGGGCCCAGGTTTCCAGAGAGGAATAATTGTCAATCCTGATATAAAGGGGGAAATTAATAAGACAATGATACTTTGTTTGATACAAAGATAAAGTTATATATAGTATCATTGAAAGCCACATACTGTCTATGACAGTCATGGGGCTTGTCCAGGTAGTGTTCCTCTTAGGGTTCAAGATGTTTGATCCCCATACAACTCAATAGTGTGGCAGGAGCATCACTGATCATTTGATAGTAGGGAAAATTCTCAGGGAAAAGATTTCCTGAGAGGGAGTAATTGTAGATATTGTAACACTTTCATAATTTAGTTAATTATCCTGTTTATCTACTATAAAAATATTATATTAAAAATAGCAAATAACATGTATATAAATAAAAATAGTACATGAAATTACATTATACTAAATTTTAGTTTTACATGAGAAGCTATATCTTTAAATAGAAAAATAAAATTTTAACTTTGTTGTGTGTATACTTATGGGAAGTATAATAAACAAGATAAAGGGAAAAATTAAGAAGAGAATGATAATTTATTGGATATGAATATAGGATAATATATAGTATCATGGAAAGCTATATACAGTCCATGTACATCATGGAAGTCATGGGGCTTATCTTAGTAATGTTCCTCTTAGGTCATGAGGCTTATTCAAGTTGTATTCCATTTAGGATCTGGATTATTTGATTCCTGTAATAGATGACTGACTGATAGTAGTGCCACCAATTTACTGGTTGGTTGGTGAGCCATTCAGTGACTCATTTGGTGATCTACTTGGGGCGTTAATTTCACAAGAGGGAGTAATCAAAGATGTTGCAACATCTCCCCCTGGGGTGCTGGAAGGCAGAGCCTTGGGAATTTTCCTTAGAGCGTTGGGGATGCAGGCTTGGTATTGATCCAGTTTGGTGTTGGGGACAGGGAGTCTGGAATTTTGTTGGGCTGTTCTTGCTTTACACAGGTGGAGTTGGTTGTGGTGCATGCGCTTTAGTTCATTTCAGGCTCCAATTCCTTTAACAAGGTAGGTATTGTTGGGCTTGACTTCCATGACAATGCCTGGTCCACGTAACCCTGGTTTCAACTTATGCTGATTGTGGTTGACAACCCAGATTTTCTTCCTGACTTGGGATCTTTCCTGCTGTAGTGGGATTGGTTCTCTCTTGACTCTTTTTTGTTCCATGTCTTCCTGGTCTCTTCTAGCACGCTGTACGTTGGTATCACTGTTGTCTGGCACCTTTTTGGGCAGAGGTAATTGTGGTCCTGTGGTTGTACTAACAAGGACAGGCTTTTGTCCATAGACAAGTTCATAAGAGATTTTGCCTGTGTTGTGGTTGACTTGTGTTCTACAGACCATGAGTGCTATTGGAAGTATGTTGACCCCAGGCCTTTGGATTGTTAGCAGATGACTTACTGAGGGCTTCTACAAGCAAGCCGTTTACTTGTTCTACTTGTCCATTTGCTTGAGGGTGATACAGGCTGACTGTGATATGTTTTATTCCGTTTTTGGCAAGGTAGATGCTGGTGTCAATGGCCTTAAGTTTTGTGCCTCCATCTGTGATCAGAAGGTCAGGTTTCCCAAACTTGGCTATGATTTTTTTCCCAATAAATTGCCTCACATCATTGCCTTTGTGTTCTTTTGTGTCTTGTGCCACAGGCCACCTGGTTGCATAGTTGATAGCTGTTATGATTTACTTATTGCCCTTGTTTTCACCAGGCATTGGCCTCATAATATCCAACAACCATACTTTGAAGGGTTGTGTGATGGATACAAGTACCACTAACTTGGGTGGTGCCTTAGTTTGGGCATACTTCTCACAGACTTTGCATTGTTTCAGTATCTCTCTGATATCATCTAGCATGTTGGGCCACCAGTAGCGTGTCTTGAGATATTTGTGCAAGTTTCTGCCACAGGTGTGTCCCAGGTCTCTGTGATATTGGAGGATTGTGTCAATCTTCTGCGTTGACAGGATGTAAGGCATGGTGTCACCATTTGGAAGTATTCAGTGCAGAGTGACATATACGTTTTTGAACAGATGTTTGTTCTTAAGGGCCTTCTCTTAGATGCCCATTGGGGTTCCAGGTGGGAACCCTTCTTGGAGATTCCCCATGATGAGCATGGGCCAGTCAGGTTCCCCATCAGTGCATAGGACGTGTTTACTGTATAGCCTTGAAAGGGCATCTGCAGTAAGCATTTCCTTGCCTGGCTTGTATTCAATTT
Organism: Entomophthora muscae; assembly: GCA_014839935.2. NCBI lineage: Eukaryota > Fungi > Entomophthoromycota > Entomophthoromycetes > Entomophthorales > Entomophthoraceae > Entomophthora > Entomophthora muscae. Next base: position 232,562 of record QTSX02000757.1, on the reverse strand, counting down.
GCATTGGGTACCTCTGTATGAGGCTCATCCACTCAGCTTGCCTTCTTGACAAGTGTTGTTGTGTCTTAAAGAATATTAATGACTTGTGATTGGTGAGGACTTTAAACTTTTGGGCTCCCTCTAGATAACATTGCCATTTCATGAGGCATTGTAAAATGACTACTAGTTCTTTATTGTGTATGAGGAACCTTTTTTCACTGTCAGACAGTTCCATTGACTTGTACGCCACAGGGAGGAAGTCCTTTTCTGCCATCTGGATACGGAGCACCCCTCCTATGGCGCAGTCAGACGCATTGGTTTCCAGCTTGTATATCCCTTCACAGTACGGGTATTGAAGAATAGGGGTGGTAACCATTTGTTCTTTTAGCTGGCAGAAATGTTGGTCTCATAGAGGTGTCCATACAAATTTGGTTGTTTTTCCTGTAATGGCTGATAGAGTAGCTTTCAGAGCACCCCAGTCAGGGATGAATCTTCTAATGTAGGCTACCATGCCTAGGAAGATACAGAGTTTGCTTTTGTTTCTGGGAGCTGGCATTTCAGTTATGGCACGTATCTTTCCTGAGTCTGCTTTGATTCTGTCCTTGCTGATAATGTGACCAAGGAATGGGAGTTCAGCCAAGAAGAAGTCACACTTTGATGGCTTGGAAATGAGTTGGTTTTCTTTGAGGATGAAGAGGACCAAGCAGACATCTTCCCAGTGTTGTTTTAGGGTTTGACTGTAGATAATTATGTCATCCCGGTAGATGATTGCTTGCTTCCAAATGTTTTCTTTGAAAACCTCATTCATGAAGGTCACAAAGGTGCTAGGGGTGTTTGTCATGCTGAAATTGAGGACAACACACCTAAAGGATCTGTAATTGGTTCTAAATGTGGTCTTTGGAATGTCTTCAGGCTTTACACAAATTTGATGGTAGCCTGCTGTCAAATCAATTTTTGTGAAGATTTGGGACCCCCCAGGGCGTCAAAAAGATCATCAATCAGGGGCAGGGGATACCTGTTCTTAATTGTGACCTCGTTGAGTGCCCTTTAGTCTGTGACTAAACGGAGTCCTCCATCTTTCTTTGCCACAAAGAAGACAGTGGCACCAAAAGGCAATTTTGATGGTCTAATGAGGCCCTTTTTGAGTGCTTTGTCCAAATAGGCTCTCAGAGCGTCGTCTTCTTGGGGTATAAGGCAGTAGATGGGCTGTGCTTTTGGGACACTTCCCTTGAGATCAATTTTGTGTTGTATGCCACAGTTGTGTGTATACTTCTGGGAAATATAATAAACGGGATAAAGGGGAAAATTAAGAAGAGAATGATACTTTATTGGATATGAATATAGGATAATATATGGTATCATGGAAAGCCACATACTGTCCATGTATGTCACAGAAGTCATGGGGCTTATCTGAGTAATATTCCTCTTAGGTCACAAGGCTTATTCAAGTTGTGTGCCGTTTAGGATCTGGATTATTTGATCCCCGTAATAGATGGTCAACTGATAGTAGTACCACCAATTTACTGGTTGGTCAGTGAGCCATTTGGTGACTCATTCAGTGATCTACTTGGGGCGTTAATTCCCCAAGAGGGAGTAATCAAAGATGTTGCAACAATCTAAGGGTCATATTTCTAATATTTGCTAACTGCCATAAAAGGATATATTATGAATGAAGTGAATCATTTACCTTTTGACAGTCCAGATGGTCATGTATATTTATAAGATGGTTTGATAAGCCTATTAAGGTTGGTAGGCTACTAGCAAGGCTTAAAGTTAGTTTCTTGCTCAACAAGAAGGAATCAATATTCTATCTAAATTTAAAAGGAAGGCTTGGATCAAGGTGTAGGAAGATTATAGAGTTAACTAGTACCACTTCAAGAATGAAGTGAATATGGTGGAGGGTTAAATTGCGAAATAAGGTTTAGCTTTAAAATAGGTTATAAAAAGTATTGAGCTCATCCAGAAACAACCCATCGCTTTGCTGGGTTTAGCACATATAATAGTTAAAGTTATGGTAAAGCCTATATTTTAGCATTGAGGATTCCTTGGCAATTTCAAATAGGCTTTACAGATCATATATTCGTAGGCCCTTTATTCTGGGTGCTTATGACTGACAGGTCAAGTAATAGAAGAGGGAGCAATTTAAGCAGAGTGTATTAAGAAACGTCAAGGTAGGCAGATATATGGGTTTACAGGATAAGAGATTAATAAAATCGAGGTTTCATGAAGCTCAAGCTAAGCAGATTAAAATAAAATTGAGCTTAAAGCGAGATGCAATATATTATCTAAAAATATAAAACTGCTTATTTATGTACGGTATACTTATTTTCCCTTCCTTAAAAAAAATTAAAAATTGCAAAGGCCTTGAAACTTAAATTCATAATCATACATATATGCCAGGTTAAATTCGAGGAACATTCAACTGAAAAACAAAATAACAATATGTGAGCTCCGGAAAAAGAGGTTAATAGACTTTATGGATTTCTTTAAGTCTTAATTCAGAAACAGCTTCCTGCACTAAAAGAGTTGCGCCACGAATCTTAAGTTCGGAAAGCTCATTCACGTCAATAGACCCCTTCTCATCAGTAACTTCAACAAAGGCAAAACCACGACATTTGCCCATCTTATCAAGTGGCATCACGAACCCCAGTGACAGAAAACTTTGTCTCAAAAAGTTGCCGAACTTCCAGTGGTGAGGTTGCTTTGGGAAGGTTTCTGACGGACAAGCTTTTGCTTGACAAAAACCGGGCATAGCCTCGGGTCATTGTTGTGTGGTTTACAGAAAATATAGAATTTAAGGAATTGAGTTTAAACATTGAAGTTGAACAAAGCTTGTGCAGTCAACCTATTCTTAAATTGAAAGGCTTGGATCTAAATATTGGTAAACTTTCAATAAAACTTTGGAATCCAAATCACCTAACATATAATTGGTCTTTATTTTTTAAAAATAGAACTTAACATATCATTGGTCGTTTGTGGGTAAATCATTATTTTAAACTAGCAAATATATCAATAATCGAAGCCATAAAAGTAATCCAAAAGGTTGGCTTAACAATAAGCTTGTAAAACTCTCCCGACATTCAAAGCAAACCACAATTTCACAATCCTTAGTAAATGTTTTGGCTTAATTTTAAAATGTAAAATGACCATCAATTTGTGATCAAGCTCTTAAATCCACTAACAAGTTTACCTGTGTGCTAAGATACTTTTAGATGTTCTAAAAATTAAAGTTAAAAACAAACTTGATTATTGTCAGAAAAAATTACTATTTTTAAAAATGGATAATATCCAAGTGCCATAAACGCTTAATATCCCTTTTAGGTTTAAAAATTAAGCAAAAATAAAGTTAGCTACTATTTAAACTATCTAATATTCAAAAAAAATTAAAATAACCATGCTATGCTATCATTACTAAAATTTTAATGCAAAAATATGGTAGTTTTCAGTGCAGATAAAATATAGATTATATTGAGTCCAAGTGGAAGCCTATTAGATAATAAAATTAATAAATTGAAATATTTAATAAATAATATTATTGCATCAGGCTTACCTGACCATTTATAATAGTTTTCCCGGCTGTGAGGATGAATGAAAACAACTCACCTGTAAACAAAACAAACTCAACCTTCGGCAAAATCCAAGTACAATAGTTTTCAAAGTTATAAGGGTAACCAAAATTAAGTCATCTGTAAACAAAATAAACTAAATCGAACAAAGTACAGCTCAGGCAAGTTACGAAAGCTAACAACTTAAACTTTTCAGTGAACTGGCAAAAGGCCAAACAAAAAACACAACTAAATCCACATGAAGTACAAAATTAAATTAAACATTATGTTGTAACTGTGCTATAAGCTGCAGTTACCCAAAAGATAAGGAAAATAAATTGGTTTAAGATAAGATTTATTGAGAGTGAATATGGAGGTTGTCAAGATTTTGGGATCTTGAGGAATATTTATTTTTAGTAGGGTATTTAATCATAGTGTTGGTAAAGGAATTGTATGAGAACAATCCTAACTGTCAGTTGGGGTTGGATACATTGTATTGACAGCAAAGTGTCTAACACAAGGGTAAGTATGCAGAAGGGATTTTTTGTCCAGAAGACACAGCACCAGAAAAGGCAGTCACTAAGAGATCTCACAAGAGCTGACATATTAGAGTCTAGTGCTTGGATAGTTTTTAATACTAGCTGGTAGCTTAGTAGTGATACCGGCAGAAATAAGTTGTCATTTTCCTACCTAAGGTGTTGTATATGTTTTTTTTTGTTTTCAAAAGAGGAGTCATTATATAGGGGTTTAACACAATCTTGCCAAGATGTCATCTGACGTTTCTAGCTCTAACTTGGCCAGCCTATCTGTTTCCCAAGCTGCCGGTATTAACCCCCAGGAATAGGCATTCATGCTGCAGCAGCATGAGATTTATATTTCTCAGAAAATCTCTTATTTCTGAGATTATTACAAAGTAGAGTGTGACAGTAGAACTCTGTTAGCAGTACTCAAATTTACCACAAAATAATATCAGGTTATTGGGTCAGAATAATAGATGTTGCCCTTAAAGGAGTTTGACCTTCCTAATCTATACAATACCCTGACTTATTACCAATTGGCAGCAAAATAGTGTTGGCTTGTTGTACCAGAATATTCTGAGAAATGATTAGACCATGTCTCTTTCTATTCTAATATTATCTAGCCTATTAGTAGCCAGCCCTAGATCTGGATCAGTTTTGGACTATTGAAGCTATGATTAGGATTTCCCAAATAGTTGAAATCCATCAATAGAATTAACTCTTGATTCTATCTTGGTTGATGGATGGGATGATGTCTAGGTGTTGGCTACCTAATGTACAGATAGGACAATGTGTAAGTCAACATATGATACTCAGAAATCCTGACAGGGTTTTATACCCTGTGATAGGCCATCAGGGGGTGGTTTGTGGAAAAGGGTCTCTCAAGGTTGATATTTGATAACATGTGACTGATTTTATTTGAACAGTATATGTGGACTGCTGGATATGATAATCAATTAGATTATGGCCAGGTGATGTACATAAGTAGTTGCCTAAATTAGACAATGGGTTGATTTGAGTCAGGAGTTAAATGAATATTCAATCTGTTGGGATTCTGTCTTGTTGCAACAATTAGATGACACATTCCAAACTAAAAACAAAAAAATTGGCACAACACAATAAATGTATTGGAGTTTTTCTGAAATGTGTTATAGTTTAATTGGAATTATAATAAGGTAACAACAGAAGAGCTGAACAAAAAATAGAGCAACATCTAACTGAAATTTCACAAACATTAAAAAAATGAATTCATGCAAAATTTATAATTGTCAAGTATATACTTCTGAGAAGTGTATAAAAAAGGGAAATTAAGAAGAGAATGATAGTTTATTGATATTAATTTAGAGGATTATATAGAATTTTGGAAAGCCACATGTTGTCCATGTACATCATGACAGTCATGAAGCTTGTCCTAGGAATATTCTATTTAGGACTCAAAAGGTTTGATCCCCATATTAGATGGTCAATTGATAAGAGTGCCACCAATTTAATGATTAGTTGGGAAACCATTTGGGGAATTACTTCCCCAAGAGGGATTAACCAAAGATGTTGCAACATAATATTTACATTTTAAAATAGAATAAGAGAATTTTAACAGGCAATGACAGATTATCTAATTTACAAAAAAGGCATTTATTGATTTTAAGGCTCTTTATTTGAGTAGAATGGTTTTAGGAACATCCAAATTTGGAAATAAAATTGTCAGGACCATCTTTTATGATGATACTAACACTCATTCTTCTGATTTTGGGTGCCCTGCTAAGGATCTTGTCCATAGATTATTTCCTGTGACAATTGGAAATTTAGTTGGGTCCATTGGGTTTAAATAAATGATTATAGATAACCAGTCAAATAATAGTATTATTGATGAATTATTACTTGATTCTGGACTAAAATTTGAACCTGAGACCCTTCCTATGATCACCCAGCGGTCTAATCTGGATTTGAAACCTATTGGTGAATTAAGTAAAGAGCAAAAATATTTAGGAAATAAAGATTCCAGCCAATCAGAGGTTGCAAAATTGACTGATGACAACCACCTGCTGAAGTTATCAAGCTCTGCAGACTGTTAAACTTCAGTCTAAAATACTATTAAGTTTATGGAAGTCCTGTATGCTAAAAGTTGCTCAAATCCAATTATTATTAAGTTTATCAACCCTGTGGGAGTAAGTTGAAACCTTGTTGAAACTTAAGAGCTGTTTAAGATGTCTTATATATGAATTGTAACTTGTTTTAACTGCTTTTACATATCAGTTTGAGCTTTTCTTTCCCAATTTCCCCAATATTTTACTATATAGGCTTCTGAGCTTTGCTTATTGCAATTGCTCAATCAATAAAGACTTTAAATATTGAATTTAAATTTTTTTTGTAAGATTCCTAGTATCACCATGAAATCACCTAATCCTTCCCATTCCTGGGGAACTAGGTTCAAATGGCTATTACTACTTCTGATTTTTCAATTTGTACAAAGTTCAGTTCAGATGGAAACCAGATATGGTTCAGGCACCAATACTGAGTATTTCCTTAATGGAAAATGGGCTCATGTGGTTCTTGGCAAGTGAAGAAATGCTTCCTTGTTCTTCACCAATCCACTGGTTAAAGAGAAGCCCCAACCTGCATCTATCAAGCCCAAACCTACCAGTTTATTACATCTGTTTGCTTCTGTCTTCTTGCTTATCTGAGGGTTTATGCCTTCCTAGGTTGCTTCAATCCTCTCCTTAGCTGATACTGTATTATTGGAGAATAATTCATTTGGGTATGGTTTCATTGCCCATTAGGTCTATCTTAACAGGTTTAAATCCTTCTACATTAATCCATTATGCAGGTAAGCTATTTCTTGCAGGGTGGGTTCCTGACAATAATTAAATTAAAATTAATACCAGTAAAATCAAAGCTTTTTATTTTAGTAAAGTTGTTTTCAAAGCTGCAAGAAAAAATGTGCCATCTGTAAATAAAATGAACTTAAAGCTAAAAAAATCCAAACAAAAGTGTAAATATTTAATCTTTTAACAGGAATTTGTAACATTAAGATGTAAAATGGCCCAACAAAGCAATGCAAATCTGATATTAAAAGAAGTCAAAATGCGGTACAAAAAACGTGAAAACACAAACAAACTGGTTTTTTGCTGTAAATATGCTTGCTATGTAAATCAGTGACAAATATACTCAGTTGTAGTGGATCAAAACTAAACCAAATTAGAAGCATAGAGTCAACTTAACCCATAAGCAAAATCACACAGTTTTTGGGTGAAATATAATTTTAAGTTCTTTTCCATATAAATGAAAGATTATAAAGAGTTGTATTTAAATCATTGGTATTGAATTTTGACAAATATAGGAAGGTAGAAATGATTTTAAGTAATCATTTAAGTAATCCAGCTAAAAAATTATAGTGTGTAAAAAAGAGCAGCATTAAGTTTGTTAAACCTAATAATAACACAAAAAAATTATTAAGAAATAAATTTATTTTTTGCAAGGGAAATATTGATATTGGGATATTTCTCATCAGAATATTTGAGCATAAAAAAGTGAATGCATCTTTCATTGAAAACAATTTGAACAAGCCTGATGCTTGCTTTCTTATTAGTTCCATTGGAAATTTGAATATTTTAAAATTAACTTGGTAACTAAAAAATCAAAGAAAAAATAAACTAATTTGTGTAAATTAAAATACAACAAAATAAATGGAGATTTTGGTGAAAGTCACTTAGATTTTCAGCTTAGCTTACTCTTCACAGAAAGGGCTTATTTTATATTAAATGAATAAAATAGTGATGATATGTTACTGTATGATTATCAGGAAGAGGCAGGCAGAAAATATTTTAACACACTCATAAAAAGACAGAAAACTAAAAAATTCAAACTTTTGTTTTTTAAAAAATACAGTAGTTTTAGAAGCTATGGTGACAACCAAAAATACCTCAGATTAAAACCAAATGGTTTCAGATTTAAGCAAAACCCAACTGTCAGGTTAAAATAACACTCTGGTAACAGGGTTTATTTGTGTCAATGGGCAAAATGAGTCAACACAGCAAAGAAGTGCTCATGCGCAAAGTGAAACTATTCAAAATACAATCCAAAATACATTGATTCACAAACAAAATAGTGTGAGTTGACTTTTGGTGTACATATGTTTACTATGTGAATTGGTGACAAAATACACCCAATTGTGGTGAGTCAAAACTCAACCCAAAAACAAAACACAATAGCAACTCACTATGTAAACAAAACCACTCAAATATTGTGTGCAATGGATTGTAATCAAGAATGATACCAAGGTATCTAAAATAAGACATACAATATGAGACATAAATTTTAAAAATATTGTGTTGGGTGCTTAATTTGGCGTAAAATCTGGGAAAATGGGTGGAAATTATTTCAGGTATTCTAAAATGGGCGTTCTAAACCCAAAAACAACTAATTTAGAAAAAATCTATAATTGGGATATTGGGTAGGGAAAACTCTAATTAAATATCCATATTCAGATAAAAAGCAAAAACTAAAAACTATTTTATAACTTAATTAAGTTTTATTTAGTATTTTATTAAATTTTAAAATGGAAGGTAAACAACAGCAGAGTAATGATGCACCCATTGTGTGCTGCAGTTGTGACTGCCCCTGCGGGTCAAAGAACAGAGTTTGTGCAACTCAAGTGCCTACTCAGGAAGAAGATGGGAGAGGAGAGCTCAATAGTGACGCTGTACTATCACAGCTGGTTTAAGGAGCACAAGTTGCTAGGGTGCAGAGCATCAACCCTCAAGTCCCTAAGCTGACCCAGAAGCCCATCAAGATGACCACAACAAAAACGGTTAGAAACAAGGAGGTAGAACTTACTTTGTATGTGTTTGATGCTGTGTACCACCAAGAATTGATCCTATCAGGTATGCTGGAAAAGGTTAAGCCTATGATTGACACTAGCTACAAGCCCTATGTAAGTGATGGAAACCAGGAAGAGGACAAGGAGCCCAGGTTCTACCAAACTGATGAGAGACAGCTAGGCTCAAAAAGGTTACAGCCTTCTACAATAAGGTACCCATGCCTTGCAAGCCTGTCTCTGAGCAGGATACCAATTCAACTACTCCCTTTAAGCCCGCCCAGAAGCGCCTCTGTCAGGGATCCACTCATTGGGAAGTCTCTCTCCAATCAAATGAAGGAGAGCTCCCAAGTTGAAATGACTAGAGTGGACCCTATTGGAATCCCTATCATTAACATGTGTAGAAGGTGACCAAACAAGCAGAATCTTCCCAAGAAGGGAGTGAAGTGGTTTAGAAGATTGTAGACACTGGTGTACCCCAAGACCAACCAGGGGGCCTTGAGGTGGATAATAGGTGGGTATTGTGCTGCTTCTACGTAAGGGACATGGCAGTAACATGGTCCAAAACAATACCAGATTGAATCTTCTGATTTGTTAGTAGGAGTTGGTTCAGGGGTTTCAAAGTTCACGTTGGCTTATCAATAACTGATTAACACACAAAAATTCCATACAGGGAAGATGAACTTCATGCTGTTGGAGGGGGAATATTTATAATCTACTAATCAAGTGTTTAGAGGTTGAAAATATAGATTTATTGGTTGATAGGAATAAGAGAAATAGTTGGAGAAATTTGCTCAAGAAAAAATATTCAGTTTAAATACTGAAGTAGTTGGAGGAGGGAGCATAGTGGTTACCAGGTGATCCTGCAAGGGTAGTTTGGCTAGTGTTGCCTTGCAGGTCTTCAGCAGGCTGCAGCCTGCAATGCAAGAAGAGGTAGGTTGGATTATTGAGCTGCAGTATTCTTCTGGCTTCTGGTGGGGATGGTAATCTGAGACTGGATGAGCACCATTCTTTTGGCTTGGTTGCATTGCCTTGATTGATTGGCTAGAAGGGTCCCCTGTACAATGGTGATTGGCTGATCTGCATTTATTTTTGATTTGATTGGCTGGTTTTGGGGTTTTGGAGCTTGTTTTTAATGTGTTTTCATTGCCATTGTTGCTTTCTTCATCCTCGGATATGATTTTTGAATTTAAACTAGGTTTTATATTGAATATTAAGTTTGAGTGTTAGCTTTTGCTCTTGCTCTTGTTTTTGCTTTTGTTCTTGAAAGTGCACTCATTTATCAATTTTGAACGCGGATTTGGATTGATTACATTAAATGAATTGGATTGGAGATTAATTCTGTTTTCTGCATTTAAATTCTGTTTCCTGTGATCCATTTGTGTTTTAAAAACCCCAGCAATAGAAAAATGACTTGTGTAAGGGATAGAATCCCTTACAGCATCCCAGATATCAAACACATCATCCTGTTCAAGCTAATGTGTGAATCTGGTTATTACAAGGTGGCCACAGCTCTTGTTGGGGTGGATCCCAAGTACACCTTGAAGACCTTCAATAAGTTCATTGATACTGGCTGAGTCCTTGCCGCAGAGAAATCCTTGCGTGTGTTAACCATGCTCACCAAGGAGCACAAATGGGCAATCCACCAGTGGATAACCCAAGATTGTCATCTTGAACTGGCATATATACAGGCCATGGTAAAATCTACATTTGGGATTGAGGCCTCTATTTCCTTTTATTATCATTTGGTCAAGGGAATGTGCTTTTCCTGAAAAAAGCTCAGGGTATCTCCCTATAATTGGAATAGCCCAACCAACATTGATGTCCGGAAAAATACGCAGAGGTGTACACTGCCCTCAAAGCTAAGGGGACGTACAAATTCTATTACATTGACAAATCAGCATTTTCCTCATCTATGCAGAATGCATATGTGTATGTCCCAAAAGGCTCAAATAACGGGGTAGCTCAGTGTGTGGCAGTCCGCACCACAGCCTACTCAATGGTGGCTCTCCTTGGTTCAAAGGGGGTCAAGCTGTATCAAATGATTTTGGTTCTCACAACAGCCGTACCTTCTTGTCATTCCTCCAATTGGTCCAGGAGCACCTGAGGCGCACAAGCCTGGGCTTCACCAACGTCACTGTGTTGGACAACATTGGTCTCCATAAGGTGGCAGATATTCTTGAGGAATTTCCATCAATCAACACTAGCATTGCAGCGGGCCCCCAGCAATTGGCCACAGCAAATTTGCGCCTTCTCTTCCTCCCCACTTATTTGCCCTTCCTAAATCCCATTGAGGAAGTCTTTGGGTGGCTCAAGCAAGTTGTCAAGCGAGGGACCCCAGCTGGGACTGAGGGCCTATTTGATTTGCTGCAGGCCAGGATCCACACCCTTCCAGCTGAGACTGTGACCAAATTCTATGGCCACGCTGATTTGTTCATCCCCGCGTGCCTAGCCAAACAGCCAATCAATTAAAGGCTTAGTGTTTCCAACTTTTTTTATATTCTCTAATTTACTATTTAAGATTTATTAATTATCATTTTATATTTAGATGTTTCCAAGCTTGCAATCACATTCAGCAGGACAATCAATGAAGGTTAGTAATTTATTTATTTATAATCATTTTTTATTATGGCATCTAAGGGTATCCCAAAAACTTGATACTGGATTACGCAAATATATTTATAACACTCTTATCAAATAAATATAAAAATAGTTTTAAAAAAATTAAACGTAAAATGTACAAGTTAGAATTTATTTTATTAATGTATGATTTTATTCTTTTATGAAAACTGTCTCTGGGATTTATTTTGCAAAATTTGTTTGCTAAAATAATAATAATAAAAATAATTTTTTTAAAAAGCAAAATTTAAAGATGTAGCTTATATTGAGGAAGGAGATTTTTTATTGAGGTCACCTGTAGTGGGTTTGGCGATATGTAACCACCCTGCAATGAAGGTGGCACACAGCTTCCACTGCCACACTGTGAACGGTGGATACACTCTGCTGGAAGTATTCTTGGCAGCTAGCAAAAGTGAGGATAGTGAGGTGGGAATTGAGCAGCAGATTTTCTGGCGGGGCTGAAAACCCGTAGATGCCAGCCAGGACTAGGGCGTCCTGGATAACATGGTCAACTGAGCCATAACCCAGGGGGACCTTCTTCCCATCCAGGGTGAGTCTGGCCTTGTTAATCCCTAGGAGGACCCTGTCAAGGTCCTCTACAGATGCGCTCATCCCAAAGTAAAAGAGATGCCCCAGGTAAACCATCAGATGAAGCCTTTGCCCAGCAAAGGCTTCAGTAAACTTGTACAATTTATTAAAAACAGCACTGATCTTCTTCTTGTGCTTTGTCTTGGAAAACATGAGCTCCATTGCTGTAGGGACCCCTGTCTTGTTGGCACTCCAGGCCAGCCCAAAGTCTGCTAGGAGGATCTTGGTCTTCTTTATGGCTTTTACATCTGCAACAGCCAATTTACCCACCGCGTGCCCAAAGTTCTCTAACAGGTAAGACAGGGTGTGCTCCAAGGGGTAGCAGAAGCAAGCAGCCGCATGACCCTGGCCCATCTCTAGTACATTCTTGAATGGGAGAGTTGCCAGGATGTCCCAAACAAGCTCAATGGAGTTTACACAGTAAACTCCACTGAGGGATAAGGGTCCAGGCGGACCAGTTGGGCATTCTTGTAGGCAGTAACTGCCCACTTGGATGCCCCCTTGGCATGCATAAGTTCTGCCAACGCCTCCTGCAACATGGGAAGGACCCGTGGATACGGTCCTCCAGCTCCCGCACAACAGGGAGGGACAGATACAATTACTTTGCCACATGAGTGGCATAATTTTCATAAAAGGTGGCCTGGACAAAGGGGACCAGGACTTGGCGGAGTTTGCTGTCTACATTTTCTAAGAAAAAAGGTAAGTTTTTTTGAAAATTTATTAATTTTGTTTTTTAGGCTACCTTCACAGGTTTCCTCTTTTCCTGCAACTTTGGCAGGCTTTGCCATTCTTGGTGCAAGCATTTGCACCAGCAATTTGGTGTCCTTGGTTCTTGTGCACTTTGCAGGTTTGAGATGTTCATACATCTCTGGGTTGTCAACCCAGACAGACAGTGCAGAAAGATTGTATGCCTAAAATTGCAGGCCCTCCACCACTGTCTTCTGGATGTTGAGAAGAAGCTCAATGGTCTTCTCTGGGGTGTCTGGCATTTTTGACATTAGTGCCTTTGCAGACACCTTGTCAATTTTGTCCCCAGTGAGGACATCAGACTTCACTTTGGCTTTGACCTTGCAGTCAATGTCCTTTATTTTGGCAATTGCCAAGTCAAGGTCCTTCAGAAGATTTTCCAATTCTCTCATTGATTTTTTACTAACCTTTCCATATTTTTTATAGCTTTCATCCCAATAAACTCTGTGTAATTCTGATACTATTGCCTCTTTTTTTATTCCTGTTTGTTTTTTCATTTACTACATTATCCCATTTTTTTACCCATTGTGTATATGTTTTACACTCAATTCAATATGTGTTGTTTGCTTTATATTGGCATTGTTTCATTATTGCCATATTATTTTTGGCACTTTGCATTCCCCTTTTGAAAATATTAACAACAATTTGGTGATCAGCTAAATTTGAGTTATAAAATTATAGGTTAATTGTGTTTAGATAAAGTTGTTAATGATCTGAATTCAAAACCTTAATGATAAACTTTAAGCCAATCAGGAGCCAATTGATAAAGAGATTGTTGTGACATAAAGGGCCATTCAATAATTCTTTGGTGCATAGCGCTAATTAATATAATTGGCTGGTTGTTTTGCCATTGTGCGCCATTATTGCTGTTGCAAGTTGTTGGTGGACTAGTGCTAACCCAGCAGCTGATTGAGCACTAGTCCACCAACAACTTGCCACAGCAGCAATGTTGCACAATGGCAAAATAACCAGCCAATCATATTAATTAGCGCACATGCACCAAAGAATTATTGAATGGCCCTTTATGTCACAACAATCACTTTATCAATCAGCTCCTGATTGGCTTAAAGGTTATTATTAAGGTTTTGAATTTGGATCAGTAACAACTTTATATAAACACAATTAACCTATAATTTTCTAATTCAAATTTAGCTGTTCACCAAATTGTTGTTAATATTTTCATAAGGGGCAGTCTTTTATATGGTAAAAAAAACTGTGTTATGGGTCTAGATACATGGCATAGTAAATATATGATTTTTAGAACTAAGCTGAACATAAAGAATAAAGCCAACTATAAACAAAGAGAACATGAACAATTGAAATTCAAAATAAAGATAATATAAATAGAAAATGTTTGGCAAAAGGGGGTTATTGGGGCAGGGAAGAGTGATGCCTAGTAGTCAGAATGTCACAGGAAGGAAGACATAGAGGCGGTGCTGGCCTGGGTGGTCTGGGATTGGATGGGTTGGGTTTGCGGGTGGGGGGTGTTGGTGGAGGGGGTGGAGGCAGGAGGATTTTGCGTGATGGCCACTATATACTGTTGTTGATATTTCTTTTTAGTTATTTGCTGGATTGGTTGATAGGTAGCAGTGGCACAGGGTGGGAGGCGCTTGTCCTTCTGTGATTGGTTGCCCATATTCACATGAAAGACAATTTGGGCAAACAGGTCTGCCATCATTTGGTGACTAAAGAGAGAATTGTGGTCAAGGACCCCAAGATAGAGGTCATTGAAAGCCTGAGGGTGGTGCTCCTGTACTGTGTCTCCAATGTTGAAGAAGAAAAAATCACCCAGATGGATTTCTGCATGGCTGGCAGGATAGACTGAGGCCTGGTGCCCGCATTCCTGGATGGCCTCAAGGGCAATGGAGCTACCCTCCATCTGGTGGCTCAAGAAAACCCGGTGCTTGGAATTTGAGCCATCCCAGGAGTCAAGTAATTCACCAAGGATGTGGCTGTATGAGTAGCCATTGATGTAATCTGGATTTGTCCAATAGTAGACAAAACCCTTGGCTGAAACAGCCAGAAATGCACCAATGAATGTCCCCTTCTTGATCTTCTTCCTTCCTTTTTGAGTGGTGGCTTTTCCTTGCTCTCCAAAATCATCAAAAGCAATGGACAATTTGTAGTAGGAGATGAAAATGATGTCATCTGTTAGACTAGTCAGGCATTGGACCAGGGTTGATTCAATGGCAGGATCATATGGGAAATTCTCGGCACTATCCCATTGGTTGCCGGCAACATTGGTCAGCACACAGACTGACACCACCTTCTCATAAATCCAGATCTGCACCATGCGCTCAGACACCCAAATGTCATGGTGCACAATTTGCTTCTGGACCTGAGTCAAGGGAAGCTTGGGATCCCTCTGCAATAGATCAAGCATGATTGGGTATGCCTCAGATATTTGTGACTCAGGGGCCTTCTTGGGCTTCTTGGCTGTCCCAATCAGATTCCCCCTATTCATCAGGTTGTTGAATTCCCGCATGACAGTAGCTCGGGTAAATTGCAACTGGGCGGCAATCTGTTCCCAGGACAGACCCTGTAGATTTAGTGCCACAATTTCCTGAAGAATTTGGGCAGTGATGATTCATTGCTTGGGGCACTGGGCTGTGGGAGCTGAAGCCTGATTGGCTATAGGGGCAGGTTGGGTGGTGGCAGGAAGTTATTCCAAATCAAGATTGCCATCCTGATTGGTTGGTTGGCGGGCAGCTTGTGCGGGGATGGGTACAGGAGCAGGGGCAGAGATAGACACTACATGACTACTGAACAAGTCAAAGCCATAAGGATTGGGGGTTAGGTGCAGGTCAGCTTCTTTGTTACCTGCCTCAAAGACTTGGGTATAAATGGATGCCTCCACATTCTGAGCCTTGTCTCAATTGAAGCTGGCTTAGCTGCTGCTGGCTTGCTCATTGGTGCTGTCAAAAATGTTGTTGCTATTGAAAACCATCTTAAAAAACCTAGGATAAAGTCACTAAAAATAGAAGTTTAAAATTTTATGATTTATTTTATTGTAATCTTGAGTCCATATTTGGAAGGTTCTCAAAACCATTTTTTACAAATAAGGATCTATGAAAATGAATGAAATGCCTCTGTCCCTAAATTGGATAGCTGTTGATTGGCTGTTAAACTGTTATATTTCTATTTTAGGATGCTCATACTACACATTTTGTGTGACTTCATTTTGTTTTGTGCTTGTGAAATATTACTTCTAGTTTGCTCAAATTTTGTTTTGTTTTAGTCCTTCTGTTGGTGCCTCATATGAATCCTGATTGGATTATAATATACTCTGGGATGGCATCCATCCATCTCACTTGTTGTGTCAGTTCATTTTTTTTGTGGTTTAGACTACGGTGCTTGATGTTCAATATAATTTCATATAATGGGCTAGTGAAATTTTGTTTTTTATTTGGCAGTTCATTTATTAACTGAATTTTTTAAATCAATTGAATCCTGAATCTCACACAACTTGGATTTTGTTCAAATATGAAATTATTTCATTTAAATCTGAGGTATTTTTGGTTGTTGCCATAGCTTTTAAAACTACTGTAGCAGAAACTCAGTAGCTACAAAATTGCATCAAAAAGACAAAAACAAGACCATCTGTCAGGGACATATTACTATGCTTCAGTATTATGTCTTGTAGTGAAGAAAACAGGGCTAGAAAATGGTAGTGCCTGTCACAGCTCATACCAGAGTACGGCTGGACTCCCACAGGGGAGGCAGGCCGGGCCTGAAAGGCCATGTACACAACAGACACAATTCTGATCAGGTAGTTGACTGCAGTACCTAGGGGACGCCAAATCCCAGTATAGGGCACAAACTGGTTGACCAGCCCCAATACTATGATACTATAAATTCAGAACCTGAATGTAAAAATGCGGGATTGTCAAATCCTTGGTCCAAATTTTGAATCACTTTTACAGGATGGCCTTTTTAATTAAATTGATTTTTTTGAGTATTTATTTGAGTATTTGAAAATGTAGGAACTCATAGACACTTTGCAAAGTTCAAGTTGAACTGCATATTTTCAATGGACAAAATGAATTAACTGGAATCAGATTTGAAGCGTTCAAATGCATCAACCATTTTCATTAAGTTTACTATGTTTTTTGAAATTGACGTATTTTCAAATCCATGAACCAAATTTCAAATCACTTTTGAATGGCACTAGTAAACTCAGATATTAATTGCAGGAACTGGAATCCAAATTTAATGTACAGTAAGCATACTAGGAAACACCAACCCAAATCAAGAAGCTCCACCACAACCAAAATCAAATGAAAAATTCAATATTAATAACCATAATTAGACATAAAAAGTTATTAAACTTTAAAATCATCCAAACCCAGAAAGTATACAATATTATTCACTTCAAATTTGGATATAGAAACTCTGCTACTATTCAAGGCTAAATCAAGAGAAAATAACTACCCACAACTAAACCAATAACTCCAAATAAATACATATTTAATCTAAAATATATTTTTTATTTTATTTTTATGGACCGTCAATTGCATTCTCAACCTTCTCCTGCATCAGCCTGCAGGGCAGCCTATCCACGAGGGCGTCCCAGAGGGTCCAAGAACAGACCCAGAACCCAACTCAAGGGGAGTCATGCCAATACACAGGCCTCCCAAGGTGTCATTGCCAGCCAACCACCTCCTGCATCCAAAGCCAGAACTACCAGCTTGAATCCCAGGCAGAAGCCACTTTCAAGGCCTGCTACCAAAGTCTCCTACACCAGGGTCACCAGGAACACTGAGGTTACTTACACCTCCACCGTTTACCCAGTTGTCACCCGGCCCCGCACTCTTGATCCAAGAGTTGCTACTTCCTGCCCCCGCGTCTTTGACACCACCTACAAGCCATTGGCCACCACTGAGGAACCATCTGCACTTATTGTGTATTCAACCATTGACGGCGCCACTGCAAGCAAGTGTGATCCCACCTTCTACACAAAGGTCCCTGTCCCCTGTGTTGAGCCTGGTAGCCAGGATGCTGTGGTACCTGCCAAGGGCCAGCATTGGTTGACAGATAGTGAGCGTGAAGGTCTCCTCAACTGCTTGAATGGGGGAATGGCGGTTTGGGATATTGTGTCCCAATTTGGTATCACAGCCAGATACATTGCCAATATCAACACCAAGTATGGCAACACTGGGCAAATTACCAAATCCATCAAGGCTAAGCGGCAGCCCAAACTCCTTTAGTCCATTCATATTGATACAATCAAGCAGTGGGTAGCCAAGGATTGCCACCTGGACACACTTGCTGTCCAATCAATGCTTGCCACAGAGTTTGGACTTTCTGTTTCTAAAACCCTTGTTTACAAAGCAATGGTTGATTTGGGCTTCTTGTGGAAGGTGCTTGGAGTTTCTCTGTACAATAGGAACAGTGAAAAGACCATTGAGGATTGACGTATTTATGCCAAGACATATCTGGCACTAAAGGAGACTGGGAATGTCCAGTTCTTCTATATCAACAAATTGTCATTTTCCTCCTCACTCAGGTCTAGGCATGGATGGGTTGAGAAGGGGTCCAAGGACGGCGTAGCCCATTGTGCAGCTGTCTGTTCCCAGACTTATTCCATGGTTGCGCTTCTTTGTCCTCGCAGGTTGGACCAGTATCAGATGATTAAAGGCTCCCATAACAGCAGGACCTTTCTTGATTTTCTCCAAGCCGTCAAGGAGTATCTTTGGATAAATTAGAGCGGCACAACCAATGTTGTTGTGCCTGATAATATTGGGTTTTACAAAGTGGATCTGGTTGTGTCTGAGTTCCCCCCATTGACAAAAACAGCCACACCTCCAGCCATCAACTTACCAATTGTCCAATGAGACTTCTCTTCTTCTTGCCATATTCCCCATTCCTGAATCCAATTGAGGAGGTGTTTGGTTGGATCAAGAATAAGGTGAAACAAGGCCTCCCTCAGGACACTGAGGATCTATTCAATATTCTCAAGATCAGCCAATTTGCAATGTCACCCAATGTGATGGCGGCTTTCTATGAGAACTCAGAATCCTTCCTCCCAAAAGCCCTGGCCTCCAAGCCAATCAGATAAATGGGCGCTCTGGGTTTTATTTAGTTTTAATTTTATTTAGTTTTTTATTAGGACTCAATAATTATTATTTATATATAATAATGTGACATTTGATTGTATTATAGATATATAAGAATACATAGAAAAGGTAAGAAAAATCAATTATACTAGGTAAGATGGAAATATTTTTATTATAATGCACTGAATATTATTATTGGCTTTTGCGCTAAAAAATGAATAAATTAAAAAAAGATAGAAATAAATTAGTTTATTTATATAATTGTGAATCCTTGATGGTACTTTGGCTTTTTTAAGCCACAAATTGGACCTTGCAGGTCATCATCTGATTCTTGTTATTTCAGTGCCACTATAACCACACAACACGGCAACCAATGATTTTCATGTATTGCTTACTAATTAGTACTTAGGACGCGGGTCAAGTATATCAAATATGTTTATCAAATCACATTACAAGGGAAAGGTAATTTGAGTTCTAAACAATCATTTTTTTAGAACAATAGTGGAGCGGGTCGCATGATGCAGATAAATTCAATCCTCAATGTTTATCTATGTGATAAATAAAACCTGTACCCAACGAGCTAGTAAATAAAAACATTTTTAACTTAATTTTAATATTTGACGTGGTTGCAACTTTAACTAATGTCTTGTGATATATTTAGATATATTAATATTATAATTTACATACTAAAATTTAAAATAAATATTAAAATATAAAATTATAATTATAAACCGTAAAAGTTAAATATTAAAGTTTAAATAATTGAAATATAACAATTTTATTAAATTGTGATTTATTCAATATCAAAATATTTGATAATACAAATTTTAATATTGTAATATGGATTATTAAAATTTTAATATTAACTTTTAGATACTAAATTTTTTAATATTTAAATATGTAATATTAAAATTTTAATAGTACATATTACAATATTAAAAAAATTTAGTATTAAAATATAAAAAGTAAAAAAAAATTAATTTTCAAGGGGAAAATATTTATTGGGGGATGCTAACTGCAAAGGGAATGTGATTATTCCGGGGAATTATACCCCAAAATTAAATTTTCAGCTAATACATCTAATTGGATCCACGTACTCTTCTGTACGTGGTGGACAACCCTGGATGTGATTGCTAGAGGGGTGGCGCCCTGTACCCCAGTGGTTGCTGATTGTTTGATAAAAGGCAAGCAGGTGAGTGAATTGACTAGTAGGTTTTTCTGGGGGCACAAAGTACCCGTATAGCGTTGCCAATGCAAATGAGTCATAGAGGACATGCTCAACTATCCTGTATCCCCGTGGTGTCTTCTGGCAGTCAAGGGCTATGCAGCATATATCAATTTGAAGAGGTACATCTTCCAACTTTTTGACATTGGTTTTTAATATGCAGTGTAGGAGGATTCCCAGGTATACCGCAACATGGATTCTTTGCAAGGTATACTTTTCTGAGAACATGCATAATTTTTTGAATGTTTGTACTAACCTATTAATATAGGATGTTTGGTTGAACTTGAAGAGGATTCCGGGGGCGCCTGACTTGAATCAGCCCCCCAGGCCTCGGCAAATGAAATAAATAAAGGTTTAAAATTATTCACAAGGACTGCATCCCTGACTTTATTTGATAGTGCCTTAAAAACTTCATTAAAAATTGCATATTTCAAATATTCATTTCCTATTTGAAAGTAAGTTTTTATTAAATTCTTTTCATATTTGTTGATGTTTGTGAAGGGGAATTGTTGAATGCTTTCATATATGTATTCATCAAAGTTCAGTTTGATATCCCTGCAAATTTCATTCATTTCTTTGATTTTGATATTTGATCCTAGTTCATATGCTTCCCTTATCCATGGCAAGCACCTTGCAGGTGGGGAATATTCCCTATCTTGAGCTTTAATATTAAAAAATTATTCATATTTTGTTGAATTTTTTTATTTATTTGGTTTTTATTTATTTGTTTTAAAGGGGCCACCAGTGACTGGTAACCTCCGTAAAACCAACTCGGCGTATAAGCTGCCACTTCCGCAACCTCATCCCCATTCCTGGTGATGACTAAAATAAATATAAGTAGAACATAAAAAGACTTACTAATTGTTTCCCCTGTGGCACCCTCAGCCACAGGCGCCACTTTGGCAAACTTCATGAGCATTGGATGCTCTTCATTAATTTTTCTAGGCTTAATTTTTCTTATATTTCTTGCAACTTGAGCTTCTTCTTGGTTTTCATTTGATAAAGTTTCTGTATTTCTTGAAGCGCTTCTGCTTCTTGCTTATGCTTGATTTTCATCTGTTTCCATTTGGTTGGTCTCCTCTTCATTGGTGCTGATTTCCTTTTGAATTTCTGTTCCTTCAGTTAGTTTGATCTTATTGCTTTCTTTGGCCCCCTGCCAGAACTCCCACAAATTGTAGGCCGCGTTGTTAAACTTTAGACTTGATAAAATTGTTCCCTGTATATTAAGTAATTTTTCTTTATTCTTTTCATCTAAAATATTTCCCAATTTATCCAGAGTATCTTCTTTTGACTGGATTAGTGGATGGCCCTTGTTACCCAGCTTTCCTGTCACTATTTCCCTGATATTTCTTTCTATTTCAACAACCTTTTGCAGGTGTGCTTCTAAATTGTTGATCAAGTTATAGATTGTTGACATATTGTTTGAATTCCATCAAAAACTGGTTTTTATAGTACTATCTTCAACACATACATATTTTTCATCATAATTAATAAATTAAATAGAATAAGCGTAAATATTGGATTAGAATATTGCAATTAGACATCAACTCTTGATATTTTGATATTATGTGCATAAATCAATGCATTTTGTTTAATAAAATCCACTGTAAACTAGGTCTTTTTCATTAAAATTTAAAATAAATTGACTCTGTTTATATTAGGGCCATTAACACTTAGTACAAATATTGATACATAGTGCATTTTACAGCCTGTATATTTACCTATTGGTAATAATTCTATAAACTTTTTAATTGGATTTTGCAAGGTAATAATAATGTAATGCGTTAACAAATTACATTATTATTACCTTGCAAAATCCAATTAAAAAGTTTATAGAATTATTACCAATAGGTAAATATACAGGCTGTAAAATGCACTATGTATCAATATTTGTACTAAGCGTTAATGGCCCTAATATAAACACAATCCATTTCAATAAATTACAATGACAAAAGCCTTGTTTACAGTGACATTTATTATACAAAATGCTTTGAGTTATGCACATAATTTCTAAATATCAAGAGTTGATGTCTAATTGCAATATTCTAATCCAATATTTACGTTTATTGTCTTTAATTTATTAATAATGATGAAAAATATGTATGCTCATAATTTTAAGCTATTTGTAAAATGTACAACATTGTATTAATTATGGGAAATGTTGATAATGGAAAAAAATATTATTAATTATGAATTGAAAGAGAGATATCAATTTTAATAAGTTATCACAAAGAAAAGATTGATTTACTAATCAAAGGACGGGGAGGGGAGGGAATGGGCAGAATGAACATTGCCTTCATCTGCGCCTGTGAAAGAGGCGGCATCAGAGATAGTGGGGAGGGAATGGGTGGTGGTTTAGGAGTCAGGGTTGGAAGGCAGGTGGCTTGATGGGGGGTTGGGGAGACAAGAGTTTGTTGACTGGGAAGGGTAGGAAGAGCTGATTTCTTCAATTGCTTGAATTCTTCTTCCGTCACATATACTGGCTTGACAAAATAGATGGACTGGCGTGGGGGGAGACAGGGGTCCTTTCTGGACTTATCACTATCACTTGCATAGAAGATGATGAGATTAAATAAGTCCTGGACTAACGCAGAAGGGAAAAGCTCATACCTATTATCAATTTAGGTGCATAGTTTGTTGTAGGTGGCAGGCTTTAAGCGCCTGAGGGCGGAACCAAAATTGTAGAGACATACATCTGCAAGATGCATGTTGGTGTAGTTGATGGGGTAGGACCAACAAGTATGCCCCACAGCCCTGATTTCTTGGGTAGCCCATTCCCGCTGCTCCATCTCAGCACTAAGTACAGCTGTGTGCACGGTGTTTTGTGTGGCCCACTCCTCCAGCATGGCCTTGAGCTCTGTCTGGTAGGCATACCCATCTGCGGTGTTCAATATTGTTGAGTAATAATTGATGCCCAATGGGGAAACTGCCAATAAAACCCTGACAAACTGATACAATATTGGGCCGCGCTTGTACACGTCAGACTGGATACAATTCTCTCCAAAGTCTTGGATACTTGCAGACATCTTAGCATACAACAGGAAGATTACGTCATTATGGGCCCTCATTGCCCTTCCTTTGATAAAATTAATAATAGTTGAATTGTAGGGATTGGTATCCACCAAAATGGGGCCACTGAGAACTTGATTGGACAAGATTCTAGCAGCAACCACAACTCTGTGCATCCACAAATTCACTGTTCTTTTGTTAGTGAAGATGCCGTGGAGTCCCAACTGGAGACGTACCTGGACCAGGGGCATCTGCAAGTCACATTCCATAATGGCCATCATAAGGGGATGGGCTGTGTCACCTTTGGTTGAAGTACAGGCACCAGTTAGGGTCTTCTTGGTGGGGGCCACAGTTGGCGTGGGCTCAAAGGGTTGCAGCCACAGTGGACTTTGCAAACCCCATTGCGGCCGCAATTTCCCTGAGGGACATAAGCTTCCCTCACTTTTCAACCATTTTGAGAACAATCTCTGGAGTGATTAATTTTCTTCTGCGTCTTGCAGGCTGATTGACTGGGGGAGGGATGTGTCTATCTTGGGAACTGGTCAATGCCATCTGATTGGCTGTTTTGGGGTTCTGGGCTCTCTGAGTGACCCCATGGCTCAAATGGCTGGTTCCAGATGCCATTGTTGATACAGGATTTGGGTTGGCAGCTGCCTGTGCATGATGGGCAAACAGGGCCATTCTGGAAGTTGCAGGAGAAAGAACACACTCCTGGGTGGGGCTTGCATAGGGTCCTGCGGGTTGGGAGTGGCTATAGAGGGAGGCTTCACTGTTAAGAGACCCAGTGTAGCCCTGCATGATTTTGTCAAGGCCAGGGAACAGCTCGTTGACTTGGTTGGTGTTGGAAGAAGACATAATAAATTTTTATTAAAATTTAAACTCAAAAAGAGACGTGTATATTTTAGTCTATTTTATTGTTAAGTATGTTAATTTTATGAATATTATGATCTAAATTTTAGCCGTCCTAAATTGGAATAGGGTGATTTTGAGAATGCCTATGATTTCAAAAAGAATCAGCACAAATCCACTCTAGATCCTTTAGCATCCTTTTTGAGACACCCAGAAATTATATTTATTTCAAATTCCTTGCAATTATGATTTGAAACTTGGTTCTTGGATTTGACAATCCCGCAATTTCAGATTTGTTAAGTTTTACATGCTGTCTATGATTTGTTTGAAATACAGGAAATCTCAAATTATATATTAGAATCCTGCATTTCTGATTCATGTATCCCTCATTTGTTTGCTGGGTTTTGTCTTTTGTTATTTGAGTTATCTGCTCAAGAGATTTGAAATTTGCCAATTTTAAATAAATCAAAAAAAGTCAAATTAAATGGTTGATTTTATTAAATATTTTAATTCTCACTCAGCTGAGTTGCCCGCAAAAGTGATTCAAAATTTGGACCAAGGTTTTGCAATCCCGCATTTTTACGTTCAGGTTCTGAATTTACAGTATAGACAAACTCCAACTTACTAAAGTCCTGTGCAGGAGGTGCATTGGGCAGGGGGGAGTAGCAGGTATCTCTTTCATAGCAGGCAGGATGGTCTCTTTAGCACAACCAGGAGGGAGATCCAGATGATGGGGGTGGAAATAATCCAAGTCAAGAGTGTGGGGTGGTTTGACTGAGGTAGCAGGAGTATATCCAGGAGGGTATGGATAGACAAGTTTATATTGAGTAGTAGATTCACAAATAGATGCAAACAGAATAATTAAATTTGAGCAAAAATAGATAATTTCTGCAAGAAGATAATGATTTCTGGGCATAAACTTGTTTATTTTAAGATGTCAACAGTGAGAAGGGCTTCTCCTACTCACTACTTACACTTTCTTGTAATTTTGTGGCCTTTTGTGCCACCAGAGATCTGATGGCATCATTTTCAATTAAACTTATAATTTGACCAGAATTTGCGTACTTGGACATGGAGGTGAATGTTCATTGGTTGGTATAACAGGAACCTTTATTGGGCTGCAGCAAGCCAAGTTGCTATTGCTATTTATAGAACCCACAAGCAATTGAGCGCCTGGTTGCATGATCAAAAAATTGCGCTCCCAATGTATTATTTCCCAATAATTAAGAGGGCCAAAATTATTAATGGGATTGAAGCCAGGGATTTGAGGCTTGTGTGCCTTTCAAATACAGGGCCATCTGTTAATTGAAAGGGGGGTTTTCTTGCTCTGGGAGACAGTTGGTGAAGGTTTCCAGGCTGCAGGTAGTTTGGCCTCTAAGAAGGCCAGCTGGTTGTCCAGGGCATTCTGAGCCCTGATAGTGCCAGATATAACACTTAGCCTAACTTTAAGATATAAGACAGAACATGGCCAAGAGGAGTTAATTTTCCTAAATGAGAAACAATGTAACCAATGAGACCAGTAAGGGTGATATATACCAAGTTCAGATAGCCAGTGTTTGTCACATGTTGATTGTCTGAAAGATATGGGGCTTCTAACTTAGATGTTAGGATCAGTGTTAGAGACAACATCATAATTGTATAGATATCAGAAGGTTCTTTCAGAAAGGGGACAGATAAAAAGCATAATGGTGTATGTGGGGTTCCTGTCCACCAGTCCCCAAAGTGTTTCCTGGATCATAGCCAGAGACCAGCTGGAAGGGAATGTCATTCTCTAGTAAGGGAAAATGTATCTCAGAAATATGTATAGAGGTCAAAATGGGCTTTTATTCACTCTCAGAAGGAAGATCCCCTTAGAAACCTTCTGGTATATGGCCTGGTGGGTCAGGAAAACAATATGGGTTTGCTAATACATGGAGCCCTCCTAAATTATCTTGGATTCCTTGTACTTGGTCTTGGACTCCTGCACCTTAGTCTTGGACTCCTTCTCCTTAAACTTGGACTAATGCACCTTAAACTTGGACTCTGGCGCTGCGCTTAGGATCCAGCTTCTTATTCTTGGGCTCCTGCTCCGTTATTGTGGGCTTTAGCTCTCTTTATAGCTCCAGTGGACTTGTTATTCCACTTGTAAAAGTCCAACCAAGCTCCTACTGGTGATCAAACGGCTTCCAAAAACCTCTTGGCAGAAACTCAAAAGGCCCAGGAAAGACCTCCATTAAGACCCGGAAAGACCCTATAACTTTCCAGCCAGCCACCTTCTTATAGTATCCTTTTCCCAACGGTTCTACCTTCAAAATGGCTTTCTTCAGAAGCCTAAACCATTGCCGCACACTTTTTCCTATAATAACTTAATACTACATACTTACTTTCTCAAAAGCTTAAGTGTTAATTCACTATTTCCTTGCTTATACTTTAAGATTTTGGCTTCCAACCAATCATTTTTATCAGGAAACCTGCCAGAACTCAACCAATGAATGCAGAGCTCAGAAATAGATCCTTTCTGAAGTTCCACCGGGATCCAACTAGGAAAATAATTTCCACAGCTCAAACCGCTCAAAGCAACAACTCTTTGCACACCAAAGTGTTAACTGGTCCATTATTCCAGCACCAATTCTCCCTGCATTAAACCTAAACCCATTTAAATAGTAGAACACTATTTATTTTGTTCTTTCTGGACCTCTTCAATGTTTCCCCCATATATTTACAAATCTTGTAAAATCCAAGGAAAACATCCCACCAAAACAACTTTGTATCCAGCTCTCATAGCAACATACCTTCATCTATCCTAGGAACTTAATAAATAAGTATCTTACCCACACTTCTATTCACATTACTTCTTGATTTTACTACTAAACCAAGGCAAAAAATTCTACATTTTCCCACTTTGGCAAATCAATTCAGCAAAATCTCGGCTCATTTCTCCAGACCACTAGTTCTTCACCATCATCTTTGGGTTCTTCAGCCAGCTCTTCAAACACATATTCCAGCTTCTCAGCTTAATCAGCAAACAGTACACCTTAGTTCACAGAGAATCTTCTTTCTAGTCTTTAAACAGCCTATCAGTCCTCTGGCTACTCCTTTATCATGACCAGCTACTTTTGCATCATGATCTTTGATCCCTTCCACTTATCCTCACTAGGAACCATCTTGGTTCCACCTGCACAATGAACCATTTTGGTTCCAGACTTCAATATGAACCAACAGTCCTTCAACTAGCCTTCTCTGTGATCAAACAGTTCCTCTCACTAGTCTTCTCTGCTGATTCTGTGAACCACCTCGGTTCTTTATCTCAGTCCCCGTTACCAGAACCTGTAGACCCAGGCTTGAGTCTACATTGAACTGGCGTTTGACTGGGCCCTTGCAAGTGGCATTCTCCTTAGGCCATCTAACCATAGATCCTCAAAGCCTATGTTGTTGTTTTTACTCTCCCAAGTGATTAAGTCTGGGCTTTCAGTTGCAGAGTAATCAGCTCTACTTCCCAGAGGACTGATCACACCAAGTTCTGCAGCTTGCTTCCCCAAGAAAACCGCCTTTTATGACACCTCTGAGTAAATTCATACCCTCCAATGCTCACTCTGGGTTCTCCTCAAAAGCTCCCATAGGGGCATAAACAAGGACACCCTACCAGTCCGTTAGGTAGGATGCTTGCTCACAGACCTCCTGTAAGCGTATCAAGGCACGTAGAGCCCTCAGAGCTCTTCCCCTCCCTGGAAGCCCGCATTACCTTCCAGGGGTCCAAAACCTTCTCCACCTCAAACAGACAAAGTTTCCTGCTAGCTATCTCATTCTTAACCCTTTTGCAGCCACAGTTCCCTGCTAGGTGAAGAACTCTAGCCCATAGCAGCCAATATCTTCTGCCGGGTGGAGGCAACATCTGCCTCTAGTAGTCTTTACACCTACTAGCTAGGCCTTACCATCCCTAGTAGCCATCATTCCCTGCTAGGCCTCTACCTGCAACAAACAACCAAACTTTTGCTTGACCAACATTAGCCCCGCCTGCAAACCACCAAACATGTGGACCATCACAGTGTAATCAAAGCAGTTGCAGGTATAGAGCTTATGCTAGGGGCTATCAAGTATATGAATTCTTCTTTGGGCAATTAATGGAGTGAAAAAACTAGATAATAAGTAATTAGATTTCTGAGCCTAAGGTTCATAACCTTGTATTTAATATTGGCTGTAAGAAAAGTAGAGGGATAATAAGTTTTATAGATATCATTATTTGGCACAGGTGCAGGCTATTCAAATTGGGTTGCTTTCTCATTAAGAAGAAGGCTTAAATCATCTTCACTGCTAGCAAAATTTCTCATCAAGTGAAAAGGCTTAGTAGGAATTATTTCATTTTCTTGAGCAGATATCTTGCTTTTTGGAGGGCCTTAATCAGGTTGTGAGGTTTGGCTATTGTCAGGATAAGTTTGGCTTGTGTCAGGTGAAGTTTGATTATTATCTGTCAGGAATATTCCTGACAAAACCAACCAAAACAACAGCATTTTGGTTACCATTGAGTCAAAAACTCAAAATAAATATTTTCAGCAGTTCCCCCTGATTGGGAAAACTTCCACACAACAAAAACCAGCAGAAAAAGAAAATAAAAATTATAATTATTTGGTTTTGGGCTTTTATAGGCCAACCACGGGCTGCGCGGCCGGCCGGCCGGCTGCATGCCACCCACCCAGCCAGCGCAGCCGCTGCCAGTCAGCCTACTGCCACCCGCTCACCTGCCAGCCACCCAGTCACTGCCAGCAGCAAGCAGCACGCCCCTCTCACGGCGAGGCTGTCCACCCCCGCTGAATGAGGAAATTTCCAAAATGTGAAACCAAAAAAAGGCAATTTCCCCAACACCCAATTTGGGGGGAACTGCTGCCCAAATTTGGAATTTACCAAATTTAGATAGGGCCTACAAGCAGCCCTGCCAAGCAATTAGTGCATTAACTGCAGAGATTGAATTTAGATGCATGAAAGCATCCAAAAATTCACCAACTCAATCCAAACAATGGTTTAACAATTCATCAGCTGCAAGCCCATTCCATTCCCATTCCCAAAGGGAATTCCAGACAACTCCAAGGGTTTGGGGTTCCCTGTTTAATTTTTTTACTATTCATACCTCATCAAGGCTGATAGTATATATTAAAGCCAATTAATTTGATGATAGTTTGTGCTATTGTTGAGTGAAATTACCCCTCAATAGTATCACATAAATCAAAACAGACTTAAACCACAAGAAGTCAAGACACTAAGCTTTGTTGACCCTTTCCCAGGACTAAAGGAGATGAACCACCTTATCTTCTCAGCTGTCCTCACAGCCTGCCTTGGGATTTGGGGCCACTAACACTATCAACCACATGGGCCATTTAAAGATCCTACCAATGAGTAATTTTACAATGAGCCAGTGCAGCTCAAATCCTCCAATCAGTACTCTTGGCCCATGTTGGTTTTGCCCCAATCAACTCAGTCCATAGCCATCTATACCACGGTGTACTATGTACTTAATATACTTTGCCGGTAATTTCAGCTGATTTAATGTCCACGCTAAAGTGTTTTGATGGGTAATGACGGTTTACCCCATTGTAACATTGCTCACTGGGTTTCAAGTTGCAAACTTGGGATTGTACCTTGCTAGAATACTCCCCCAATTTTTGGGTCTTTACATTATCAGAATCAATTTGGGTTGTTTCAGGTCAATGAGGGAAACTCAAGTTGATTTTTAGGTCAGGGGGTTGACCTGAATTGTGGTTGAGAGGCTTCTTTGATGAGTGGTTGTAGTGGGGATTTTGGCCTGGTTCAGGGCCCCCAGCCTGTTTGTTAGGCTTAGCCCTGATGTAATCAGTTGGTTTAAACCATTGTATCATCAAAAATAGTCTCTTTGCATCAAAATAAGTGAACATGTGGCTGGTTCAAACCCCCAATGTCAAAACAGTAGGGCCGACTCAGCAACAAGGTTCTGACTAAGCGGGTTTGAGACCTGCAATCTGACTTCCCGGTGACCTGCAGCCAAACAAGAAAGCTGACTCAAATTCCCAAAATTGATAACATAAACAGATAACAATCCTATACAGTGGATGACTCTATTTGGCGCCTGACCCTTTACCAGGAACAAGTCACCCCCTCTTCACCATGCAACCAAATAATCTGCATAATCATGTTCCTCTTAAGATGATTCAGCACAACTATATAATCCCTATCTCCAAATAAAGATAATTATCTAGTTTCTAAATATTTCCCCTCTTATAACTTTGCTATTACAGCAAAGTTATGACAATGGCTAGAACAACTAGGGCTGCTTCAGCCAAGCCCCAGGCAGCCGCGGCCAGTTTCTAGCTCTGAGTCACACATATCAAAGATTTATTTAAATATATTCAAATATATAGTGTTTCCGTTTTGATTGTAGCTGCCCAGAGCCGAAAGCTGGCCAGGGCTGAGCTGCAGCATCCCTAATGACAACTAAGTCAGTCTTAATATTTAATAGCTTATTTAAAAGCTACATATCAGCTCTATATTTTGATAAAATTTAGAAAATCAAAGATTAGACTTTTTATATTATTATTTTAGCTTTGCTAAGCTTAATAGTAATACTCTACCTATTTAGACTATTATCTTATATTTATACTAGGAAAATATAATTTTATTTTAAATAAATATAGGCTAAATCAACATTTTTAAGAAAGCCTATTTGAATAAGATTTTTAAATTAAATTGGTGACAAATAATCCCAACCTAAAGATCCAATAAAGTATATTGAATTATTATATTAGGTTCGATTTTATATCTGTCCTTGGACGGGGCAACCACCCAGTAAGATAGATAAAGCGCTTTCAAAAATAATCATCTGTTAATCGATTTAAAATGTCTGCTCAACCTAGCAACAATGATATACCTAAAAAGAAAACTAAAAAATCCTCAAACAAGTAAACCTTCTTTTTGTAATATATCTTTTTTGAGGTATATTTTATTCAAGTTTTACCCTTTTCCCTCAGAATTTATATTTTTGATTTGTTTAGACCTATTGAAATTACTGCTACACGTCCAGTAGGGCGTTTTCGGCAAGTTGTTGATCTTCCTTCCAAGGTACCTGAAATTCGATCCATTTGATCTGATATGAATAGAACATCCGGGACCCTCGATTTGATCACTTTTGTGGGAAATTTAATGAAGATCTGTTTAAAAAGTCATATCATTTTGTTGAAGATGTAAAAAAGCAAGAGCTTGAAGATCTGAAGCACACAATAAAGAAAACAAAAGATGCTTCTGCAGCAAAGAATTTACAAAACAAACTTGACAGAGAGGTTTGCTACAGGAGATGGCCATAAACTAACAACCTTAAGCTTACTCGCATGCGTTCAGAAAAGGATACAGAAGCACGTGCGGCTCTTAAACGGAAAGTAAAGAAGGAAGAACAAGAGTTGATAAAGAAGGGGAAGAAACCTTTCTACTTGAAAAAGAGTATGTTTTATTCTTAAATATTTTAACTAATGTGCAACAGGTGCTCTTCGGCAGATCGAGCTCACAGAGAAATTCAACGAAGCTAAAGGGAAATCCAACTTCGATAAGGTCCTTGAAAAACGTCGTAAGAGGAACGCCACCAAAGAACACAAGCTTGTGCCATTCAAACGCCATCAGGAATAACATGGCTTTATTGGAACTTGTAAGTTTAGACGAACGTAGAAATTCCCGTCAAGGATACCATGCTTTTATAGAATACCCTTCCCTTCGCCAAAAATTATGTTGTCATTTTTGTATGCTAAAAAAGCATCATATTTTTAAGCGAAACTAGGCTTGTCAATATCAATACTGCAAAACTCATTCGTTCCCCCAATGAAATGATATAATTTAAGCAAATCCAATAGCAGTAAACTCACGCTATTATCATATACAAAGATTGACTTCAACCTTCCATCCCATTTTAATATAACCAAGCGATTCTATTTTCGTGAGATGAATTAATTTAAATCATACTTGGTTGTATCAGCCCTCTAAAAGAATACTACAACTTGATTTAATCGAGTTGGCTTCGGTTTTCATATCGATACACCATTAGTTGAAAGACAATCTAAATTAAAATTAGGATTCTTAACAGCATATATCCTGGGTTTAGAAGTTCATGCTATGTGGGCTTTTTGATGCATTTCACTTAAGAAAAAATGAGGAAGTCTTAGCAAGTGCTGTAAAGACAATGTATAAGGCGGTATACTTAAAAACAAAGTACCATTAATTAGGTTAATTTTTTGCTTATGCTATGTATTCATTTTTAAAGTAAGCTTACCAGTTATAGCATCTGTCAGGATTTTTGGGATATTGACTAATTAACAGATTCAACCAATAATTGTAGGGCACAGCAATGCAGCCTAAAAATGGTTTCAACAAATTAATGTGGGCCGCAGGTTTGTGGAATCGATGATCAAATCATATCCTGGCATTAACAAATCCCTGTTCCTCTTTAATTAATGGAACATGTAGATATTGCACAATTAATTAATCCACCTCAAACAGGCACCTGAATATGCATCTCATAATAATAATTATCCTAAACTTTAATTATATTCTAGAACAGGAGGGCTGTCATAAGAACCCTCACCTGCATTTACTTCTAGAAGAGTCCACCCTGGATTGGGCCGCCTAGGCAAACACTCTGAGATAAAAGGCCCCTGAGCCTATTGTATTAGAGTAGCTCTGATTAAGTGAAAAATCATCTTCATCAACTATGTCACAGACATAGTTTTCCCAGGTGTGGCTAGGTCAAAACACCATCACCCAAAAAAAATAAGCTACAAAGCCCAACCACTTGCGACAATTGTAGATTTAAATCTAACAATTGATATCAAGTGGTTAGTGGCTAAGAAAATTAAGTCCAAGCGAAGTGTGGATGCCCCACACTCAATTTACCACCTTTGACTGTTTGGTTTTCAAACTAAAGCCCCCAAGGAAAGGAGGTAACAGCTTACAGAACCATTATTGGTGATGTCTGTAAGTTGACCAATACCAAGTGCAAGGAGGTCACCTCATCAAGATGTACCCCAAAGGCTTTAATCAACATAATTTTTAACAAACTACCTTATTTTTCAGAGAGCCAGTCTGCAGTAGGTTCCAGGGAACTTGCGGGCAGACAGCCCACAAGCCCAGAGAGAAGGGCACACCACAGAATGGGGGCTAACTTTACAATATAGGAGAACAATTTTCCAAGCAAGGCCCAAGGCTCATTGGTGGCTACCATGGAATCAACTAATCCAGTGAGTGTTATGTAGAGGACACCAAATAACTGGGTGGAGCTTGAATCATTATTGATCACAGTTTCTTGTGGGCAGTTGGACCGCGGGGTCACAGGAAGAGCCATAGGCACTAAATAGGCGGCATGTAGTTATATTTGTCCCAGAATAGTAATGATTGCTTGATGTGTCATGTGCCTTCACACCCAATAAGTTCAGGCTCCCTAGTTTTGGCTTCAGGGTTGTAGATTAGAAATTCTTCTAAGGTGAACTCTGAATAGTCATAAATGGGGGATATTTGTGAAATTTGCCAGACTGTAAGGTGCACCTGGGGGACATTATAACTTGGGCAGCTTGTCCACAGTTTCTTGGAGTTGGCTGGTGGAAGAGACAGAGCCAGAGAAATTTTCAGGGATCCACCCTGTAGGGGGTTCCTGAGAACTTGCAGGTAGACAGCCTACAGGTCCTGAAGGGAGGGCCCATCACAGGATGGGTGCTAACTTTACAATATATGATAAGAATTTCCCAAGAATGGCCCAGGGGCCGCTAGAAAGCACCATAGAATCAATGAGGCCCTTTAGGGTGATATAAATAACCCCAAATATTTGGTTCAAGGAGGATTCACTTGCAGCAACAGATTCTTGCGGGCAGTTTGGCCGCAGGGTAAGGGATGGGGTCATTGGTACCAGGTAGGCGGATAAGTAGTTGCATTTGTCTCAGAAAAGCAGAGGGGCACAGTGATACAGGCTTCTTTACAGCTGATAACCTCAATTTATCTGGTTTGGGCTTTGGGGCTGTGGATTAGGATTTCCTCTAAGGTGAATTTTGAATACACTGGGTTAGGAGGGTATTCAGTAAAATGTACTGGGATGAAGGGTGCTCCTGGAGGATGGTATAGCTTTGGTGGTTTATCCGCAGTTTCTTGGAATTAGCTGGTGTAGTGGACAGTGCTGCGGAGGTTAGACTGTAGATGAAATAGAACTAAAATCAAATATGGAATAACCTGGTTGAACCAAAGGTTCATGTCATTTTAATGTAAAAATGGCAATAGGCAACTTCCTGGCAGCCCAGGGTATAAGTATGCATATCTGCTATAGGAAAACTTTTTAAAACTCCTTTGGGCTGGGTGATATCATCTACCAGGGTTTGTAAACCTTTGGTGGCATCCTGCATGGGCAATTCCTCATTGGCTGGACTGGGGCAGGGAAACTCAAATTCCCTCTTTGAGCCGCAGGATTTGTCATCCTCTGGCAGCCCACGTTCTTGGGAAGGTTTCTTCAATTCCCCATTAGCAGTGGCCTCGGTTATTTTGGGATCATTGTTCAGTTCAGCATTCTTATTGGCAGGACTAACAGTATTCTTCTGGAGACAGGCTTTGACATAGAAGGTTCCATACTAGTGAGTCTTGAGAATTTCTCAAAAGTCAAATTCATTTCTGATTCAAGCCCAAAAAACACTGACGGCTGGGCCTGCAGGCTGATGGCCCACAGAGTCCCAGGTTTTGAATCCTGTAGTTGGGGTTTCTCTATGTGTATTGCTAACAGGAGTTTTCATTCACAACATCATTCTTTTCTCTTCCAGCGCTTTCCTTCTTACTTGCCTTTTTCCCCAAGTATTGCTGGATGGCTTGGTGTGTGTTGGGCAGGTTAGAGACAGGTTCCCAGGTGCACTCTTTGGGGGAGTTAACCTGCCTATTTAACATAGTACTGTTGGGTCTTGTAGTGTAGGCGGTGTCTGCGGATGTATTGACCTCGTATTCATTTGTGTGCCCCTCCTGGATGGGGGGGTTAGACTTAATCTTTTGGTGGGGAACGGAGGTTATTTCTTTCTTGAATATCAAGGATTGGAAAAAGACATTGTGGATTTTCTAATTTGACAACAGGTCCAGCTTGTAAGCCACTTCTCCTATTTGCTTACCAATCTTGTAAGGTCCGCAGCAACAGTGGGCCACTTTCCTACTAGGCACATACAAGGGGTCATTCCAGGAGTTAAGGTAGACTTTATTGCCTATTTCTAAGGGTTTACCAGGGGCTCTTTTCTTGTCAGAAAAAGCTTTATAGGTCTTGACAGCGCAAAATAGGTGTTATGATCCATATGTGAGCGGTTTTGCAGGCCAGGGTTGATTTGACTTCAAATAAAGACGCTATGCTGAAGATTGACACTGTGTTGTTGGTTTATTGCAGATAGAGGCCTAGTAGGGAATAATGGCTACTAGGGAAGGTAAGGCCTTGATAGTATGTAAAAAAGGTCTACTAGAGGCAAATAATGTTCCCACCCGGCAGGAGATATTGGCTGTTGTGGGCTAGAGGTCCTCACCCAGCAGGAAACTGTGGCTGCTAGGGGTGAGGAATGAGATAGCTCAGCAGAGAACTTTAGCTGCTTGGGATGGGGAGTGGTCTAGCCTGGTGGGTAGTGTGTGCTACTCAGGCTGGATGTTGTTAAGACCCTGGTGGGTAACGCGGGCTGCCAGGGAGGGGAGGAGCTTTGAGAGCTCTATATACCCTAATACACTTACAGAAGGTCTGTGAGTAAGCACTCTAACTAACAGAATGGTAGGGTGTCATTGTCTATGTTTCCATGAGATCTTTGGGGAGGTCCCAAAGTGAGCATTGAAGGGCATGTATATGCTCAGGGGTGTCACCAAGGCGGTTGCTTGGGGAAGCAGCTGCAAAACTTGGTGTGATCAGGCCTCTGGGAATTAAAGCTGATTACTTTGAAATTGAAAGCTCAGACTTGATTACCTGGGTGAGTAAAGACAACTGCATAGACTTTATTGATCTATGGTTGGATGGCCTAAGTGGTTGCCACTTGCAAGGACCCAGTCAAATGCCAGTAACAATGTAGACTCATGCCTGGGTCTACAGGTTTTGATAACAGGGACTGAGATTTAGAACCAGGGTGGTTCATATTGTGGGATCGACATTGAAGACTAGTAAGAAGAACTGTATGATCACAGTGTTGACTAGTTGAGGGACTGTTGGATCATGTTGAAGTTTAGAACCCATATGGCTCAGTGTGTAGTTGAAACCAAGGTGGTTCATGGTGATGACTAGCTGAAGGACTAGAAGATCATGATGCAGGATTGGCTAAAGGACTAAGTGAAGAGCTGAAAGTTGGTTAATAAGGTCTGTAAGAAGATACAGAAGCCAAGGTGCTTGATTTGGACTCTGTAAAGTGAAATTGTTATTAGGAAAGAAGCAGTAAAAGAATTAATTAATGCTGCCAGAAAATATGATAAAAAGATAAAAGATAATCATAAGATTAAAAAGAAAAAGGAGAAGAAATGGTTTATAGTGTTTGAACTGTGAATTTATTAGGGATTAATTGAGCAGGATGAAGAGGAAAGAAGACAGAAACAGAACAGGGAAACTGTGAAAACAAAGGCTGGTGTTTTGCCAAATTAATTGAAAAGGGCAAGGATCAAGAGACAGTCAAGTTCAAAGGGCTGAAATGTTTGAAAAATGCAGGGAAACTTGTAGAAACGTTAAAGAATCAAGGGATTGCAAATTCCTTAAGTAAAACATAGGCAAAAGCGCTCAAGTTTTGCCAGGGAAACATGATGGGAATTACGACAAAACTGTTTGAAATGCAGAGCAGCTTTTTATCCGGAGCAAGATAGTGCCAGGTTCAAACCATAGTCAGGAGCAAGATATTAAGGTAAACTTTTTGGCAAAACCGTTGAATCCAGGCTTTTGATTGGCTGCACGTCAAAGCTTGTTTGATCAGTGTTTTGAGAGCTTTAACTGAAGGGGTTAAGACTAAAAATGAGGGAATTAAGCAGAAAATCCAGGGCTCTTATTGTCTGAAGTAAGATAATAAATTTAATATATTGTAGAGAGAAAGAAACTAGATAGTTTAAGCTTTGAAGACCAGGAATTCTGAGAGAAAAACAAGGACTGAAACAAGAAGCTATAAAAGGGGAAGCTGTCTAAGACTTTTCAGGGACTGGGTCAAGTGGATTAAAAAGGCCACAAGGACTACAGAAGAGGCTGAAGACTAAGATAAAAGTGCTGAAGCCCAAGATAAAGGAGCTGGAGCTGGAGCAAAGTGCAGGAGCCCAAGACCAAGTACAAGGAGTCCAAGAGATTGTTGGAGGACTCCAAGTATTGGCAAACCTATATTGTTTCTCATACCCAGGAAATATATTAGAAGGTTCCTAAGGGGATCTTTCTTCTGAAAATGAAAAAAGCCTATTTTGGCCCCTGCCCAAATTTTCCAGTGATATAGATACAAGCCCTATGAGTGAGCTACCCCATATCTTTTACCCTAGTCAAGGGGAGAAGATACCTATTGTCAGAGTTGTAAAAGATTTGTTGCAAGTAGGTCTTACCAGGAGGAGTGAGAGAGATTAACTAGGCATCTTGAGATGACAGATAGGGGAAGGAAGTTTAAAGGAAATGAGTTTACTAGGTTGTTGAAAGACTGGTACAGACTCATAGAGGGGTTGGTGTCAGCTGAAGTACAGGTGCATGATGAGGATGTCCGCCTAGTGATTGGAAAAGTATTGGAAGATTTGGCAGTCATGAAGGCTAAATATAAACTTCTAGCAAGCCACCTCTCACTACTAGGAAATGATCACTCCTCCAAGCCAGTCCCTGGCTACAACCCAGGACACACTCTGGGGACTGGTGACTAGGAATCCCACAGGCCCACCACAGGATGGGCGCTAACTTTACAATATATGATAATATTTTACAAGAATGTCCCGGGGCTGCTAGAAGGCACAATAATCAATGAGGCCCGTTAGGGTGATATACATAACCCCAAATATTTGGTTCAAGGTGGATTCACTTGCAACAATAGATTCTTGATGGCAGTTGAGCTGCAGGGTAAGGGGTGGGGTCATTGGTACCAGGTAGGTGGATAGGTAGTTGCATTTGTCTCAGAAAAGCAGGGGGGCACAGTGATCCAGGCTTCTTTACAGCTGATAACCTCAATTTATCTGGTCTGGGCTTTAGGGCTGTGGATTAGGATTTCCTCTAAGGTGAATTTGAATACACTGGGTTGGGAGGGTATTCAGTAAAATGTACTGGGTCGTAGGGAGCTCCTGGTGGACAGTAAAACTCGGGTGGTTGGTCTGCGGTTTCTTAGGATTGTAGGGTATGAGGTGCGGAACCGTGGGAGGTAGACTGTAGATGAAATAGAACTAAAATCAAATATGGAATAACCTGGTTGAACCAAAGGTTCATGTTATTTTAATGTAAAAATGGCAATAGGCAACTTCCTGGCAGCCCAGGGTATAAGTATGCCTACCTGCTATAGGAAAACTTTTGCAAACTCTTTTGGGCTGGGTGGTACCATCTACCAGGGTTTGAAACCCCCTGATGGCGTCCTGCATGGGTGATTTCTCATTGGCTGGACTGAGGCAGGAAAACTTAAATTCCCTCTTTGAGCTGTAGGATTTGTCATCCTCTGGCGGCCCACATTCTTGGGAAAGTTTCTTTGATTGCCCATTAGTGGTGGCCTCATTTATGTTGGAATCATTGTCCAGTTCAGCATTATTATTGGTGAGATTAACAGGATTCTTCTGGAGACAGGGCTTTGACATAGAAATGAATTTGACTTTGGAGAAATTCCCAAGACTCACTAGTATGAAACCTTCTGATTAAGCCCAAAAAACACGGGTGACCAGGCTGGTGGCCCACAGAGTCCCGGGGTTTGAATCCCATAGTTGGGGTTTCTCTATGTGTATTGCTAACAGGGGTTTGTCATTCATGACAGATATGGTAGAAAGATTGTGAGTTGCTTTAGCAACAGCAGGCCAAATTGGGAGGGGGCTTCAGCATTTGCAACCCTCTAGTTTTATAGCAAAAAAGGGTAGTCAAGATTGAAGCTAAGAAAACCATTTGTGTTGGAAATTGGGAAAGATAAAAATATGGAGAACCAAGGTACAGAGTGGGCCAAGCAAGCACAGGGGTGCTAATAGCATCCTTTGCCGCCACTGAAGCCAGTTTCTCAAATACTGGGGCCAACAAGCCCAAGTAGTTAGGCATTTTTATGGGAAAACTCCTTTATTTTCCAAAAAGAATAAGATATCTAGAAACAAGTTTCTAGTGGGGGTTTGGGAGAGCTTTAAAGGAATTCAGGTTAGAGAAAATGGGGGAAATTGCAGCTTCTGGTTGGCCAGTACAGTTATTTTCTTCAGTCAATGGTTCAAGGGAGAGATTTGACTGGATAATGTCATAATCTGGGAAATTTTGGCAACCAGCGGGTCAAGCACAGTCATCTCCAATTAGTGTGTATTGTGTGATTTTCTTGTCATAGTTAATTGGTGCAAAGCATGGCAGGTCCAGGTTTTTGAGGGAAATTTGAGCAACTCCTGTTTTTGCTCATTTTTGTCAAGAATGACATTTAAATTGTCTAACATACTCAAAGGTTTTGTGGCTTTCCATCACTGGTTTTGAGTGCAGCAAGGGTGTGTAATCTCTTTCATTTATCTTTCTACCATAGTAGACTGTGGTTTTTAATCTTAGAATGATAGTCAATTCCCAATTGTGTTTCTTTCATTATACCTGAATATCAGGGTAGAAAAAACTTAAATAATATTTTAACAATTGATTAAAGATGAAAACTTTTCTTTATTGTAATATAAACCAAGTATATATAGTAATACTGTAGTTTTAAAAGCTATGGCAACAACCAAGAATATCTCAGATTTAAACAAAATGATTTCAGATTTAAACAAAATCCAACTCTCAGGTTAAAATATAAACTCTGTTAACAGGGTTTATTGGCATTAATGGGTAAAATGAGTCAATACAGCAACAAAGGGCTCACACACAAAGCAAAATCATTCAAAATACAATCCAAAATACATTGATTCACAAACAAAATGGTGTGAGTTGACTTCTGGTGTATATATGTTTACTATGTGAATCAGTGACAAAATACACCCAAGCAAGGTGTGTCAAAACAAAAACCAAAAACAAAACACAATAGCAACTCACTACGTAAACAAAATCACTCACACAATGTGTGCAATGGATTGTAATCATGAATGATACCAAGGCATCTAAAATAAGACACAAGATCTGAAACATAATTTTAAAAATATTGTGTTGGGTGTTTGAATTTGGCAGTAAAATCTAGTAAAATGGGTGGATTTTTTTGAGTATTCTAAAATGGGCGTTGTAAAACCAAAAACAACTAATTAAGAAATAAAAAATCTATAATTGGGATATTGGGTGGGAAAAACTTTAATTAAATATCCATATTCAGATAAAAGCAAAAATAAAAATTAGGGAGTAACTTAATTGAAATTTATTTAATATTTTATTAAATTTTAAAATGGAAGGAACAAAACAACAGAGTACCAATACACTTGTTGTGCGCTGCGTTGCGGTTGCTCCTGTGGGTCAAAGAATAGAGTTAGTACAACCCAAGTGCCTACTCAAGGAGGAGACAGGAGAGGAGAGTTCCATAGTGACACTGCACTGACACAGCTGGCTCAAGGAGCACAAGCTGCTAAGGTGTAGAGCATAAACCCTCAGGTCCCAAAGCTGACCCGGAAGCCAACCAAGGTCACCACTACAAAGAAAGTTAGAAACAAGGAGGTAGAACTTACTTTGCATGTGTTTGACGTTGTGTACCGGCAAGAGTCTGTCCCGTCAGCCATGCTGGAGAAGGTGAAGCCTGTACTTGATACTAGCTATGAGCCCTACGTCAGTGATGGCAATCAGGAGGATGACAAGGAGCCCAAGTTCTATCAAACCAATGAGGGACAGCTGGTGTTAAAAAAGGTTGCAGCCTTCTATACCAAGGTACCTATGCCCTGTGTTGTGCCCAATGCCAATGAGTCAATCCCCACTGCTAAAAAGCCCGCCCAGAAGCGCATCCCCGACATCAAATGCATCATCCTGCTTAAGCTAATGCAGGAATTGGGTAATTACAAGGCGGCCGCGGCCCTTGTTGGAGTGGATCCCAAGTACGCCAGCAAGACCTTCCAAAAATTCATTAATACTGGTTGCGTCCTTGCCGCAGAGAAATCCTTGCATGTTTCTACCATGCTCACCAAGGAGCACAAATGAACAATCCGCCAGTGAATCACCTGGGACTGCCATCTTGAACTGGCAAATATACAGGCCATGGTTAAATCTACTTTTGGGA
Organism: Entomophthora muscae; assembly: GCA_014839935.2. NCBI lineage: Eukaryota > Fungi > Entomophthoromycota > Entomophthoromycetes > Entomophthorales > Entomophthoraceae > Entomophthora > Entomophthora muscae. Next base: position 191,311 of record QTSX02000757.1, on the reverse strand, counting down.
TTGAGGCCTCAATTTCCTTTTACTACCATCTGGTGAAGGGAATTTGATTTTCTTGGAAAAAGCTTGGGGTATCCCCCTACAACAGAAACAGCCCAGTCAACATTGACATCAGGAAAAACTACGCAGAAGCGTACACTGCCCTCAAAGCCAAGGGGACGGTCAAATTTTATTATATTGACAAATCAGCATTTGCCTCATCAATGCGCAATGGGTATGGCTATGTCCCCAAAGGCTCTAATGACGGGATGGCTTGGCGTGCTGCAGTCCGCGCCACAGCCTACTTGATGATAGCTTTCCTCGGTCTGAAGGGGGTCAAGATCTATCAAATGATATTGGGTTTGCATAACAGCAGGACCTTTCTATCATTTCTCTGATTGCTCCAGGAGCACCTGAGGCGCACAAGCCCTGGCTTCACCAATGTCATTGTGTTGGACAACGTTGGTCTCCACAAAGTGGCTGATATTCTTGAGGAATTCCCAATGATTGACACCAGCATTGCTGTGGGCCCCCAGCAATTGGCCACGGCAAATTTATGCCTTCTCTTCCTCCCAGTCTATTTGCCCTTCCTAAATCCCATCAAGGAAGTCTTTGGGTAGCTCAAGCAAGTTGTCGAGCAAGGAACCTCAACTGGGACCAAGGACCTCTTTAATTTGCTGCAGGCCGGGATCCACACCCTCCCAGCTGAGACTGTGGCCAAATTCTATGGCCACGCTGATTTTTTCATCCCTGCATGCCTAGCTAAACAGCCAATCAATTAAAGGCTTAGCATGTCCAATTTTTTATATTCTCTTATTTACTATTCAAGATTTATTAATTATCATTTTATATTTAGATGTTCCACGCCCGTAATCACATTCAGAAGATCCATCAATAGATGTAAGTAATTTATTTATTTTATTATATATTATTTTATTATGCCATCTGAGGTAATCCCAAACGCTCAATAGTGGATCACGCAAAAATATTTAAATCACTTTGGTCAAATAGATATAAAAATATTTTTAAAAAAATTAAACGTAAAATGTACAAGTTAGAATTTATTTATTAACATATAATTTTATGCTTTTATGAAAACTGTTTCTGCAATATATTTTGCAAAACTGGTTTGCTGAAATAAAAATTATAAAAATTTATTATAATAAAAATACTATAAATTGTAATAAAATTTATTGGAATCATATTTTTATTGTGTGCGCCTGTAGTGGGTGCTTTGGCATGTACCCACCCCGCAATGGAAGTGGCACACAACCTCCACCGCCACACTGTGAACAGTGGATACACCCTTATTGAAATACTCCCTCCTGCAGGTGGAAAGCAGTAGGGTCAGGTGGGAGTGAAGCAGCAGCTTTTCAGGCGGGGCTACAAACCTGTATATCCCAGCCAGGACCAGGGCATCTTGGATTACATGGTCCACCAAGTTGTATCCAGGGGGACCTTCTTCCCGTTGAGTGCAAGCCTGGCCTTGTCAATTCCCAGAAGGACCCCGCCCAGGTCCTCTACAGACGCGCCCATCCTAAAGTAGAATAGGAACCCCAGGTAAACAACCAGATGAAGCCTTTGCTCAGCAAAGGCTTCCGTGAACTCACACAGTTTATTATGGACTGCGCTGATCTTCTTGTTGTGCCTGGTCTTTGCAAAGGTCAGCTCCATGGCTGCAGGGAGCCCCGTCTTGTCAGCACTCCAGTCCAACCCAAAGTTGGCAAGGAGGATTTTTATCTTCTTGACAGCTGTTGCGTCTGCAACAGCCAATTTGCCCACTGCGCGCCCAAAGTTCTCCAATAGGTAAGAAATCATGTGCTCCAAGGGGTAGCAGAAGCAAGCAGCCGCATGGGCCTGGCCCATCTCTGGTACATTTTTGAATGGGAGCGTCACCAGGATGTCCCAAACAAGCTCAATGGAGTTTACACAGTAAACTCCACTGAGGGATACCGGGTCCAGGCGGACCAGTTGGGCATTCTTGTAGGCAGTAACTGCCCACTTGGATGCCCCCTTGGCATGAGTAAGTTCTGCCAACACCTCCTGCAACATCGGAAAGGACCCGTGGATACAGTCCTCCAGCTCCTGCACAACAGGGAGGGACAGATACAATTGCTTTGCCACATGAGTGGCATAATTTGCATAAAAGGTGGTCAGGACAAAGGGGATCAGGACTTGGTGGAGTTTGCTGTCTACATTTTCTAAGAAAAAAGGTAAGTTTTTTGAAAATTTATTAATCTTGTTTTTTAGGCTACCTTCTTGTGTTTCTTCCTTGCCTGCAGCCTCAGTCGGCTTGGCCATTATTGGCACAATCAATTGTACAGGCAATTTGGTATCCTCTGCCCTGGCACGCTTGGCAGGTCTGAGATGTTCCTACATCTTTGGGTCATCAACCCAGATGGACAGTGCAGAAAGATTGTATGCCTAAAATTGCAGGCCCTCCACCACTGTCTTCTGGATGTTGAGAAGACGCTTGATTGTCTTCTCTGGGGTGTCCGGCATTTTTGACAAAAGTGCCTTTGCAGACATCTTGTCAATTTTGTCCCCAGTGAGGACGGCAGACTTCACTTTGGCTTTGACCTTGCGGTCAATGTCCTTTATTTTGGCAATTGCCAAGTTGAGATCCTTCAGAAGCTTCTCCAATTCTCTCATTGATTTTTTACTAACCTTTCCATATGTTTTTATAGCTTTTGCCCCAATAAATTCTGTATTATTTTGATACCGTTGCCTCTTTGTTTATTCCTTTTTGTTTTCCCATCTACTACATTATCCCATCTTTTTACCCATTTTGTATATGTTTTACGCTCATCTCAATATGTGTTGTTTGCTTTGTGTTGGCATTGTTTCCTTGATTATCATATTATCTTTGGCACTTGACATAGCCCCTTGTGAAAATATTAACAATAATTTGGTGATCAGCTAGATTTGAATTAGAAAATTATAGTGTTAACTGTTTTTTAGATAAAGTTGTTACTGATCTGAATTCAAAACCTTAATGATAAACTTTAAGCCAATCAGGAGCCAAGTGATAAAGTGATTGTTATGACATAAAGGGTCATTCAATAATTCTTTAATGCATGTGCGCTAATTAATATGATTGGCTGGATCTTTTGCCATTATACGCCATTGCTGCTGTGGCAAGTTGTTGGTGGACTAGTGCCCAATCTGCTACTGGGTTAGCACTAGTCCACCAACAACTTACTACCGCGACAATGGTGTACAATGGTAAAATGATCCAGCCAATCATATTAATTAGCACACATGCATCAAAGAATTATTGAATGACCCTTTATATCACAACAATCACTTTATCACTTGGCTCCTGATTGGCTTAAAGTTTATCATTAAGGTTTTGAATTCAGATCAGTAACAACTTTATCTAAAAACAGCTAAAACTATAATTTTCTAATTCAAATTTAGCTGATCACCAAATTGTTGTTAATATTTTCACAAGGGGCTATGTTTAAGTGCTTAAAATAACTGTGCTCTGGATCTAGATACATGATATTTTATATATATGATTTTATATAAATAAGCTGAACATAAAAAACATAGCCAACTATAAACAAAAAGAACACAAACAATTGAAATTCAAAAAAAAGATAATATAAATATAAAATGTTTGGCAACAGGGGGTTTATTGGGGTGGGAAAGAGTGATGCCTAGGAGGCAGAATAGCGCAGGAAGGAAGATGTAGAGGCGGTGCTGGCCTGGGGGTCTGGGATTGGGTGGGTTGGGCTTGCGGGTTAGGGGTGTTGGTGGCGGGGGTGGAGGCAGGAGGATTTCACGTGATGGCTGCCATATAACACTTGTTGTATTCCTCATTGGTCATTGGCTGGATGGGCTGGTAAGTGGCAGTAGCCTGAGGTGGAAGGTGCTTATCCTTACGTGATTGGTTGCCCATGTTCACATGAAAAACCATTTGCGCAAACAAGTAAGCCATCATCTGGCAGTCAAAGAGAAAATTGTGGTCAAGGACCCCAAGATAGAGGTCATTGAAAGCCTGAGGCCGGCGCTCCTGTAATGTGGATCCCATGTTGAAGAAGACAACATCAGCCAGATGGACGTCTGCATGGCCGGCGGGGTAGACTGAGGCCTGGTGCCCGCGTCCCTGGATGGCCTTTAGGGCGGTGGAGCTGCCCTCCATCTGGTGGCTCAAGAAAACCCAGTACTTAGAATTTGAGCCATCCCAGGAGTTGAGTAATCCACTGAGGATGTGGCTGTATGAGTAGGCATTGATGAAATCAGGGTTTGTCTGATAGTAGACAAAACCCTTGGCTGAAACAGCCAGAAATGCACCAATGAATGTCCCCTTCTTGACCTTCTTCCTTCCATTCTTGGTGGCGGCTTTTCCTTGCTTACTAAAATCATCAAAAGCTCTTGATAGCTTGTAGTACAAGACAAACATGATGTCATCTGTTAGACTAGTCAGGCATCAGACCAGGGTTGATTTGATGGCAGTGTCATATAGGGAATCCTCAGCGCCATCCCATTAGTTGCCAGCAAAATTGGTAAGAACCTGTATGGAAGCCACCTTCCCATACATCCAGAGCTTCACCATGCAATCAGAGACCCATATGTTATGGTGCGCAAGCTGCTTCCAGACCTGGGTCAAGGGAAGCTTGGGGTCCTGCTAGAGGAGTTCAAGCATGATTGGGTATGCCTCAGATATTTGTGACTTGGGAGCCTTCTTGGGCTTCTTGGCTGTCCTGATCAGATCCCCCCTGTTCATCAGGTTGTTGAATTCCCGCATGACAGTAGCTTGGGTAAATTGCAACTGGTCAGAAATCTGTTCCCAGGACAGACCCTGTAGATTCAGTGCCACAATTTCCTGAAGAATTTGGGCAGTGATGATTTGTCTCTTGGGGCGCTGGGCAGGGGGAGCTGAAGCCTGATTGGCTGTAGGGGGGCAGGTTGGCTGGTGGCAGGAAGTTGTTTCAAATCAAGGTTGCCATCCTGATTGGTTGGTCAGTGGGAAGCTTGTGCAGAGGTGGGGGTGGGAGCAAGGGCAGAGCTAGACGCAAAGTGACTCTCAAACAAGTCAAAGCCATATGGGTTGGGGGACAGTAACAGGTCAGCTTCCTTGTTACCTGCCTCAAAGGCTTGGGTGTAAATGGGTGCCTCCACGTTCTGAGCCTTGCCTCCATTAAAGCTGGTCTGGCTGCTGCTGGCTTGGCTGCTGGCGCTGTCAAAGATATTGCTTGTAAAAACCATTGTAAAAAACCTAGGATAAAATCACTAAAAGTAGAAATTTTAAAATTTAATAATTTATTTTTATTGTAATCTCAAGTCCATATTTGGAAGGTTTTCAAAACCTTTTCATACAAGTCTGGAGCATTGAAAATGGATAAAATGCCTCTGTTCCTAAATTGGATAGCTGTTGATTGGCTGTTAAATTGATAGTTTTCTATTTTAGGCTGCTCATACTACACATCTTGTGTGAGTTCATTTTGTTTTGTGCTTTTGTAATCTTGCTTCTAGATTGCTCAAGTTTTGTTCCATTTTAGTTCTTCTGTCAGTGCCTCATATGAATCCTGATTGGATTATAATATACTCCGGAACAGCATCCATCCATTTCACTTGTTGTGTCAGTTCATTTCATTTGTGGTTTGAACTGCACCGCTTGATGTTTGATATAATTTTGTATAATGGCTAGTGAAATTTTGTTTTTTGTTTGACAGTCCATTTATTAACTGAAACTTTATAAATTAATTGAATCCTGAATCTTGCACAACTTGGATTTTGTTTAAATCTGATATTATTTTGTTTAAATCTGAGGTATTTTTGGTTGACATCATAGCTTTTAAAACTACTGTATAGTGAGGGTTTGTAAAAATGAGTTGCTGGGGAATTAGAGGACATAATAATGAGAACTTAAAATAGGCTGCCATAATAGGCACCACAAAGAAGAATAAAATATTTGCACGCATCAGTGCTTGATCAATAGATTGATCTGATTCTTGCATCTTACTAGATAGAGAACAATAGACTCAGAACCATGGATCATGCCAAGCTTCTGGAATTGATACCCCAGGTGTTTGTGGAATACCAGGGGCTATGAATAGTTGTCAACTTCTGAGAGATTTGTTGCTTAGTTGAAACATAATAGTACCCACTAATTATCAATTGATTGGTTGCTTAATCACACCAAAGATAAGCAAATGCTAGATCTTAATTTCAACATATTCATGCCAAATTCAAAGAATCTTAGCAAGTGATGACCTGTACCCAGCATTATATCAGTTTCTTACACTGCTGGATTACTGTCATCAGTTATGTGATGTGAGCAAGACCAGCCATTGATTAAAGCATCCAGCCTTGATGTCAGTTTATGAATCCCAGAGATAATAAGAAAGAAGCCTAGGCTATAAAAGTGCAAAGTAAACTTATTCAATTATATCATGATTTGTACAATTAATTCCAAAGTTATTTCTCATTTTGTAGACATAAATTACAGATAGGGCTGCGGCGTCTCACCCCTGGACAAAGATCTTCTTTTTCTGGCATTCCAGAAGATTTTATTTAAAATCAGGTTTAAATAGAAAATATATTATCTTCCACATTTTCAGAAACTTCAGACAGAATCCAGGTTTTGTTGGGGGTTGGGACGCTACAGCCCTAATTATAGATATGATTGAAGCTAAATATAAGTTAGCAATGCCTTATGTTTTTTTTGGATGTGTTAAATGTTTAGAAACTATCCAACTAAATATAAAAGTCAACCCATAAATCAGATAGAAAATAGCATACATTGGGTTTGCCAAATCAACATTATTGCAAGCAAGGTGATTTTACAGTATTCCAAAAAACTACAACTCTTGCACAAAAGAACTCAGTGATTGGGCACATTTAAAAAGAACTTTTTAACCTAAAGTGCCTGTATTAAGCAGAAAAGCAAGAGCATCAATTGAGGCTAATTTATAAAAAAAAGTATAAAAACTGGCTTTAGGATTGGCTTCCCCAATAATAATAAAAATTATAGCTCAAGTCTAAGAGCCAAGTAGCATGTTCTTACATCTGGTTTGGTTTGTTGTTATAATTTTCAGTAGTCTTACCTTATCAGTTAGTGGTACAGATTTCAGCTAGAGCAGGCTATAAATTGTACTATAAATTAAGCCCCATCATGCATAGTCTTTAAATGCTTTAAAAAGGAATCTAGTTTAAAGTTTAACATATTTGGAAAAAGTTGTATGAGTGCATGTATACATTAAGATCTTTAAATTTATATTTATGTTTGAAGATTCCTTAGATTTTTGATATTAGTATGGTTAAAAAGATAAAGTAAAGCAATCATGGTTTATACATACTTAAAGAAAAAATATTTTGAATACCTTTATTGTGGGGCTTGCTTGATAGATTGTATAAGTATGTATGCAATTATAATCTTATAAAGATACAGTAGTTTTCAAACCTGTTGAGATAAACATATGGGTCATTATTTTTCTTGTTATGCCTAGGCACCAGATTTATTATTTTATAACTTAATCACATTATTCATATTCAAATTATTCAGAAAGCTTAAAATACAATCAATCCCAAAACTTTAATTGATCTTGGGCTTAGATGATTTTTTTAAAAATAAGTCATCAATTTTAGAATTGAAATTGCAACTTATAGCATTACTGAAAATATCTTAAGTGCTACTACAAACTACAAACTAAAAATATTTATGATGAGTTACATGGGAGAGTAATGGCAACCCCAAAGCTATAAATGCTATTACCCTATCTTTGGCTCATCATAAATATTCTTAGTTTGTTTCAGAAAAAAAAAGTTGTTGTTTTTGAAAGACTGATAACTCTATTTAAAATACACCCTCTAGTAAGCTGCCCTACTTCATGAACTTGCCCTAATGCACCACTAGCATCTTCTGATATTTTTGTTTCTCTGGTATCATCACGTGATTTCAAATGATAAGTTATCTCAGAATATTCTGATAAACTTTCAAATGTTAGAGGTGAAGTATATAACTTCCCATCTTTCATCAAATATGAAAAATTAATGCATATATTTTTAACTTCAAGCTCTCTTTTTATAGGCCTAACCTTTCTTTCATAAACATAAAAGAATGACTTTTGAGAAATGTTTGAGCCTGATAGCACTGATTTATATAATTCTTTTCTTTTTTCTTCTTTCTCAAAAATATTTTTAAGATCATTAATATTGTTAATATAAAGCTCATTTTCTTTTTCCTTTAACATTTTTGATATTACACCAAAGTGACCATCAACAATGCTTTTTCCATGACATTCCACAAAACAATTATATTTTATATAACCCTTAATATATTTAGGTGCCTCTTTAAATAAGTAATATAAAAATTCATATTATCTAAAATGATTTCCATTATCAGTCCACACTTTTTTATTTTTTATTTTTTTAAATCTATCTAATTTAAGAAGACTTATTAGACATTCACCTGAAAATAAAGAATCATGTGATAATATTTGAGACAAAAAATCATGATATTCATATTTAATTTTATTGTTTTCTTTAAAAACTAATGCAAACCCTAATAATGAGATAGGTTTTTTGAATAAAAACAATTATTGGTCTCAATTGGACCACTTCCAACCTTTAAGTTTTCTTTATAATCTATAACTACAACACAAGACTCATCATCTAATTTGTTAATATCTTTTTTATATTCCCTATTTTGATGAACATAAAAGTCTTGGTGCTGCTTAATAGTCTTTAAGTCATTGTCTATAGATTCTGGTAATGGTAAGTTTTTACTTTCACATTATTCCTTCTTTTTTTCTGGTGAATTTTTTAAATTGCAAATATTGCACATATCAGTTTCTTTTTTACTTTTTATTATATTTTTAGGGATTAATTTATAGTAAGCAGAAATTGAAACTGAAATTTCATTTTTTATTTTCATATTTTCATATATTTCTTTTTTGTTTTAAGTAGAGAGTATTTAATTTCAGTTGAGTAATTACTCATCTCTTCTTCTATATCTTTATAAAAAATTTCAGGCACTTTTTTTGTAAACTGGCTTGTTTCAAAAGAATTTTCCAACAATTTTTTAATTATTTTTTTAGTTATTTCTTTTTTTAATGAATAGTCATTATTTTTTGGCTTTTTTGTTTAAGCTTACATTTTTATTTTTATTTATTTTTCTTGAGTATTCAAACTCACTTTTGATTATATTAAACCCCATATCATTAAGCTCTTTTAAAGAGTAGCTGGAAGTAACCAGAGATTGCAAGGCTGGGAAATGCTTTTGGGGAGAAGATTTCAGGAGATCCTTCAAGTTTTCAATAAACTCATTGCTATTTTGATTTTGAATAGTTGGAAGGAACTGAGATCTCCAAAATTCAGTCTGAGTAAGGAAGTGCTTGATGAAAGTATCAAGATCATTACCAGCAATAAAGAGGAATGCCTTTTTAACATTGCAATTCTTTCTCTTTTTGTTGAAGCTCCCAAGGAAAAAAGGGTAAGATGGCAGAAGTAAATTTAACTGAAGACATGGTAGTATTTTGAATCTGTAATTAGGTCAGATCTCTTAAATGTGCCTTAATGATGGAGTAGCTCTGATCAGAGTGTGGCCTTTGAATGGGGTCTTTTGGATTAGAAGCTTTGTGGTGCTTTAGTTCTTATAGACCAAGCTAAATGACACCATTCTGAAAGAAATAGTGTGATAGTTTTTACTATAGTTTGAACTTGAATTTATGTTTTTAGAATTAATTAAATACCCAGTTTTTATGCACAATTAATTCATGTGAAGCAGCTAAGCATTATTATTACATCATATCATCTTTGTAATAAATGCAAATCAATTAAAATGATGTATTCACTTAACTATAACTCTTCTGCATATTTTTAAAATGATAAAATATTAAAGAATTTTATTTAAAGAATGCTTAATTTTAGGTTTGAAGCTCACTTGAACCTTAAAATTAATCTAAACAGTGATAAAAATATTCTAACTTCAAACTACCATAAAATCCTAAAGAATGAGCTTTTTGAAAAGAATAAAATGCTAAAATAAAGATCTCAATCTTATCTTTGATTTCATAAAATAAAAAGTATATATTAATTAATAAAAAATTAACTTTTTTAGCTTAAAGCAATCTCTTATATTTTATTATCAAAATAATATAATAAAATCTGACATATGCTCTTTTAAATTGCTTTTGCTTTAATATTCTATATAGTATACATATTAAAGTTTTAACACCAATAGAAAGATAATATTCTTAGCTTCATTTTGATAGCTTACAGTATGAAAAAATATTATATATTTGTTGAGTCATTACTGTTTTAAATACAGTAGTTTTAAAAGCTATGGCAACAAGCAAAAATACTTCAGATTTAAACAAAATGATTTCAGATTTAAACAAAATCCAACTCTCAGGTTAAAATATACACTCTGTTAACAGGGTTTATTGGTGTTAATGGGCAAAATGAGTCAACACAGCAACAAAGGGCTCACATGCAAAGCAAAACCATTCAAAATACAATCCAAAATACATTGATTCACAAACAAAATGATGTGAGTTGACTTTTGGTGTACATATATTTACTATGTGAATTGATGACAAAATACACCCAAGCGTGGTGTGTCAAAACTCAATCCAAAAACAAAACACAATAGCAACTCACTATGTAAACAAAATCACTCAATCAGTTTGTGCAATGGGTTGTAATCAAGAATGATACCAAGGTATCTAAAATAAAACACAAGATCTGAAACAAATTTTTTAAAAATATTGTGTTGGGTGCTTAATTTGGTATAAAATATGGGGAAATGGGTGGAAATTATTTTGGGTATTCTAAAATGGGTGTGGTAAAACCAAAAACAACTAACTAAGAAATAAAAAATCTATAATTGGGATATTGGGTGGGAAAAATATTAATTGAATATCCATAAACAGATAAAAGCAAAAATTAAAAATAGGGAGTAACTTAATTAAGTTTTATTTAATATTTTTTCTAAAATTTAAAATGGAAGGAACACAGCAACAGACTACCATTGCACCTGTTGTGCGCCGCGGTTGTGGTTGCCCCCGCGGGTCAAAGAATAGACTTATTGCAACACAAGTGCCTACTCAGGAGGGAGGCGGGAGAGGAGAGTTCCATAGTGACGCTGCACTGACACAGCCAGTTCAAGGAGCACAAGCTGCTAGGGTGCAGAGCATAAACCCTTGGGTCCCAGAGCTGACCCAGAAGCCCACCAAGATTACCACTACCAAAACAGTTAGAAACAAGGAGGTAGAACTTACTTCGTATGTGTTTGACGTTGTGTACTGGCAAGAGTTGGTCCCGTCAGCCATGCTGGAGAAGGTGAAGCCTGTACTTGATACTAGCTACAAGCCCTATGTCAGTGATGGCAATCAGGAGGAGGACAAGGAGCCCAAGTTCTACCAAACCAATGAGGGACAGTTAGTGCTAAAGAAAGTTGCTGCGTTTTACACCAAGGTACCTATGCCCTGTGTTGTGCCCAACGCCAACGAGCCAATCCCCACTGTCAAAAAGCCCGCTCACAAGCACATTCCTGACATTAAGCACATCATCCTTCTCTGGCTCATGCAGGAATCTGGTGATTACAAGGCGGCTGCAGCTCTTGTTGGGGTGGATCCCAAGTACGCCTCAAAGACCTTCAACAAGTTCATTGATACTGGCTGAGTCCTTGCCGTGGAGAAATCCTTGCTTGTTTCCACCATGCTCACCAAGGAGCACAAATGGGCAATCCACCAGTGAATCTCCCGGTACTGCCATCTTGAACTGGCAAATATACAGGCCATGGACAAGTCCGCTTTTGGGGTTGAGGCCTCAATTTCCTTCTATTATCATTTGGTCAAGGGAATGTGATTTTCTTGGAAAAAGCTCAGGGTATCCCCCTACAATCAGAACAGCCCAGCCAATATTGAGACCCGGTCAAATTACACTGAGGTGTACACTGCCCTTAAAGCCAAAGAGACGGTGAAATTCTATTATATTGATGAATCAGCATTTGCCTTGTCTATGTGGAATGAGTATGGCTATGTCCCAAAAGGCTCCAATGACAGGATGGCTCAGTGTGCTTCAGTTCGCGCCACAGCCTACTCAATGGTGGCTCTCCTTGGTCCAAAGGGGGTTGAGCTTTATCAAATGATATTGGGTTCTCACAATAGCCATACCTTCTTGCCATTCCTCCAATTGGTCCAGGAGCACCTGAGGCGCACAAGCCCGGGCTTCACCAATGTGATTGTGTTGGACAATGTTGGTCTCCACAAGGTGGCAGATATTCTAGAAAAATTTCCATCAATTGACACCAGCATTGCAGTGGGCTCCCAGCAATTGGCCACAGCAAATTTGTCCTTCTCTTCCTCCCCGCCTATTTGCCCTTCCTAAATCCCATTGAGGAAGTCTTTGGGTGGCTCAAGCAAGTTTTCAAGCGAGGAACCCCAACAGGGACCAAGAAGCTGTTTGATTTGCTGCAGGCCAGGATCCATACCCTCCCAGCTGAGACTGTGGCCAAATTCTATGGCCACGCTGATTTGTTCATCCCCGCGTGCCTAGCCAAACAGCCAATCAATTAAAGGCTTAGTGTGTCCAACTTTTTTTATATTCTCTAATTTACTATTCAAGATTTATTGATTATCATTTTATATTTAGATGGTTCCACGCCTGCAATCACATTCAGAAGATCCATCAATAGATGTAAGTAATTTATTTATTTTATTATATATTACTGTAAATTCAGAACCTAAACGTAAAAATGCAGGATTTTCAAATCCTTGGTATATATTTTGAATCACTTTTGCGGGCAACACAGCTGAGTGAGAATTAAAATATTTAATAAAATCAACCATTTAATTTGACTTTTTTGATTTATTTAAATTGGCAAATTTCAAATCTCTTGAATAGATAACTCAACTAACAAAAGACAAAACCCAGCAAACAAATGTGGGATACATAAATCAGAAATGTGGGATTCTAATGTACAGTTTGAGATTTCCTGTATTTCAAACAAATCATAGACATCATGTAAAATTAACAAATCTGAAATTGTGGGATTGTCAAATCCAAGAACCAAGTTTCAAATCATAATTGCAAGGAATTTGAAATAAATATAATTTATGGGCATCTCAAAAAGGATGCTAAAGGATCTAGAGTGGATTTATGCTGATTCTTTTAGGAATCATAGGCATTCTCAAAAATCACCCTATTCCATTTTAGGACGGCTAAAATTTAGATGCTTGATTACAGTAGATTTTAAAAAACACTAATAAAAAATAGAATTATATATTACAATCTGTTTTTACCATGTTGCCTTTTCCTTGTTGTGTTGATATTTCATTTGCTGTTGATAAGATGTTTGCATTTAATTGGATGGTTTCATCTCCAGTTGCCTTGGCAATAGGAAATCAAGCCGCCTCCGCGACCACAGTTGGTCTCAGGGAGGCGGTTTGATTTCCTATTGCCAAGGCAACTGGAGGTGAAACCATCCAATTAAATGTAAACATCTTATCAACAGCAAATGAACTATCAACACACCAAGGAAAAGGCAACATGGTAAAAACAGATTATAATATATAATTATATTTTATTATTTTCTGAAATCTACTGTAATCAAGTATTCTTAATAGCAGTACATAAATACATAGTGCAGTAAACTGATGGTTTATCTTTTCCTCTCCTTTCTTCCTTGAAAAGAAGTTTATTGGCCCCTTGGCTACGCAGGAGGCTAAAAAACTTTTAAAAATTTCTGCGTCATCAGGAGAGTAGCTCATAAATCATTATATGGGTTTATGGTTGCTATATTAGCAATTTAGAGTGCAGAATATTGCATCATTTCCAGTTTAGACAATTTTACATTTCACTTAATTTCATGTCTAAACATGGTTGTTGAGATTGTATTTTCCATTTGATTTTATCCAGAGTGGAGCTTCTTGATTTGGGTTTATTTGTCCTAGTTTCTTACTTTACATTCAATTTGGATTCCAGTTGCCGAAATTAATATCTGAGTTTACTAGTGATATTCAAAAGTGATTTGAAATTTGGTTCTTGGATTTGACAATCCTGCAATTTCAAAAAACATAGTAAACTTAATGAAAATGGTTGATGGATTTGAATGCTTCAAATCTGATTCCAGTTAATTCATTTTGTCCATTGGAAATATGCATTTCAACTTGAACTTTGCAAAGTTTCTATGAGTTCCTGTATTTTTAAAAATTCAAATAAAAATACAAAGAATTCAATTTAATTAAAAAAAGGCTATCCCGCAAAAGTGATTCAAAATTTGGACCAAGGATTTGACAATCCTGCATTTTTACGTTTAGGTTCTGAATTTACAGTATTTAATATGTCATCTAAGGTTATCCCAAATGCTTGATACTGGATTATGTGAATATGTTTATATCACTTTGTCAAATAAATATAAAATAGTCTTAAAAATTAAACGTAAATTGTATGGTTGAAATTTATTTTATTACCGTATTATTTTATATATTTATGAAACCCATTTCCGCAATATATTTTGAAAATCTTGTTTGCTAAAATATTATTTGAAAAATTATTTATAATATAAAAATATAGTATAGTATAAATATATTTATTGATATAGAGATAAAATTAAGTGCGCCTATAATGGGTTTGGCGGTATATACCCACCCCGCAATGGAGGTGATGCACAACCTCCACCACCACACTGTGGACGGTGGATACACCTGTATTAAAGTATTTGCGCTTGCTGGTAAAAGGAAGGATGGTGAGATGGAATGGAGGAGCAGCTTTTCTGGCGGGGCTGCAAACCCAAAGATGCCAGCCAGGACCAGGGCGTCCTGGATGACGTGATCCGCCAAGTCGTACCCAGGGGGAATCTTCTTCCTATCCAGTGAGAGCCTGGCCTTGTTGACCCCAAGAAGGACCCCGTCTAGGTCCTCTACACTGGCACTCATCCCAAAGAAGAAAAGATACCCAAGGTAAACAACAAGGTGAAGCCTTTGTCCAGCAAAGGCTTCTGTAAACTTGCACAATTTGTTGTATACAGTGCTAACCTTCTTCTTGTGCTTGGTTTTGGCAAAGGTCAGCTCCATAGCTGCAGGGACCCCTGTCTTGTTGGCACTCCAGGCCAGCCTGAAGTCTGCCAGGAGGATTTTTGTCTTCTTTACGGCTGTTGCAGATGCAACAGCCAACTTTGACACCGTGCGCCCAAAGTTCTCCAACAGGTAAGAGATGGTATGCTCCACCAGAAAGCAGAAGCAAGCAGCTGCATGAGCCCAGCCCATCTCCAGTATATTCTTGAATGAGAGCGTTGCCAGGACGTCCCAAACAAGCTCAATGGAGTTTACACAGTAAACTCCACCGAGGTTAACCGGGACCAGTTGGGCATCCTTGTAGGCAGTAATTGCCCACTCAGATGCCCTCTCACCATGCAAAAGCCCAGCCAATGCCTCCCTGGACATTGGGAATGTACCATGGATCCTGTCTTCAAGCTCCCGCAAGACAGGGGGGGACAGGAAAAGCTGCCTTGCCACATGATTAGCATAGTTGGAATAGAAGGTGGGGGGGACAAAAGGGACAAGGACCCGGCAGAGTTCACCGTCAACATCTTCTAAAAAAAAGATAAGTATTTAAGAATTTTTATTAATTATAATTTTTTAGGGTACCTTCTCGGGTTTCTTCCTTGCCGGCAGCTTCAGCTGGCTTTGCCATTCTTGGCACAATCAATTGCGCAGGCAATTTGGTATCCTCTGCCCTGGCATGCTTGGCGGGTTTGAGGTGGGCATACATCTCTGGGTCATCAACCCAGACGGACGGCGCGGAAAGATTGTATGCCTTGAACTGGAGCCCCTTGACCACAGTTTTTTTGAATATTTAGTAAGCGCTTGATTGTCTTCTCTGGGGTGTCAGGCATTTTTGACATTAGTCCCTTTGCGGACACCTTGTCAATTTTGTCCCCAGTGAGGACGGCAGACTTCACCTTTGCTTTGACCTTGCGGTCAATGTCCTTTATTTTGGCAATCACCAAGTCAAGGTCCTTCAAAAGCTTTTCCAATTCTCTCATTGATTTTTTACTAACCTTTCCATATGTTTTTATAGCTTTTGCCTCAATAAATTCTGTATTATTTTGATACTGTTACCTCTTTGTTTATTCCTTTTTGTTTTCCCATTTACTACATTATCCCATCTTTTTACCCATTGTGTATATGTTTTACGCTCATCTCAATATGTGTTGTTTGCTTTGTGTTGGCATTGTTTCCTTGATTACCATATTATTTTTGGCGCTTGACATAGCCCCTTGTGAAAATATTAACAATAATTTGGTGATCAGCTAGATTTGAATTAGAAAATTATAGTATTAATTGTATTTAGATAAAGTTGTTACTGATCTGAATTCAAAACCTTAATGATAAACTTTAAGCCAATCAGGAGCCAAGTGATAAAGTGATTGTTGTGATATAAAGGATCATTCAATAATTCTTGATGCATGTGCGCTAATTAATATGATTGGCTGGATGTTTTGCCATTGTATGCCATTGCCGCTGTGGCGTACAATGGCAAAACATCCAGCCAATCATATTAATTAGTGCACATGCATCAAGAATTATTGAATGACCCTTTATGTCACAACCATCACTTTATCACTTGGCTCCTGATTGGCTTAAAGTTTATCATTAAGGTTTTGAATTCAGATCAGTAACAACTTTATCTAAATACAATTAACCTATAATTTTCCAATTTAAATTCAGTTGATCACCAAATTGTTATTAATATTTTCACAAGGGGATGTGTTTGGGTGCTAAAAATACCTGTGTTCAGGATCTAGATACACGACATAGTAAATATATGGTTTTATAGAAATAAGCTGAACATAAAGAACATAGCCAACTATAAACAAAAAGAACACAAACAATTGAATTTCAAAATAAAGGTAATAGAAATAGAAATTTTTTGGGACCAGGGGGGGTTATTGAGGCGGGGAAGAGTGATGCCTAGTAGGCAGAATGGCGCGGGAAGGAAGACGTAGAAGCAGTGCTGGCCTGGGGGGTCTGGGATTGGATGGGTTGGGTTTGCGGGTAGGGGGTGTTGGTGGCGGGGGTGGAGGCAGGAGGATTGCGTGTGATGGCCGCCATATACTGCTCATTGTACTCCTCATCAGTCATTGGCTGGATGGGCTGGTAGGTGGCTGTGGCACGGGGTGGGAGGTGCTTATCCTTGCGTGATTGGTTGCCCATGTTCACATGGACAACCATTTGCGCAAACAAGTCAGCCATCATTTGGTGACCAAAGAGAAAATTGTGATCAAGGACCCCAAGATAGAGATGTTGATAGCCTGAGGGTGGCGCCTCCGGAGTGTATCTCCAATATTAAAGAACACAACATCTGCCAGATGGATGTCAGCGTGACCAGCTGGGTACACGGAGGCCTGGTGTCCACGTTCCTGGAAGGCCTTTAGGGCGGTGGAGCTTCCCTCCATCTGGTGGCTCAAGAAAACCTGGTATTTGGAATTTGAGCCATCCCAGGAGTTGAGCAATCCATTGAGAATGTGGCCATATGAGTACCCATTGATGAAATCAGGGTTTGTCTGATAGTAGACAAAACCCTTGGCTGAAACAGCCAGAAATGCACCAATGAATGTCCCCTTCTTGACCTTCTTCCTTCCATTCTTGGTGGCGGCTTTTCCTTGCTCACCAAAATTGTCAAATACAATCAATAACTTGTAGTACAAGACAAACATGATGTCATCTGTTAGACTTGTCAAGCATCTGACCAGGGTTGATTTGATGGCGGTGTCATACGGGGAATCCTCAGCGCCATCTCATTGGTCACTGGCAAAATTAGTAAGAACCCATATGAAAGCCACCTTCCCATACATCCAGAGCTGCACCATGCGCTCAGAGACCCATATGTTATGGTGCGCAAGCTGCTTCTGGACCTGGGTCAAGGGAAGCTTGGGATCCTGCTGGAGGAGGTCAAGCATTATTGGGTATGCCTCATTGATCTGGAACTCTGTGGCCTTCTTTGGCTTCTTGGCCGTCCTAATCAGATTTCCCTTATTCATCAGGTTTTTGAATTCCCGCATTATTGTGGCTCAGGTGAATTGTAATTGGCTGGCAATCTGATCCCAGGACAGACCCTGCAGGTTGAGCGCCACAATTTCCTGAAGAATTTGGGCAGTGATTATTCTGCGTTTGGGGCGCTGGGCGGCGGGATCTGAAGCCTGATTGGCTGAGGGGGGCAGGTTGGGTGGTGGCGGGAAGTTGTTCCAAATCAAGGTTGCCATCCTGATTGGTTGGTTGATAGGCAGCTTGTGCAGGGGTGGGTGTGGGAGCAAGGGCAGAGCTAGACGCTAAGTGACTCTCAAACAAGTCAAAGCCATATGAGTTGGGGGACAGTAACAGGTCAGCTTCCCCGTTACCCGCCTCAAAGGCTTGGGTGTAAACAGGTGCCTCCACGTTCTGAGCCTCGCCTCCATTAAAGCTGGTCTGGCTGCTGCTGGCTTGGCTGCTGGCGCCGTCAAAGATATTGCTTGTAAAAACCATTGTAAAAAACCTAGGATAAAATCACTAAAAGTAGAAATTTTAAAATTAAATAATTTATTTTTATTATAATCTCAAGTCCATATTTGGAAGGTTTTCAAAACCTTTTCATATAAGTCTGGAGCATTGAAAATGGATAAAATGCCTCTGTTCCTAAATTGGATAGCCGTTGATTGGCTGTTAAATTGATAGTTTTCTATTTTAGGCTGCTCATACTACACATCTTGTGTGAGTTCATTTTGTTTTGTGCTTGTGTAATCTCGCTTCTAGATTGCTCAAGTTTTGTTCCATTTTAGTTCTTCTGTCAGTGCCTCATATGAATCCTGATTGGATTATAATATACTCCGGAACAGCATCCATCCATTTCACTTGTTGTGTCAGTTCATTTCATTTGTGGTTTGAACTGCACCGCTTGATGTTTGATATAATTTTGTATAATGGGCTAGTGAAATTTTGTTTTTTGTTTGACAGTCCATTTATTAACTGAAATTTTATAAATTAATTGAATCCTGAATCTTGCGCGACTTGGATTTCGTTTAAATCTGAAGTATTTTTGCTTGTCGCCATAGCTTTTAAAACTACTGTATAAACATTTGTAATTTGATTTTTTCAAAATTGAACTGTGTTATGTTGCGACTTATCTCAGCATGTGTATTAGAAAATGGCCTAATTCCTAAAATAATGACCCATATATTAGTCAGTTTATAACGCATGAACTCAGTCTAAAAATGAAATCAAAGTGGATTTAACTCTATTGTAATTTAATATAAATCCCTTAATTTTTGATTTCATTTTTAGACTGAGTTCATGTGTTCTAAACTGACTAATATATGTTTATCTCAACAGGTTTGAAAACTACTGTAACAACTTTTAATTGATTTATTGGGATGTATTTCTGGTTACACTATTTTATCAAATAATCTATGGTTATATTAAAGATGCTTATATTTATTTATCTATTGACGGGGCTTGAGAAATCCAATTTATGGTACCTTTAGTATCAAGGCTCTATGGGTTAAATGCTTATGATGAATTTTTCTGATCTGCTAAAAGTCCCATTGCCTTTAGACGTTCTGTTGTATTATCTATTGCCCTATACTTAATTAGGATTTATAGATGCAAATATTTAGCTTACTCTTTAGAAAATCCGGCTATTTGTGCATTTATGAGGAGTTCTCTGAGATTTATCAGGCGTTGAGCAAAGTTCTTAGTGTGGAATTTTTTCCGTCTTTTGAAATGACATGTATTCAGCACAAGGCCAACTTTGATCATCTCATCATCAATAAGTCCGCATTTGTGCTGTTCAATGTCTTTAGGGGGCCGAAAATCCCGAGATAGCTTGGTAGCCGTAGTTGCTAAAGCTTCTCTAAGTTCAGAACTACACATCTGAAGTGAATTTTGAACAGCGACATTTGTTTCATTAGCTGGCAAACTCGAACATTCTCTTGAAACTATGTCTATTTGAGGTATGAATGAGCTAGGCTGATTGCAGTGAACGGGAAGCTCATATTCTGCAGGATCTTCCTCAGTTCCAAGAGAACACCTAATTTAAATAAACCACAAGGCATATTTTTTACCATTCGATGCTTTCTGCTTTCACAGGCCAAACACCAGAATCATAAGAACGTCTATATAAGAATGAATAAAGATAAAAGTTCTAATACATTCAAGGGAATAAAACTGTACCTAACCACACTTTGAGCTTTGGCTTTGCTTAGAAGGTTTACAGTAGAATATTGCGTCTTGAGCGAAACACTAGAAGCCAGAGAAGCAATATTTGATATCCTGGAGTCAATAGAATCATGCTTATTTACAGTGTGTAATTTAATCTTTTTCTTTGGATGCTTCAATTGCTTTGAAAAAAGAGCTAGTGCATTCAGCTCTCTATTTTCTGGGAATCGAACCAGTGAGGCAGCTTTTTTATATTCCACAATAGCTGGAGCGGACAGTGATTCTTCTTTAACTGATACACCTTCTAGTATGTAATTATCCTTAGGAAAAATAGAACAGGATTCAATGGTTTCTTCCTCTTTAACATGCACTCTTTCCTCAGAACGAAATGACGTGTCATGAACATCTGCGTCGATTTCTTGCTTAGCCATCTATAATATTTTAGCAATACATCGCTTTCAGTCCACTAGGTTATTTAATGAACTAAAAAAAGAAATTAAGGATTATTATTAATGTATATTAAATCAACAACAAAGGAAAAGATTTTCAGTAAACCTCTTTGGCTCTTTATTAAACAGTTCGAAAATATAGGGAAAATATGGGTAAGTAGATAAATAGTCAGAATCTGCTCTTAAATTTATGCTTCTCTACCTGGGTTTGAATAGGCTTATTGGCAAGTAGAAAAGGTTAATGAAATTAGGAGTGAAGTTGAGTCCAGCTATTAATTTCTGGCTGGCGAGTGTTGCTTTTTTAAAATTATAAATTATCCTTTAAACTTTCTTTTTTAAACTTTATTTTTAAAACTTTCTTTTTAAAAAGCACAGATGTGAGATAAGCTTGGTTGACTGGAGGCGTTGAAAAGGGTAATAGTATTATCCACATCAAATTTAAATTAATATATAAAAGTGAGCCTGTCTGTAATGTCATCTTGAGTGGGCTCAAGCCGTAAAGGATTGAATTGAATTGCTTGCTTGATATTCTTTAAAATTAAAGTCGATTCCCAAGCCAAAAGCTTGATTTAGCTCATCCTCGCATGCAATTTCTTACAAGCACCTTTGAAAGCATGAGGGCTGAATGTGGCCTAAATTATATCGAAATAAGAATACAACTACCCAAACTTATATGAATTTAAATTTAGTTACCTAATTTTTAAACAGTAGTCACCCCATGCAAAGAGACTTATCTATGTAGATTACCCAATTCCAGAATGTGTGGATTAAAATTGGAGGGTGCTGCGGTGAACGCAAACGAATATCGATTATTCAAAATTTGTAAATCCCCAAATATGCCTTTAAATACTCAATTATTGCAATTAAACCTTGGTCTCTTGGTTGATTAATTATTACCAATTTTCCATATTTGCTGTTCACCACAACAAGACAAATGAGCCAATAACTTTGGTTAATCAAATTTTCTGTGATCCAATATTTAAATTTTAGCTCCTAAACTAACCTATATTCTTCCAAAAAATATTAAGAGATTGGATTATTTAAACCCTTTTAACCAAAATAGGATTATGCATCCATAAAGATGTTGAATTCCCCAGCTCAAGGCTTAAACATTCCCACTTGCATTAACAAACCATTAAGATCTTGCATTAAAAATCTGTGCTCCTCGACTCCTGGTTATTTCTCACCCTCAGAGTGATTGTTTATATCATACATAGTTTGAGAACGAATAACATTTTTCCAACTTTTCTCCCACAAATTCTTTTGGCTTTTCTAGCTACTGTGCATATACTCTGATACACCTTTTTAAAATATGTCAAGTACAAAAGCGAGATATGCCGTCCGTTTTGCATCAAAGTTGAACATTCTTTTACCCAGGGTAACAAATTCTAGTCTACAGCTACCAGCAACAGTAAAACTCTCTAAAAGCTCTTTTCATGGACACTCGATATCAAAGGCTCCGAATAAAGGATTAAAGCCACCAGAACATCTGGAAGATCTAGTTCAAACAGATCATTTAATCATAGGAGGAGGGGTAGTAGGACTTGCGGCAGGTTACAAGTTGACACAAGCCAAAAAGAAGTTAGGTCTTAACAATGATACGATTGTCCTTATTGAGAGAAACCACCGGGTTGGAGATGAAACAAGGTAAATAATTGTTTCCCGCAAAGGTTTGTTTTTTGTGCAAGTTTAATCATTCTGAAAATAGATCCCTTCATTCATAGGAGCTTTACGTTGATTGACTTTATATCAATACTTTAGTCACGCTCGCTTTTAAATATCTAAAGCTCTCTATTTTGCTTTAACCGGAAATGTTTCCATATTTACTTAGCACTTTACTTTTAATACTTGAAGCTGTTTAGCACCAGGTATATTTTTGACTTTGCTGTACTTGCAAGTTTTATGCTTTATTATGGCTTAACCTGCTTAATTAAAAAAATCTCTTGGTTCCTTCCGAAAGAATAAAAGTAAAGCTCTAAAAGCATCATTGGTCTCTAACTTTATATTAATTTTGCCTTTAGTGCTCGTAATAGTGAAGTTATACATGCTGGGATTTACTATCCTTCTGGGAGTCTAAAAGAAAAGCTATGTATCGATGGCCGGAAGCAGCTGTATGAGTATTGCAAGGCAAAGGGAATCAATCACTCTAATATTGGCAAGTGGATAGTTGCGCAAACTGAGACTTCTCAAGTAGAGTATCTCCATAAGCTTAAGAATAAAGCAGATGTGCTTGGAGTTCCGGCAGAATTTATATCTGTTCAAGAAGCTAATCTTCAAGAGCCAAATGTAAAGGCCAGTGTTGTATTAGAGTCTACATCAACAGGAATAATAGATTCAGCTTCGTTTCTCAAATCTCTTGAGTGGGAGTTTTCTAGCTTAAGCAATCACCACCTCGTTGTAAATTCCTCAGCCACCAACGTTATAAAGTCTCCCTTTGGTCAATGCTACCTTGTCCAGATCGAACCCACCATGCAGGAAGCCGGTAATGACAGCGCTTATTGGATACAAACTCGAACTATCATTAATGCAGCTGGGCTTGGGGCTGACCATCTCGCAAACATGATAAACCTTGTCAATGGCCTACCTGCTACGAGCCCTAACTTCAAATATCATTTCTGTAAAGGTGACTATTTTTCTTATTCCGGGCTGGCGCCAGCCAGGCGGCTTGTATATCCTGTGCCTGATGCTAATCTTACCAGTCTGGGATTGCATTTGACGCTAGATCTCTCAGGCAGCGCAAAGTTTGGACCTGATGTCGAATTCCTTGACAATGTCACGTATCCCAATTTCGATTATTCTGTTCAGTCTTCCAGAAGGTCACGCTTCTTTGAAGCTGCAAGCTCTTACTTGCACAACATTGATGCTGAACGCCTCAATCCGGATTACTCGGGGATTCGGCCCAAGCTTAGCAGAGATAAAGCAAGTGACTTTGTGCTACAAGCTAGTGGCGGTCAAGCTATCAACCTAGTTGGCATAGAATCCCCTGGGTTGACTTCATCTCTAGCTATCGGTGATTGGGTTGTTAGCCAGCTTTATTGAATAATCTTATTGTTTGTGACATTGATCTTCAGCTTATTATATAAATTACCATGTATCCTTTATAAAGGCTGGTCTTGATAAGATTAACTATTTGCAATCTACAAAGTTAGATATGTTGAATTAGCTTATGGCCAGCCATGTTTTTATTGGCTCAAATAGTAATATCCTTCTAAAGCGGTTGCTGGCGTGTTCTACTTTTTCCAAATACCAAAACCAACTTTATATCACTTTTCACAGTTGGAGCTAACTAATCTACGACCGTTGGTAGTTTCTTTAATTAAACGGCATCCCAGATACGGTTGCTATAAAAAATGTACTGGACTTTTCACAGCTGTTGAAATGAACAATCAAAATTAGATCAAAGAAAACTGAAGTCGCACAAAAAACAAGATCTAACATTGAACCAAACCAGTGGAAACTCAGCATTTAATCAGCAAACCAAATCAAATAAACATGTTCGTATCAGGAACGCAACACGTCATAGTCACGTAATAAGGACAGGATCTCAAAATACAGACAAATCAACTCACGTATCCAACTTTCCATTATGCTCACCATATTTTGAGTCAGGTGAACAAAGGTCATGTACCATTATGCAAAACTCAAACACACAAATCAGAGCAAAAGCAAATCAAATCCACAACTCATAAACTAAAGCATAGTCAACACCATCTCTGTGCTAAGCTATCTAAATGAGTACATTCAATCCGAAACAAAAATTGGATGAAGACTTCCAATGTCTTTTTGGGTGCAGAGATTGCGCAAGATTAAAGAAGTATTATAAAGGCGTTAAGAATAACAAGAATGGGGCCAACTCAAGTATAGAAGCATGATACACAGATATATGATATGCCAGCATACATAGAAAAATTGACATCTGAAACAGTATAGAAAGTCTAAAATACAGTATACCAAAATAGTAACAGCAATTCTCTTCCACTTCAAAAGAAAACTTCACACAACCTGAACAACAGGCAAGCACCCAGTGATGAGCACCAAGGCTGCAGGCACCTAAGAGAGTCTATCAACAGAGCCCCTGCATACAGAGACAATGAAGCAGCTAATAGCACCCTAGCAAAGACAATGACACAATAACACAAACATAGAGCCAGGCTGTTTATACTGGGAGAGCTGGGAGCATCAATCCCAGGATCCTAAAGCTTACAAGAAAGGCCCAAAAAGTTGCCACATCCTGAACTGTTGATAACAAAACAGCTGAGCAGATTTCTCCTGCATAACCACTTGAATCTTGCAATGATGCACCTAGCAAAAGTATGTGCAAGAAGTGTGAGATTGTACTTGATACTAGATATGGCCCTTATGTGTTGAAGGGGATATAGAGGAAGAGCCATAATTCTACCACGCTGGAAAGGGGCAGAAGGTGTTGAAGAAGATCACTGATTACTACACCCCAGTGCCGATGCTCATTATACCACAGCCCCACACCAAGATACATCACGCTTCAAAAGGCTAAGTTCCCATCTTCAACACTAATTGTATAATACTCATTGAGATCATGAGGTACATGGCTGATTACAAGGAGGCAGTGGATATTTTTGAGTTTTATCCCAAGTTGTCCAGTGGCTTATACTTGTCAGGATTGATAATTTTCTTCCCCTCAAAACCCAGGGCCCAGAGCAAGATTTGAACCTGATCACCCGCAGGCTGCCAGGCCTGAGGACTGAAGGGCCAGCTGCCTGCGTTTTCTGGGATCTTTCCCTCAAGCTGAGGCCAAGCCTGATTCCTGAAATGCGAACACCAGCAAAAACTTAAGAGCTACAGCATCCAAGGAAGGGTCTGACGACTTGCCTAATGGAGGCAGAAAAATTCCTACTGTTAACTTAATGAGCATAAAGGCTATACAAGTAGCCAATCAAGACTCACTACCAGAGAGAAACATGGGCTTAAGGCCTGTCCTCATGACCATGGCTCGAGAACAGAAGGGCCGAGCAAGCCTTCCTGAGATTTCAACCAATGAGCAGGCCTCCAGCAGTGCCATTCCGCTGCTCCAGCACCCAAGCGCCCTGTCCATCTGACCTCAAATTTTCTGGTCTTATGATGAACCCCAAATAGAAAATGTAAGTTTGGCAGTGGAGTACTATATAGACCCAGTGGCCCTGGGCTAAGGCTTTATCACCATTTTTAAATAAAAGGTTATGAGACATTGGTTTCCCCAATTATTGCCCTACTTTATTCTTGCCATTTATCAGTCCAGCTCAAAAATCTTCTGGACCTCCTGCCCCTCCGCCCGCAGTTTATTGTCCTCCTGGTGCTCCCTTTGGTCCCGTTCACTTTACAGAATATCTGTTGAAGCCTGAATACAAGGAATTCACCCTTGAGAATATACTTGAAAAAGATCCCCTGGCCCAATCAAAATTTCAAGTATGATACAACAGACAAGATCCTTGGCATTACACCAAGCCCTGCCTATTCAGTGACAAGTACAACTTGCTGTCCGCATGTCAACTGGAGATGAAACCATCAATTACCCTGAAGCCAATGTCTGTGTCTGTACCCAAACTTCCCCTGGGCCACAGGGATAAGTTGTTTGGAACTGTGGATATCACCCTCACTGGGGTGATTGACACTATAATTCTGGCCACTGGCCCGCGGTCCTGGGTTGGTGTCACGGCCCATACCAGAGTCTAGCTGGACTCCCCCAGGGGAGGCAGGCCAGGCCTGAAAATCCATGCACACAATTGGTGCTATCCTGACAAGGTAATTCACAGCTGTAGCCAGAGGATGCCAACTTCTAGTATGGGGTGCAACCTGATCAGCCAGCCCCAATAATGTGATATAAACAACCCCAATTTGCTGAAGTTCTGGGAAGGGGGAGTGAGAGGAATCTCCTTCATGATAGGCAGAATGATCACTTTAGGGTGGCCAGGAGGGAGATCCAGGTGCTGAGAATGGAAGAACTCTAAGTCAAAGGCGCAAGATGGCTTAACCAAAGTGACAGGAGCAGAACCAGGAGGAAACAGATAGGTGCGGCTGTATTGTGTAGTGGATTCACAAATAGTTGTAAACAGAATAACTATATTGGTGCAAACTAGATCATTCATGCAAGAAAATAATGGGTCCTGGGCATAAATTTGTTTATTTTAAGATGTCAACAGTGAGGAAGACTTCTCCTTCTCACTATTTATACTTACTGGGGAATACTTAGCCTTTTGTGCCACCAGAGGCCTGGTGGCATTGTTTTCAGCAATACTTACAATTGGGCTAGGAAATTGCACACTTGAGCCTGGGGATGGAAGGTCATTAGCTGGTATAACAGGAAACTTGGTTTGACTGCAGCATGCCAAGGTGCCACAGCTATTATTAGATCCCACAAGCAATCAAGCACCTGATTGCGTAATCAAACAATGCCCTCCCAATGTACCATTTCCCGATAGTAAATGGGCCCAAATTCATGTTTAGATTTGATGTCAGGGATTTTTAACGGAAATTGCGGGATAATATGAAGCTGTCTCCATGTGGCAGGAATCACCCACCAAATCCACATAGAGTTAATGATTGACCACCAACACAGCTTCAGATACCGTTTTGTGAAATTTCCAAATGAGATACTAGGGTAAAGTAAAAGAATTAACCCCAACCAAAAAAGCCCTAGATAAATGGCCTGCAAGAGAATCAGAGTGTCTTCAGCTTAAAATTCAGGACATTGAGTGTGATGATCCACATGTAAGAGGTCTTGCAGGTGAGGGTTGATTTGGCTTCAAATAAAGACGCTATGCTCCAGATTGACAATGTGTTGTTGGTTGATTACAGGTAGAGGCCTAGTAGGGAAGGATGACTACTAGGGGAGGTAATGTCTAGCTAGTAGAAGGAGAGACTACTAGGGGGCAGATTTTGGGCTCCACCCAGCAGAGGATATTGGCTGCTGTGGGCTAGAGGTCTTCACCCAGTAGAGGACTGTGGCTGCTTGGGGTGAAGAATGAGATAGATAAATAGGGAACTTTGTCTGTTTGGGGTAGGGAGTGATCCAGCCTGATGAGTGATGTTTGCTGCTCCAGCTGTAAGTTTTAGACCCCTGGCGGGTAGCACAAGCTACCAGGGAGAGGAAGAGCTCTGAGGGCTCTACATACCCTGATACACTTGCAGGAGGTCTGTGAGCAGGCATCCTACCTAACAGACTGGTAGGGTGTCCTTGTTTATGCCCCTATGGGAGCTTTGAGGGGAACCCAAAGTGAGCATTGTAGGGCATAAAATTGCTTGGAGGTGTCATCAAGGCGGTTTGCTTGGGGAAGCAGCTGTAGAACTTGGTGTGATCAGGCCTCTGGGAAGTAAAGCTGATTACTTTGCTACTGAAAGCCCAGATTTAATCACCTGGGTGAGTAAAGACAACTTCATAGACATTGATCTATGGTTGGTTGGCCTAAGTGGATTGTCACTTGCAAGGGCCCAGTCAAACGCCAGTTCAATGTAGACTCATGCCTGGGTCTACAAGTTCTGGTAACGGGGACTGAGATAAAGAACCAAGGTGGTTTCTGGTGAGGTTAATCTGGAAGTAGAGGACTGGAAGGCTGTTTTAAGACTGGAAAGGAGCTGTTCTGTGAGCTAAGATGGACTGATTGCTGGTTGAATCAATAATCTGAGAGATATGGTTGAATAGCAGGAAGAAGAACCAATAAGATGTGAGTGCAAGACCAGAAGATGACTTGGAAGGACTAGCCAGACTGAATGCAGAGGCTGGAAAAGCTGATTTTGGTGTCTTTAAAGCAGAAATATGAATAGAAAGAAGCAGTTAAATAATAATTAAATGCTGCCTAAATATGTTAGAAAATAATTAGCTATAATGTGTACATAAATAAAGAGGAGAAAAAAATGGTTTACAGATGTTAAAACTGTAAATTTATTAAGTGGGAATTGAGCCAGAAAGAAGCAAGAAAGAGGCCAGAAACAGGACAGAGAAACTGTAAAGGCAAAAGAGCAAATTTCGCCAAGAACAACTAAGAGAGGCAAAAGGGCAAGCAGCGAGCGGGTTCAAAGTTGCAAAACGTTGAGGAAAACACAGAGAAACATTGTAAAATCAAGGGGTCAAAATTTGCTTAAGTAAAACATATGCGGAAGTGCTCAAGATTTGCTGGGGAAACGTGACAGGAATCACAACGAAACAGTTTGAAACATGGAGCAGTTGTTTACCCGGAGCAAGACAGCTTTGGGTTTAAACCAGGGTCAAGAGCAAGTCATCCAGGGAAACCTTTTGAAAAAACCATTTAATCAAGGCGTATGATTGGCTGCAAGCCAGATTCTATTTAATCAGTGTTTTGAGGTTTTAACTTAAGAGTTAAAGCCTAAAAAATGAGGAGCAGAAGCAGAAAATTCAGGGCTTCCATTGACTGAAGTAAGTTTAAAGTTTAATATATTATAGAGAGAGGAAAACTGGATAGTTTAAGCTTTGAAGACCAGGAATTCTGAGAGAAAAACAAGGTGTAAGGAATTACATACCTTACACAAATACAAAGACAAACATAAGGATTCTGGACAAACCTCAAAACTGGAAAAACACATTTTTAAATGCAGATTTAGAAACTAAGTTGGATAACAGAACTATTAATTTAATTGAGCCAAAAACACATTTGAAATTGATAAACAAATGTTTTTTACGCGAAAATAAGCACAGAAGCAAAAACAATCATATAAACCCAGAACAATATATAAATTCCACCTTAAAACTGGAAATTAAGGCTTCAAACAACCATTCCAACAACTGTAACAAATCAGCATTAATTTTTGGCTCCAAAAACTATAGTACAGCCAATCAATCACAAATTAAATGTGTAAACTGCCCAATCTAGACCAGGAGCTAGAAGGCCAATCAAACCCAGATGACTACCCAAGCCACTGCAATACTGTACATCCAGCTCCAGATACCATCCACAACCTAAGTGAGGCACAATACTGCAATACAATATTCTAACCTGCCTCTTCTTGCATTGCAGCCTGAAGCTTGCTGCAGGCCTGCAAGGCAATACTTATACCCCACACTTGCAGGTTGGCCTGGTAAACTCTATGATCCATTCCCCAAATTATTTCAGTATTTAAACTGAACATTTTCCCTTGAGCTAAGTGCTCCAACAATTTCTTATTTCCTATCAACCCAATAAATCTATATTCTCAATTATAAACACTTGATTAGTAGATTCTAAAGGTTCCCCCCAACAACATGAAGTTCATATTCCTTGTATGGACTTTGTGTGTGTTAATCAATTATGGGCAAGCAAATATTAACTTCAAAAACCCTGAACCAACTCCTACTGAAAAATCTGAAGACTCAATTTGGTATTGTTTTGGTCTGCGTCAAAGACATGCCCCTTATGTTGAAACAGCTCAATTCCCATCAATCATCCACCACAAGGCCCCCTGGTTGGTCTTGGGGTACACCAGTGTCTATTATCTTCTCAATCACTTCACTCCCTTCTTGGGAAGATTCCGTCTATTTTGTCACTTTCTACACATGCTAATGATAGGAATTCCAGTAGGTTCCACTCTGATCAAATTCAACTTGGGAGCTCTTCTCCATTCAATTGGGGAAAGGCTTCCCAATGAGTGTATCCCTGACACAAGGACTTAAACAAGAAGCTATAAAAGGGGAAGCTGTCTGAGACTCTTCAGGGACTGGATCAAGTGGATTACAAAGGCCACAAGAACTAAAGAAGGAGCCAGAGACCAAGCTAAGGAAGCCTGAGCTGGAACAGACCGCAGGAGCCCAAAACCAAAGCACAGGAGCCTAAGACCATGTACAAGGAGTCCAAGAGATTGTTGGAGGACTCCAATTATTGGCAAAATCTTATTGTTTCCTATACATAGGCCTTATATTAGAAGGTTTCTAAGGGAATCTTCCTTCTGACTGTGAATAAAAAGCCTATTGCAACCCCTACCCAAATTTCCTGTGATAAAAAATACAAGCTCTATGAGTAAACTACCCTACATCTTCTACCCTAGCCAAGGGGAGGAGGAAACCTATTGCCAAGGTTGTAGGAGATTTTCCTCTAGTAAGTCTGCCCAGGAGAAGTGGGAGAAGGTGACTAGGCATCTTGAAATGACAGATAGAGGAAGGGAGTTTATAGGAACTGAATTTACTAGGCTGTTACAGGATTGGTATTGTCCTACAGAAGGGCTAGCACATGCTGAAGTACAAGTATAAGGTGGAGACACCCACCTAGTAATTGGGAAGGTACTGGAAGAGTTTGCACTTATGCAGGCCAAGTACAAGCTCCTAACCAGCCACTCCCCACTGTTGGGGAATGATAACTCCTCTAAGCTGGTCCCTGGCTATGACCCAGGACACACTTTGGGGACTGGTGACCAGGAACCCCACATTGAGAGAGCACAAGATTTTCAGCTTCAACAGTAGGAGGAATGGCTCCAATATTGACAGGCATTGAATTAACATCTGGCGGCAACAACAACAAAGTGCCGACAGCAGGCCCCCATCTTCCTGTAATAATCTGGCTAAGGATTAAATTTTAGGGGATGTAGTACAAAAGTCCAACTACAGGATGCATTTAAAATAAAGATTAGACCAAGAGATAATTGATTTTATTGAGTAAATTTTTGGGAGGACTCAACTCTTAAGAGTTGAAAGGGTGAAAATTATTTAATATATATCAAAAATTGACTAAACAGTGCTTCCTGGATCCTGGGCTTCTATTCCTTCTATGTTGCTAAGTAAGTATCTGTTCCAAGTTGCAAAGAACCCTTGTGTGACTAGTCTCTGACAGCCATACTGATTAACAAGCTCATATTGGGTGACCCTCATATTACGTCAATTTATCAACGTCAGTTTGAAAGGGGATTTCAGATTCAACTGATAAACTGGGGCAGCTGTAACCCATTTCCAATCAACTGTTTGGTTCAAGTCTGTTAAATTGGTTAATTTTTTTAAAGGGTTTCCAGCTTTTTGAGCCTTCCTACTTGGCCAAATAATTCCCGGCATTATGGAATCTACTATGACATTACCCTTTGCTTTAGCCCGGGGCACAATACCACCATCTGGAAGATGGGACAAGGAGAAGTTTTTGTGGGCAGGAGGAAGTTTTATTGCAGCTAAGATGAGCTCAGGGTGACCAATGGCGCTTGGGTTGCAATTGTAGAGCTCTTGAATAAGATATGGGGAATTGGAGCAATCATAGTGAGGAACTCACAAGTTTTCAGAATCAGGATAACCCTTCCACAACACCAAATATTCCAGACAGTGTTGATTTTTACGGGAATCCAAGATACAATTTAACTCATACTCAGGTTCTCCTTCTACCAGAATGGGTTGGGAAGAAGGGATCTCAGTATCTGTTACAAAAGTTACAGCTTCAAAGCCCCAGGCGGGAATCAAACCTGCTCCTATCCACCAGGTGGGGCTAGCAGGCGGGGGAGAGTTGCCCACGCCTGGATTTTTGATTTTCAAAGCAAATCCAGGTGCAGGAACCATTCCTGCCCTGGTGGCAGCTGAGGGGCCCGCTTTGGACCCCAAAAGCTATGCCCAAGCCTTGGTGGGTTTGGCTGGGCAGGCTATTTTTAGCTGCCCAGTAAACCCAGACCAAGCCCACCCTCCATTAAGTAATTTGGGGTCCCCAATTGGGAACCCTTTTTTAATCAAGTTCTTTGGGCTCAAGAGGGCCTGTTAAACCAGTTCAAAAATGGTGATCTAATTGAGAAAAACCCCAAAACCCCAGAAGCCAAACCTGCCAAAATCAATGACAAGCCAAGCCAAGATGGACCATCAAAAAGCCAAACAACTGTTCATGAAAACCCCAAAAATAACCATGAAGCAGCCAACCAAACAGCTGAACCTGAAATGCCAAGCCTTGACACACAGATAGCATCAGAAGAATACCCAGAGGCACCTGCATGTGAGTAAGTATATAAATCAGAAGCACATGAAAAAGTTCTTTATTGTCATTGTTACCAAATAAAGTTATTATGAACCTTTGGTTCACCAATTTGTTTCCATACCTATTTTTGATACTCTTCCATCTGCATACACCCAAGCGTCAGCACCCCTCTACTGGTATAGATAGTCAGACTCCAGTTGATAAACCTGAAGCCTTTGACTACTACCACCCACCTGACGCTTCATTTGGCCCTGTGCATTTCACTGAGTATCCCACCAATCCTGACCACAAACCCTGGACATTGGAAGACTTGCAGTGGTACACCCGCCCAAACACTCCCAAGGAACCCTATCAAATTGTCTGAGACGGCAAAGCAATCACCATCTACCCTTTGATCTTCAACAGGAAGTACAACAATCCAGCTGCCTACTTGGTCCCCATGGAACCGCCCCTAACACCCAAACCAACCATCTCAACCCCCCTCACTTCTGATGCCTCTGGCCAGAGTAGTCAATTCCTGGGAGTGCTTTACCTTGCGCTCACAGGATTGATTGACTCTGCCTTGCCAGCAGCTGGACCTTGGGCTGTGGCTGAGAAGGCTCTTTCCTACCTGGTAAAGTTAGGTCCCATCATCTGGTGGGCCATGCCAGTACCCGCTTTGACTCCTCCCTCACCTGCTGGAGCCCCACGTGTCACGGTAGATTCCATAATGCTGGGTATTGTCCGTCCAGGTAAGAAAGCTTGGAAAGCCGGAAAACCTGTATCAAAATTGACCAAGTTAACAGATTTAAACCAAACAGTTGATTGAAAATGGGTCACGGCTGCTCCAGTCTGCCAGCTGAAACCAGCTCCCCCTTTCAAACTGATGTTAATAAATTGACGTAATATGAGGATCACCTGATATGAGCTTGTTAATCAGTATGGTTGTCAGAGACTAGTCACACAAGGGTTCTTTGCAACCTGGACCAGATACTTACTTGGCAACGTGAAAGGGATAGAAGGTCAAGACTCAGGTGGTATTGCTTAGTCAATTTTTCTGATATACATTGAATAGTTTTCCCTGTTTCAACTCTAAGAGTTGAGTCCTTCTAAATTCACTCAATAAAAATAAATTGTCCCAAGTTCTAAAATTTAAATTTTAAGAATGTATCCTGTGATTGGGTTGTTACGCTATATCCCATACAATATGATTCTGAACAAAATCATTTCAGGAAGATGGGGCCCAGAATCTGGAACTTCATTGTTGGTGCCTCCAAATGTCAATTTCATGCCAGCCAATTTTGTAGCTCCTCCCCCATTCTTGAAACTGAAAATTGTGTCCCTTCTCAATGCCCATAATTCTACGCTGAAGATGCATTAATGCTTTCCCAGGTCATTTATCTTGGTTTACTCTGGTTAGGACTACTGGTTCTACTTAATACTGGAGTTACAATTGGAAATTTCACAAAAAAATATCTGAAGCCATGTTGGTGGTTAATAATCAATTCTATGTGGATTTGGGTTGTAATCCCCATCATTTAGAAACAGCTTCATATTATCCAGTGATTTCTGTCACATTACTCAACTCTTTTATGTCTGAGTTTTTGGAAGCAGTTTGTCATGAATTTTTGTTTCTTTTCTCCTGCTCTGTCAAGATATCTGCATTTACTATGTTTATTTGCATCAGTTCATTTCTGAGTTTTCAGTTTGGGATTTTCTTTAATTTGTGGCTTCCATCTCTGGTTGCAGTTGTAGAGACTGGATCCTCTGTTTCCTGATTCTGTTGCGTCATGTTATTTTGGCGTCTGGATTATTTCCCTGCTCCACCCACTGATGAAATTTTGCGTGAAGTTTTTCAGCATTATCATTTTATTCCAGCTCTAGCCTTAGTCTCAAATCCCAAGTTTACCATGTGATGACAAAGGTTTCTGAAGAATCCCGTGAATGGTTGTTGTCTTCAGTGGAGCGCAATCCACGTGTTTTAACTGTGATTGCATCTCCTCATCCTTTGTTAAAAAAGTTGTGTGTATCTATTAAGGAGCTTAAAGTACATTGTAAGCTGTACGCCTTCCATCAGGGTACAACTCCGCTTTTGGTATTCCTTCCTCATTTTCTTACCTACTGCCGTACAATCAATGTTCCTGAGGTGATAAACTCTCAGCATTATGGTTAGCAGTTGGCCAGACTGCCCAGGGTTTGGCGGTTTGGGATTCCCTGTTAACCACAACTGAGGCCCTGGTAAGCCAAATTCTTTCTCTGGTCTCAAATCTGTCTACTTCTAAGCAAGGTATGTTGGTAATTGAAGATAAGCCTGCTGTGTGCTCCTGGTTTTCTGGTTCTGGTCCCATGATAGTTCCTTCCAACCAAAGCCAGGATTGTTCTCCCCCTAGCTCGTCTCAGCTACAATTGGCAGTGGTGAACAAACCTGGTGATGTGAAGAAGGTCCCCGTAGTGTCTGGTCCTGATAGTTCCTTGGCAATGCTTCAGCATGTTGTCCCTGCAAAATCTTCTGTGATTACGTCCAAAGAGTTGCCCCTTGTTCCTATCAATTGTGATAACTCTGTTCTTCCAGCTGCTGTCTAAGAAATGATTAGGCGTTACTTCCAGGAGCATTCTGCCTCCTTAGCTGCTGTCTGTACCGCCAATGAAAAACAAGACCCTGCCAAGATTGCTACCTTTGCTGCAAATAAATCTACTTCTGGTTACTTCTTGTTCTATGATAGCATTGATAATGGTCAGACTATCTATCAGCCAGCTATTTTGTTGGATACAGGTGCTTTTAAAAATTTCATGAGTGTGGAGACTGCCAACTTGCTACAACTCAAGTACCACCCAGGAATGCTTGTTGGGGTGGGAACTGTCAAACTTTTTCTCTTTACAGCTGAAGAAGCCAGTTACTTTTGTAGTTGCAGGCCAGTCTTTTAATGCAAGGTTTTCTGTTTGCTCTACCCTGATGTATCCTATTATTTTGGAAGTGAGTTGGTGGAGAGATCATAATGTATCAACCTTACTGGAGAAAAATGAGCTGCAGGTGGAACATTCTTTGGGTATAACTATTTTTATTCTGCTGTTGAATATGTCTAAATTGGTGCATTCATCATAGACCATACAATTGTTTCCTGTCCCTGTCCCCGTAAGTTTGGATTTACCTGCATGCTTACAACCCTGGTCCACCCCATTTGACGCCACCAGAGGCAAGGTCCTTCCCAAGCACACTCAGTTTGACTTTGACTTTAAGATTACTGTTGATCTGATTAGAATTGTGTCTCCTATTTACCCTTTAACCTTGAAGGAAGATGCATGTTTGGAAGAGTAGACTTGTGACATGTTGGCAAAAGGCTACATTTTTAAGAAGGCTTTGTTGATCTGCTCCCTGTTATTGTTTGTTTAGAAGTCTGATGGGTCCCTTTGTCCTTGTGTTGACTATGGGAATTTGAATAACATTATAATTCTGGATTCTTATCCTTTACCCCTCAAAGCACAGATCTCTAGGTGTGTTGAGAAGGCCAAGGTATTCTCAAAACTGGATCTGTTGAATGCTTTCAATCAAATCAGGATTGCAGAAGGAATGGAATGGTTAACAGCATTCAGAACAAAGAAGGGTATCTTCCAGTTCCATGTAATGCCTTTTGGATTGAAGAATGCCCTGGCTTGCTTTCAGCGGTTAATTGATTCAGTCCTGGGGGATCTCCTAGGTGTTTGCGCCATTGCATATATGGATGATATCTTGGTGTTTTCTCTGGATGAGGAGTCTCATAAGACCCACTTGTTGGCAGTTGTAGAGAGCATTCTCCAAGCAAACTTGATCATCTAAAGGAGTAAGTGTAAATTCTTTAAACGCAAGGTTATCTTTCTGGGTAATATTATCTTTGAGGATGGCCACACCATTGCCCCTGACAAGGAAGCTGCAGTTTGAGAGTATGCTACACTTGTGACAGTATCCCAACTTTGTAGTTTCTTGGGTACATGTACGTTCTTGAAGAAATTCACCCCCCACTTGTCTGAGGTGGCCGCCCCTTTATATTTGACTAGTTAAAAGACAACTTTAGTCTGGACGCCTGAGTGTGTAAGTGCCTTCTCAGCAGTCAAGGCTCTTTTGTTGTCCTCCCCAGTGTTAAGACATGTGGATCCTGAGCTTCCTTTTTTGGTTTCCACCAATACATCTAAATATGCTGTGGCTGGTGTGCTGTTGCAGACGGCTAGTGATAGGATTGAGAGACCTGTAGGGTATTTCTCCCGGAAGATGGAGGCTCAAGAACACAACTACATGATTTACAACAAGGAATTGTTGGATGTTGTGGAATTTTTAAACCATTGGGATCACCATCTCATGTTGGCACATCATCCATTTGTAGTAAGAACTGACCACAAGGCTCTTCTATATTATCAACAACCCAGGGTTTTGTTGGGTTGTCAATCTAGATGGCATGGCAGCCTGTCAAGATACAAGTTCCGCTACAAGTTTATTAAGGGATCTGACAATCACTTGGCCAATGCACTAAGCAGGAACCCTTCCCATCTCCCAGATGTTAGTATGGATGCCAAGTTTAACACACATATTATGATTCCAGACAAGGCTATGGTGCCTTTTGTACTGCCTCCGCTGGCTTTGTTGGCTACCATGTCCTTAGCTGAGGGGCAGACCTGGACTTGTATTCCAAGGTCAAGTTTCTGCAACCTTTGTCCAAAGGCTATGATAGGCTATTAGAGCTAGCATGCGCAAACCCAGTGGGTCAGCCTCAGGGTTATCATAAGATTGGTTCAGTCCTATATCATCAAGGTTGCTTTTGGGTTCCTGAGGGCACTATTTGGGATGAAATCATGGAGACTAATCATACCTGTCCAACGGCTGGTCACCCAGGGAAAAACAAAACAGTGGAACTAATCTGCCGCCAGTTTTCCTGGAAAGACTTAACTGTGCAGGTAGCAGCCTTTGTTTGAGATTGCCTGGTATGTGTTTGATCCAAAGCCAGTTGGAACAAGACAACTGGGTTACTGGTTCCACTACAGCCTGCTGCAGGACCCTAGACGTCTGTGTTGGTGGATTTCATTGGTGAGCTTCCCAATTACAATGGGTTTAACGCAATCATGATGGTAATCAATTGTTTCACAAAGATGGCACACTTTGTACCTTTCTCAACCAAAATTAATTTGGTGGAAACAGCTAGGTTGTTTGTGAATATAATCTTTTCCTTACATGGCATCCCAATGGAGATTGTAAGTGACTGTGGTTCTCAATTTATTGCTCAGTTCTGGGAAGCCTTTACTGGGATTCTTGGAATCAAATTATGCCGTTCCACAGCCTTTCACTCCCAATCTGATAGACACACAGAGAGGTTAAACCAAAGTTTGGAGGTCTACCTACACTGCTACACTAATGCGCAACAAGATGACTGGTGTGATAATTTACCCATGGCAGAGTTCACATATAATAACGCCCTGCACACATCAACTCAAGTATTGTCATTCTATGCCAATGTGGGTTACAATCCTTCTTCTAACATGGGCCC
Source organism: Entomophthora muscae (assembly GCA_014839935.2). Lineage (NCBI taxonomy): Eukaryota > Fungi > Entomophthoromycota > Entomophthoromycetes > Entomophthorales > Entomophthoraceae > Entomophthora > Entomophthora muscae. The sequence goes on along the minus strand of QTSX02000757.1, from coordinate 153,377 downwards.
TTTTTTGGTTAGCAACGTGAAAGCTGCAACTGATTAAGCTGCTGCATTGAAGCAGGTCCATCAGGAGCTCCAAGTTACTCTTGCCGCCGCCGTGACAACTTACAAGGAATACACAGATTGTAAGCGCCAGGAGGGGCCAACTTACAGACCAGGTGATCTAGTCATGGTTGATGCTTGCAATATGAAATTTAATATTCCCTGTTGTAAATTAGGTCCCAAGCAAGTTGGTCCCTTCAAGGTAGAACATCAGATTGGTCCCTCCGCCTATTGGCTAGATTTACCTCCTGCTTTCAAGATTTTCCATACCTTCCATAAATGTCTTCTTACTCCCTTCAAAGGAACAGAGACTCCCTCTTCCCAACCCATTCTTGTGGAAAGTGAACCTGAGTATGAGTTAAATTGTATTCTGGCTTCCCACAAGAACCTCCGCCGTTTGGAATATTTGGTGTCTTGGAAAGGTTATCCTGATTCTGAAAACTCATGGGTTCCCCACTACAATTGTTCAAATTCTTCAGATCTGATCTGTGAGTTTTAAAAGCACAATCCCACTGCTATTGGGCACCCTGAATTTGCCTTAGCTGCAATGAAACTCCCACCTGCCCATAAGAATTTCTCCTTATCCCAATTCCCAGATGGTGGTATTGTACCCAGGGCTAAAGCAGAGCGTAATGTCACGGTAGATTCCATAATGACAGGTATTGTCTGTCCAGGTAAGAAAGCTTGGAAGGCCGTAAAACCTGTATTGAAATTGACCAAGTTAACGGATTTAAACTAAACGGTTGATTGAAAATGGATCACGGCTGCCCCAGTTTGTCAGTTGAATCTGAAATCCCCTTTCAAACTGATGTTGATAAATTGACATAATATGAGGGTCACCTGATATGAGCTTGTTAATCAGTATGGTTGTCAGAGACTAGTCACACAAGGGTTCTTTGCAACCTGGACCAGATACTTACTTGGCAACGTGAAAGGGATAGGAGGTCAAGACTCAGGTGGTATTGCTTAGTCAATTTTTCTGATATATATTGAATATTTTTCCCTGTTTCAACTGTAAGAGTTGAGTCCTTCTAAATTTACTCAATAAAATCAATTATCCCAAGTTCTAAATTTTAAATTTTAAAAATGCATCCTGTGATTGGGTTGTTACGGTATATCCCGTACAATCTGATTCTGAACCAAATCATTTCAGGAAGATTGGGCTGAGCATCTGGAACTTCATTGTTGGCGCCTCCAAATGTCAATTTCATGCCAGCCAATTTTGTAGCTCCTCCCCCCATTCTTGAAACTGAAAATTGTGTTCCTTCTCAATGCCAAGAATTCTATGCTGAAGATGCATTGATGCTTTCCCAGGTCATTTATCTTGGTTTACTCTGGTTAGGACTACTGGTTCTACTTAATCCTGGAGTTACAATTGGAAATTTCACAAAAAAATATCTGAAGCTGCATTGGTGGTTAATAATCAATTCTATGTGGATTTGGGTGGTAATTCCCCATTATTTAGAAACAGCTTCATATTATCCAGTGATTTCTGTCACACCACGGTACTCCTGGTATCCTGACAGTACCCTTGAAAGGAGTAAGTAAGCATTTGTGGAAGGTGTGAAAAATCTTAAAAGCCGGGGTTAAATCTAGTTGATATACAGAGGGACCAATTTGACGTTCAACTTTGAAGGGACCAACTTTCTTGGGACCTAATTTGTGGTAAGGGATCTTCAGTTTCATATTGCGAGCATCCACCATGACCAGATCACTTGTCCAGTAGGTTGAACCTTTCTGGTGCTTGCAATCTGTGTATTCCTTGTAAGTTGTCACAGCAGCAGCAAGAGTAACCTGAAGCTCCTGATGAACCTGCTTCAATGCAGCGGCTTGATCAGTGGCAGCTTCTACATTGCTAATCAAACAAGGACCCATGTTGGATGAAGGATTTTAATCTACATTGGCATAGAATGACAAAACCTGAATTGATGTATGTGGGGCGTTATTATATGTGAACTCTGCAATGGGTAGGTTAGCACACTAGTTGTCTTGTTGTGCATTAGTGTAGCAGCGCAGATAAACCTCCAAACTATGGTTTACCCTCTCTGTTTTTCCATTGGATTGGGGGTGAAAAGCTATGGAACAACACAATCTGATACCAAGAATTCCAGTAAAAGCTTCCCAGAACTGAGCAATAAATTGGGGCCTGCAGTCACTCATAATCTCCATTGGAATGCCATGCAGGGAGAAGATTATATTCCCAAACAGTCTAGCTGTCTCCACCAAAGTAATTATGGTTAAGCAGGGAAAAAAGTGTGCCATTTTTATGAAACAATCCACCACCACCATGATTGCATTAAACCCGTCAGAATTTGGAAATTCTCCAATAAAATCCACCAATACCAACGTCCAGGGCCCTGCAGCTGGTTGTAAAGAAACCAAAAAACCAGTAGTCTTGTTACTGCTTGACTTAGACCAAACACATACCAGGCAGTCACAAACGTAAGCTGCCACCTGCACCATCAAACCTTTCCATGAAAACTGTCGGCAGATGAGCTTCACCTTTTTATTTTTCCCTGGATGGCCTGCCGTAGGACAGGTGTGATAAGCCTCCATTATTTTGTCCCAAATAGTTCCCTCTATAACCCACAAGCGTCCTTGATGATATAGAATTGGTCCTATCTTGTGATAATCCTGTGGCTAGCCAACAGGATGTGCACATGCTAGTTCTAATAACCTATTTTAACCTTTGGACAGAGGCTGCAAAAACTTCACTTTGGAAGTAAGTCTAAGTCTGCACCCTTGGTTGAGGACATGGTGGTAAGCATAACAGGCAGAGGTAGTACAAAAGAACCACAGCCTCATCTGGTATCATAGTGTGTGTATTGAACTCAACACCCATACCAACATCTGGAAGATGAGAAGGATTTCCGCCCAATGCATCTGCCAAATGATTATTGGCTCCCTTGATAAACTTGTAGCAGAGCTTATACCTTGTCAGATCACTGTGTCATCTGGATTGGCGACCCAACAAACCCCTTGGTTGAAAATAGTACAGGAGAGCTTTATGGTTGGTCCTTACTACAAATGGATGTCGCGCCAACATGAGATGGTGATGCCAATGCTTTAGAGATTCCACAACTGCCAACAATTCCTTGTCATAGATCATGTAATTGCGTTCCCAAGCCTCCATCTTTCAGGAGAAATACTCTACAGGTCTCTCAACACCATTATCAGCAGTTTTTAGCAACACACCAGCCATAGCATATTTAGAGGCATATGTGGAAACTACAAAAGGAAGCTCAGGATCCACATATCTCAACACAGGTGAAGACAACAAAAGAGCTTTGACTACTACAAACATGTTTGCGCACTCAGGCATCCAGGCCAAAGTTGTCTTCCTTCTTGCTGAATATAAAGGGGCAGCCACTTCTGACAAGTGAGGGATAAATTTCTTCAAGAACATACATTTACCCAAGAAACTACAAAGTTGGGATATTGTCACAGGTGTAGCATACTATCAAACTGCTGCTTCCTTGTCAGGGGCAATAGTGTGGCCATACTCAAAGATACTATTATCCAGGAAGGTAACCTTACATTTAAAGAATTCACTTTTACTCTGTTTGATGATCAAATTAGCCTGAAGGATGCGCTCTATAACTGCTGACAGGTGGGCCTTATGTGACTCCTCATCCAGAGAGAACACTGATATGCCGTCCATATACACAATGGCGCATACACCCAGGAGGTCCCCCAAGACCAAATCAATTAACTACTGAAAGCAAGCCAGGGCATTCTTCAATCCAAAAGGCATAACACAGAATTGGAAGATATCCTTCTTAATTCTGAATGCTGTTAACCATTTTATTCCTTCTGCAATCCTGATTTGGTTGAATGCATTCAAAAGATCAAGTTTTGAGAATACCTTTGCCTTCTTGAAGCACCAAGAAATTTGTGCCTTGAGAGGTAAAGGGTAGGGATCAGGAATTGTAATGTTAAACAAATTCCCATAATCAACACAAGGGCAAAGAGACCCGTCAGATTTTTGAACAAACAACAATGGAGAACAGATTGACAAAGCCTTCTTAAAGATGTATCCTTTTGCCAACATGTCCTGAGTCCACTCCTCCAAACATGCGTCCTCCTTTAAGGTCAAAGGGTAAATGAAAGACACATCACACATCAGATCAATAGTAACCTTAAAGTCAAAGTCAAACTGAGTGTGCTTGAGAAGGACCTCACCCCTAGTGGCATCAAATGTCGTGGACCAGGGTTGAAGGCATGCTGGTAAATCTGAACTTACGGGTGTAGGAACAGGAACCAACAGGATTATCTGAGAAGACTGCTCTAATTCCAACATATCTAACACTGGAATATGGATAGATATGCCTGAAGAGTGGTCCACTTGCAGCTCATTTTCTTTTAGCAGGGTCAATACATTATGGTCCCGCCACCAGCCCACTCCTAAGATAAAAGGATACATAAGAGTAGAGCATATGAAGAACCTTGCAGTAAAAGATTGACCCACAACTACAAATGTCACTGGCTTCTAAAGCTGGAAAGAGGGAAACATTTGACAGCTCCCACCCCTAACCAGCATTCCAGGATTATACTTGAGTTACAAAAAATCTGCAGTCTCAACACTCATGAAGTTCTTGGAAGCAACTGTATCTAACAGAATGGCTGGCCAATAGATAGTTTGACCGTTATTGATACTACCATAAAACAAGAAATAACCAGAAATAGATTTATTTTCTTTGAATTTTGCAACCTCAGCAGGATCTTTCTTCTCTTCAGTGGTACAAACAGCAGCTAAGGAGGCAGGGCACTCCTGAAAATAACGCTCAATCATTTCTTGGACAGCATCAGGAAGGACAGGACAATCACAATCAATAGGAACAAGAGGTAACTCCTTGGACTTGACTACCAAAGACTTTGAGGGTACAACATGCTGAAGCATAGCCAACAAACTCTTGGGGACGGCCACTACTGGCTCTTTGTTTACCTTGGCAGGTTTGTTAAAGATATCCAATTGCAACTGAGAAGACATGCAGGAAGAAAAAACCTGACTCTGGCTGGATAAAGCCACCTCAGAATAAGTACCAGAAAACCAGGAGCGTGCAGCAGGTTTGGCTTCTAATTTCCATATCACCTTGTTTGGAAGTTGACGGATTTGAGACCAGAGAAATAATTTGGCTTACAAGGGCCTCAGTTGTGGTTAACGGGGAATCCCAAACTGCCAAATCCTGGGCAGTCTGGTCAACTTCTAACCACAACGCTGAGAGTTTATTCACCTCAGGAACATCAATTGTACAGCAGTAGGCAAGAAACTGAGGAAGGAATATTGAGAGAATAGTAGTACCTTGTTGGAAGGTGTACAACTTACAATATACTTTGAGCTTCTCAATAGATACACACAAATACTTTTAATAAAGGGTACAGAGATTCACTTTCAGTTAAAACACGTGGATTGCGCTCCACTGCGGACAACAATCATTCACAAGCATACTCCAAAACCTTCATCATCACATGATAAACTTGGGCTTTGTGGCTAAGGCTTGAGCTGGAATAGAATGATAATGCTGACAAAACTTCACGCAAAATTTCATCAGTGGGTGGAGCAGGAAAATAATCTGGACACCAAAATGACATGACGGAAATATGAACCAGAAGATCCAGTCTCAACAACTGCAACCAGAGATGGAAACCACAAATTAAACAAAAGCCCAAACTGAAAGCTCAGAAAAGAACTGATACAAATAAACATGGTAAATGCAGATATCTTGACAGAGCAGGAGAAAAGAAACAAAAATTCATGACAAACTGCTTCCAAAAACTCAGACGTAGAAGAGTTGAGTAATGTGACAGAAATTGCAGGATAGTATGAAGCCATTTCTAAGTGATGGGGAATTACCACCCAAATCCACATAGAATTAATGATTAACCACCAACGTGGCTTCAAACATCTTTTTATGAAATTTCCAATTGTAATACCAGGATTACGCAGAACAATTAATCCTAACCAAAGTAGCCCAAGATAAATGGCCTGAGAAAGCATCAACATATCTTCAGAATAAAATTCTGGACATTGGAAAGCAACACAATTATCAGTTTCCAGAATGGGGGAAGCTCCAAGATTGGCTTGCATGAAATTAACATTGGGCGGCACCAATGACAAAGTTCCAACTGCAGGGCCCCATCTGCCAGAAATGATTCAGTTGAGAATTAGATTGTACAGAATATATTGTAACAACCCAACCACAGGATGAATTTGTAAAATTAAATTAGAACTAGGGATAAATGATTTTTATTGAGTAAAATTTTGGGAGGACTCAACTCTTAGAGTTGAAACAGTGAAAATTATTCAATATATATCAAAATTGACTAAGCAATACCACCTGAATCTTGGCCTCTACTTTCTTCCACATTGTCAAGTAAGTATCTGGTCCAGGTTGCAAAGAACCCTTGTGTGACCAATTTCTGACAACCATGCTGATTAATAAGCTTGTATTGGGTGACCCTCAAATTATGCCAATTTATCAACGTCAATTTTCAAGGAGGAGCTGGTTTCAGCTGACAGACTGGAGCAGCTGTAACCCATTTTTGATTGACTGTTTGATTTAAATCTTTTAACTTGGTCAATTTTGATAATTTTTTCCTAACTTTTCAAGCCTTCCTGCTGGGCAGATAATTCCTGGCATGATGTAACCTACTGTGACAAAAACAGGAACCATAAAGATAGCAGCAAAGGGAATAAGTGAGGGCTTAGTGTCCCTCAGTGAGTATAATTTTTCAGGTTGATCTCTGTTATAAGATATAATCAAGGATTTGGTATCATGGCTCTTATACAAAAGATTTGAGGTTCAATCTAAGAAGGTATTAGCTGCCTGGTGGTAAAATAAGGTTTGAGAATTACCTTAGGGTCTAGTTAATTGAATATACAAGTTAAATACTGCTGGTAGTTAGAAGATGGGTGCTGAAGCTCTGATGCTAAAATTGGTGGACTAGGATGAGTCTAATTTATTGATATAATGAATTGGACTATATACTAGTTAGACCAACCCCATTATAGTTAGTGAGGTCAAGCACATGGGCAAGGGGAAGGAAGGGATCCAAAACTCTCAGCAACCAGCTTTGACCCATTTAGAGCAAGGCGGGACACAGAGGGTGAAGAGCAAAATTTTACATCTTTGAACTTAGCCACCTGTATGCCATCAGATGAAGGTTCTATTGAATAAGCTAGGGCATGGAAATTCACAGCAGAGTGTATTGTGCCCATGGTGTAAAGTTACACCTCCCCCTTAGGCCTCCACTTCAATTCCTGCCAAATGCTTAGGAATTTTTACCAAATTATGTTTGAATATTTATCTAAAAGGGTACTGAAAAAGCCCAAGAAAGGACATCAATTTAATATTTTAGAATTATTCTGAAGATGCCCTCATCTAACTCACCCAAGAGACACATCTGGTTAAATATCATTTGCAAGAGCAGCCAGGAGCAGTGGTAATTGCATCCAAAGCATATTCCTGATGTTAGTCGGTTTGGTTTCCTTTTGACTATTCCCATTCAAAATTTGTCAAGATCTTCCTGCCTCAAGAAATGCATTTTTATCTGCTCATATCATTGGTCAATTGATTTGTGACATTCAATCTACCACGCTGATCCTATCACATCCCCTTAATGAATGCAAGAGTTGTAAAAGACCTTGCTTCATCATTCTCTACTCTAATAAAGTTTGAAATTTGTTAGTCTAATATGGCAATTTGGTTTTTTCTGTTGCTTTTGATGTTCAGTTGATTCCTTCCCCCCTTTTGGCCTCCCAGGAATTGTTGGTGACAACCTTTTGGTTGTTGCTGAAACGGCAATTTTATTGTGGTTAAGAGCTTGGCTTTATTTCCTTTTAACCTGCTCCCCAATTCTCACACATGGTTACATATAATTTTTACAGCTTCCCATCCTGCCAACCAACTATTTGTGGGCTTCAAGACCTGGCTCTTTATTAGAGAGAGTGTCTAGGAACCCTTAGAGTAGGTGAGTAAAGGGTGGAGAGCTCTAACCTAAATAAGTTTGATCATTTTTCACAAAAAGCTATAGCAGCAAATGTGGCAAGAGTGCTCCAGCAACAAGAACACGTCCAGCTATTTACTGGGATGGCTAATGACAAGCAGCTATTGAAATTGGGTCATTACAAAGAAAACTCATAAGATTGTCACATAACCACACAATGCAAGCTCCGCTTCCTGTTTTTATGCCTGGTGGCAGACTGGGAAAGGGATGAAGTGCAGAATGAAATCCCCCAGGCATACTGCTAAATACTTTGGCTTCAAACTACCTCTCATTCTATAACAGACAGTGATATGATACCTATTCCAACATGCTTATCAATAAGACCCATATAACAGGGATTTATATCTGTTCATTATATGCACAGTGTATGGGCTTCAAGTGACAGGGATCAACCACAGATACTTTGGATGTCTAAAGATAAGGGGTTCTGGGCAGCAGCCAAGAAAATCCTGGGTGGACCCCAGATACCTGACACTGGAGAAGATATGTTCTCCTAAGAAGCAGTGCAAGATGCCTCACTCTTCTTTGGATTGTCTACTATCCCCATGTACTGGATGGTATATGCTGGGTGCAAAGATGCTTGGTTCTTTTAGGATCATGTATCTCAGTGATGGTTACAGTGGCAGGCTGGGATGCGGTGTACTATTGAGTGGATCAGTAAGTTTGGTAACCTGATCCCAGGCAAGTATTCTGGTTATACTGGGGCTGTGGCAAAGAGGAGATATATTGGATATGAGTATACCCTGAAACGCCTTAGCTCCAGATGGAGTAGTGAGTCTGACCTGGACTCTGAAAACTTGGAGTAGTACACTGAGTAAGCCAGCCAGTTCACAGACGAGTCCATAGATGTGCCTATTCTGGTCCCCTTAATAAAAGCATGGCTGAAAAAGTGGTGTAAATTTTGCTTCCTGCTGTTTGATTTGATTGCTTTTAGCTTGTATGGGTTAGATTCCTCTAGAAGTACCAAATGATCCCTGGAAGCATGTTTGCCACATAAAATACCTTATTTAGCGATAATATTTCAAAGCTTAATATCAGAGAAGTTATTTTTGAAATCTATTGCTCTTTAGGCCCAAAACAGTACTTCTAGCCTATTTGATGTTGGCTATTGCATTATAATTATTTAATAGATGTAAGTATTGAAATCAACTTTGAATAAATAAAATAAAAGGATTATTATATAATAACACTTTGCTGATCAAACCTTTTATTCCGATGGGCAGGGTAAAGACGCTGTTTGAAATGACAATAGCATACATACAATCTTAAGATTGGGTTGAAATTGAGTGACATGTGAATAATCTTCAAGGGGTTCGTTTCAGACGTAAAAGGACTTTTAAAGAAACCCATGGATAACAGAGAGCCAATATCATTGTTATTCCCACCATTCAGGATCCCAATTGGGAGCTGAAGGGCCGCCAGTTTCCATAGAAAGAGTAAACTCCGAAGCATCCAACTCCAAGGGTGGGATTGGGCCAGGGATGCCAGGAGATATACCCTCGGCGGGAGCACTTTCTGGTGAGTTGGCCGCTAACAAGTCAGCTTGAATTCCCTGTAGGACTTGGGCCTTGAGGCGGGCAGACTTTATGAGTTGATCGAGATCTTGAGGTATATTTCTGTTCCGAGCAAACTTCAGGACAAAGTCGATGCGCAAGACAACATGGCCACCGATGCGAAGGGCGCTGGGTTCAATAAAACGTAGACGTAAGCAGTGGACATAGGGATCGTGTGCAGCAACCCATGTCTCAATCCATCTTAACCCAGCCCTGGCAGGCGAAATAGCAAGAGGCTCTTTCACGTTGCCAAGCAGAGCTATGGAGCAAGTGGAATTGACGCGGCACAAGAGGCCAGTTGAAAGCCAGGCATCCTGGGACGTAAGGCTGGTGCCACGAACAAGCATCTCCCCAACAGGGTCTTCGGTGAGTGCATCCAAAGGGCGGTCCATAACGATTTTAGCCTCGACTGAAGGTGCTGGAGCCCCGGCCAAGGGAAGCTTGGGATCGGAGTTGTAGTCGAAAAAGGTCCCAATCGTCAGCCAGCCGTAATTGGCGCAACTTGACTTGCTAAAGGGAGACATGGGAACTGCCGATACCATTTGGATACCAAGCACCACACGCAAAGCATTGCGATGAGCCAGCGGGAGGTAAGGACTGGATGTATATGCCAACCGTAGCCGCCCGCCCAGCTGCAGTCGTTCCTTTTGAAATATCTGCTTGTCCCACCACCCACCTACTTGGAGGTGACGATGCAACTTGAGAATCTTGAGCTGGGATTGCAAGGTATAGCGCTTGATTACACCAATGGGCGGAGGAGAGGGGGTTGCAGTCCCTACCAATTCACCCCCAATCTCCTCCTCGCCAATTCCTAATCCCCACTCTTGCACAATGTTAAGGAATTCTGGTGCTGAGAAAAACGTAACAGTGGGTTTGAAAAGAGTCCTAAGGTTAGCGCAATAGCCTTCGGTCGGAAGTCCCACTTGACAGCCCTTGTGCAACATGAACAACACGGTCGCCCATTCTGACGTCGCAACGATGGATCTCGGAGAAAAGTATACATCTTCGTTGGTAATCCGAAGTTGAATAGGAAACGTAGTAGAGATGCCAGCAACCGCAGCAATCACTTGGCTGTCGGAAAACTCAATGCATCCCTCTTCACTCCAAATACGATACAGGACATCTCCAGCAGCTAGTTAATGGATTAGCATACCACTTTATAACATCATTACCAGCAGGATGTGTAGGCAATGTCTGTTGCCCTCCTATTCCTGATCCAACATCTTTGAAAAGGACTACTTTGACGTCCGAATTCACGTTGGGGTTGATAAAGCCGACAGGTGGTGGGTCCAATAAAATCACTGTTGCACGAGATTTGAGCCCACTTGTGGTTAACCCGTCTAGCACTCGGGACAGTTTGGAGTGTGGTGTTAAAATGACAAGAGGAGATTCAGCACCCAATCTTGATTCAATTTTTTTAAAAGCGCTTGAAAGTGCTTCCGCTGAAATAAGGAATCTTGGCGATAACAGATCAATCGTAAAGTTGAAAAGGGCACCAGCTGTTTAAAAAATCAGCAAAATGACGTCTTGTTCTTTATAATCAGAAGAGAATTTAAGAAGGTTTAATGAAACACAACGTTATAAGCAACCAGGGAACAATACTTAAAAACGTGATAAACCAACCCCCGATAATCGATAGATAACCTACTTATATATATCCAACTAAAATGAAAGCCATAAAAGTATAAGCCAAAAGTATTACCTAACATAGCTGTAACCAGGTCAGCATGAGTTTCTTCAACTACAGCTACAGCACTCATCGTCTTTTCAATTGCATCGGAATCACCCTTACAATTAAAGCAATTTCCAGAAGACATGTTGTAATCGTCTTCTTTGACAAAGAAGGTAGCATAGAGACCATTGCCAAACCGCAGTACAGCCTCGAGAACATCCTTACCACGCAACCAGATGGGGATACTACTAGAACTACCTTGACAATAGCCTATCAACTCGCGGTCAACATTTTTCTTCAAGAGCCTTTGAGATCAATTGACTCACAGTTGATATCTCTCGGCTGATGCGGTAGCTCAACTCTATGGAGAAGGGTACCGAGCGATGGCGATAAATGGGGCTTTCTTCGGGTAGACGAGTAGGAGAAGTGTTGGATTGACAATTGAGAAAGCTACCGTGGATATCTGGAGTAAAGACATTCCAACGATAGTAAAGGTAGATCACTAAACTGAGGCCAGCAAGGAACCAACTCAGCTCGTCCACCTCAAATGGCCCAAGGTTAAAGGCCATGGTTACTAGTTGTTGAAGCTTGAATGTGGAGTAGACAGGAAATCTATTGAAAGCCTCAAGCTGCTTATCGCGTCACACCCTTTGTAAAATCAATTCAGCTCCCCAAAGCCAAGAGGGTGTTTGATTGGCTGAAATTAAATTTTGTAGCCTATATTTTCCACCTTAATTTACTTCAGAATAATTTAACGCACAGTTGGCATCTGTCCAATCCCAACGAGGCTCCAAACTTCACAGTAAACCTGTTCACTGCAATTGACAATCCAGGCTTAAATCCACTTGAAATAGTTTGATCCAACATGTGATTCCAATTGAGAAGCCAAAACTTTGTAGCTCACTATCCCCTTCATTTTAAATACAATTTAAACAATAAATGATGAGAGGAGATAAGCCTCCCATCACCAATATAAACCCGATTGGAAAGGAAAGCCCAGCTGGATTTAAGCGATCTCAATCAAGAGGCATGGCTCCGCCTATAGCAACTTTATTGCTTGATATAATAATAAAATTACACATGTATATATCCTAAGTCATGAAATCCGTTGATCACAAAGCTCCTCAATAAGCTATTATTGAAGATACCCTGGAAAGATAGGTGTTTACCTTCAATGGTATAGATTACTGCCACATTACCCTCCCATCTGATAGATTGATACCGGATTATTTAATAAAATTATAAGCCTCGCGAAAGAAATTAGGCAGGTCTTAGTGTGCTCTTTGGTGGGTGTGAAATAGGAAAATTATTGATGTGTAGTGGGGAATGCTGAGAAGAGATCCTGACTGTGCACCTTTCAATAAAACGGTTTTTTATTGCATTGAAACTTCAAGTAGGGTTTCAGATAGCTTTGCGGGAGGTGATATGCAACTTTGAGGCCAAACATCAGGATACTCAGATCCTTTGGCAGGACTTCTGGGTGAAGGTGTAGTACTTGGCAAAGGCTTTGTCCACCAAAAGATGAGTTCTGAACTGATATGAGATGTTGCTTTCTTCAAATGACCAAGGGTCAGGTGATTGCAAGGTAGAGTGTGAGAGAGGAAAGCTAACCTTACTAAGCTTGGCTCCCGTCCTGAAAGGAAACCACCAGGACATCATCCAGTGCAAGACTGGGACAGTCACTCAAACAAGTGTCCACAAGGACAAGGCAGGAGACAGCTGGGGGAAGTACACATTCAGACCCATCAAGAAAATACCAGCAAGCAACCAAGAAGTGCGCTTGGGAGCATACTTCAGGAGCAGATAAAAGTCATAGTGTGTAGAGAACTCATTTATCTCACCAAGGTTAGGTGGTGGAACCTCCTCCTCCTGAAAAATTTCAGAACTATAATAGATGGGAGAAATTCCTGATTGCCATAGGTTGGACTTTGAATGATACTTTTATCCAAAGAGAGAAACTCATTGGCCTTCTTGGGGAGGTTGTTGAGAAGGTACAGGATTTGTTCAGGGGTTTCTTCTGCTAAAACTGCAGAAGAAGAAACTTGGGTTCACAAATCTGGAAAAGTTGACCATATGAGGATCAGGGCCAGTATCATAATGAAGACCACAAATTTTAGAGCAGGGATTAAACTACTTGGATTCATCAAGAAATTTGGTGTACTTTGGTATAGAAAAGGGGGCCAGGCAATAAAGAGCAGGCAGTTCTGGGGTTAGGTTGCTACGTTTCAGCTTACAGTAGCCACCTGACTGAGCTGGGAGCACTTGGTTATTACCAGGGAGGACTTTGACGGGGCAACTGTGGTGAAGTCAACTACCACATATGTGAATCTACTAGTATTTTTGGCTTAAACAATTTAAGCTAATTTTTTTACTAATAATTTAGGGGTTTGAAACCAAAATCTGATATTAAATTCACTCAAATTTGACTTTGTTTAATGAATTGGTTAGCTCAAAGACCAATTTAAGGGGCAATTTATAAGTAAATTTACTAATGAAAATTAAAATCACCTGTGATTGACACTCTAAAAGTAAAAGTGGTCAAGTCAACACTTTTTAAGCCAAATCTTAATTTTATTAATAAAGCATATGTTCTCATATAAAATTTATTATTTGCTATTATATTTTTATTATTAGTGTCCATAGTTGTTAACTGAGCTCCCAAGCACCACTATACTGGATTTAGTATTCTGTACATTAATCAACTACCCCACTTGCTTTACATAATGTATATTACAGGTTGGTAGATCAAGTGGTGCCACATAATTAAGACCAATTTATTAATAGATTTCATATGTAATTTATAAAAAACAGAAAGTTGTCTCCCTCTGTTCAACACTATTCACTCACCACCTGATTGGTTTTGGATTTAACTAATCAAAGGCTCAGAATTAAGGCTAAATTAATAAGTGTTGCACTATTGGTGCCACTCAACACCCACCAACTTGACACCTTGACAGGGTGACTAGCACAGTGCGCTTCTTAACATTTTAACTCTCACTATGGTAAAATAATCACTCCCAGCTCCCCCTGTATAATCTTACAACTAATAAACATATTCCCACTCATTTAATTTTTTAATGTTTTTAGGCATATGGAACTGCCTTGCTTTTGGGTTAACTTTCAAACCTGTCTTTAAATTAAGCAAGTTCTATATGTAAGAAGCATAGTAATTTTGATTTTTTTGCTTGAATTCAAGAAAGTTGACAGTGAAATTCAGCTTTTTTCCCACTTGGCAGTGAGAATTAGAGTTTTTTCAGCTGGTTGACACTTCCAAACGTGACACTTTACTAATTTGTGGATGTTTAACCCCCAATAAAAATTATCACATAATATCTTTTTTGTGAATATGTTCTATTACCCTCCCTACTACTCCCCATATGATTTTTATCTATTTGATTTTAAATATATTTTTTCATTGATTTAGCCCTAGGATATTATGCTAAACCTAACATCTTTGAGACTTCATCATAAAATTACCTATTTTCTATGTTTTAACACTTTATATCTATACTTTGAGTTTCCATTTTGCTTCTATTTACTTTGTTATGTTTTTTCTTGATAAATAAGACTTTCTTTGCATAATTTTTACTTATATTTTGCTTTGCTTTACCTCTTTGTGTTTTTATATCTTTCATATTGTTTTATTTACAATACTAAACTTTTTCAGCCAAGACCATCTAAATCCAAAAATCAGCCCAAGCGCCAAGCCTCCAAGGGCTCAAAGTTCCCTGTCATCACCACCAAGTGTACCAAGAAGCCTGTCAAGGCCAAGACTCCAACTCCAACTCTCTCTCTCCCAAGCCCTTATCCCACACCCTCATCTTCCCCTCACTACTCATCACCCAATAAAACAAATGATGATCTAACTGATCATTCCTTTTATCAGTCCAAGGCTGACTCAGAGCCTACAAAGCAGCGCCGTGCCAAAAAAGAAAAGGTTTCCAAGGAGCCTTCTTATTCTTCTGGAAAGAAGAAGAAGGCCTCCAAGCAGACCTCAAGGAACCCCTCCCCTCTCCCTCCTGATGGCTCTTCTCCCCTTCCTTCTTCTTATTATCAGGAAGAGCCGGAGAACTACTCCAAGAAGTTAAAAGCCACTGGCTGCATGGCTTGGGATCTACTGGCCATCCACAACATCTGTAATGTGGATGGGGAGCTTGAAGTTCCCAAGCCCTTTTCCTGCTATTTTCCCATCATTTCTGTGAAGGATGGCCCTGGCTATGTTGCAGATAATTGTATTTTTAACTGTAATAATCAAAAGCACACCACCAGGAGGGCAACAGCGCCCATGTCAACAATAATAATGTTGACAGTGAACATGTCAACACTTTGTCAACATGGTCACTGTTGACTCAAGACTCAAAATCACCTATGTTTTTTGCTAGTCACGCTAGCTTAATTCCCATTTTTTAAAGTGTTCAGGGGTGCAAACCCAGAAAACATGACAAAATTGTGGATATTTTGACACAATTTAATATTAAGATTAATAAAAATCTCAATTTAACCCAATTTTCCCTTTACATTTACTAATAAAAATTAGTTTATTTTTTATTTGTTTTCACGACGTAAAAGTGTCAATGTTGACACTTTTTAAGCCAAACTTATTTTTAATAACAAAACTGAAACATCTACAATAAAAAATTAAGTGCATATTTAAAAATATTTTTTATTAAATTAATATATAGAAAAATGCATTGTGCATATAGCTGATTGTTGAAATGTTCATCTTATAAATATATCTGTGGCACTTATTCTGGCTTTAATATATTAAGTGGATTGGTGGCTAACGGCAATTCAATAATTTAAGTGTGAGTTACTATGTAAGTTATCATAGAATTTATTATTAAAAATAATTTTCACACTCAGAAATGTTGTTTATTTGGTAGGACACGCCATTTCAAAAACGGCATCTTGATTTACACCATCTTAAATTTAATTCAAGATGGAGTTTTTTGTGTTAGTGATTTTGAATCACAAAAAAATAAAATAAACAATAAAATAGTTAAAATTTACATATTCTCTTATAATGCGGCATCTCAAATTTACGCCATCTTGATTCCGTCACTTCAAGTCAGATTAATTAAATCTTATTTTGCTAACTTTATTTACATATGAAATCACTTAGTGTGGGGCGTGTTTATGCCATCTCAACTTTACCTCATTTTGAATCACACTATTTATCTTAAACCAAAATAAGCATATACTGTAAATTCAGAACCTAAACGTAAAAATGCAAGATTGTCAAATCCTTGGGCCAAATTTTGAATCACTTTTGCGGGCAACTTGGCTGAGTGAAAATTAAAATATTAAATTAAATAAACCATTTAATTTGACTTTTTTGGTTTATTTAAATTGGCAGATTTCAAATCTCTTGAGCAGATAAGTCAACTAACAAAAGACAAAACACAACAAACAAATGCAGGATACATGAATCAGAAATGTGGAATTCTAATGTGCAATTTGAGATTTCCTGTATTTCAAACAAATCATAGACATCATGTAAAAATTAACAAATCTGAAATTGCAGGATTGTCAAATCCAAGAACCAAGTTTTCAAATCATAATTGCAAGAAATTTGAAATAAATATAATTTATGGGCATCTCAAAAAGGATGCTAAAGGATCTAGAATGGATTTGTGCTAATTCTTTTAGGAATCATAGGCATTCTCAATAATCACCCTATTCCAATTTAGGGCGTCTAAAATTTAGATCCTACTATTCACCAACTTAACATACTTAACAATAAAATAGACTAAAATATACACGTCTCTTTTTGAGTTTAATTTTTAATAAAAATTTATTATGTCTTCTTCCAACACCAACCAAGTCAACAAGCTGTTCCCTGGCCTTGACAAAATCATGCAGGGCTACACTGGGTCTCTTAACGGTGAAGCCTCCCTCTATGGTCACTCCCAACCCGCAGGACCCTATGCAAGCCCCACCCAGGAGTGTGTTCTTTCTCCTGCAACTTCCAGCATGGCCCTGTTTGCCCATCATGCACAGGCAGCTGCTAAACCAAATCCTGTATCAAAAATGGCATCTGGAACCAGCCATTTGAGCCATGGGGTCACTCAGAGAGCCCAGAACCCCAAAACAGCCAATCAGATGGCATTGACCAGTTCCCAAGATAGACACATCCCTCCCCCAGCCAATCAGCCTGCAAGACGCAGAAGAAAATTAATCACTCCAGAGATTGTTCTCAAAATGGTTGAAAAGCAAGGTAAGCTTATGTCCCTTGGGGAAATTGCAGCCGCAATGGGGTTTGCAAAGTCCACTGTGGCTGCAACTCTGCAAACCCACGCCAACTGTGGCCCCCTACCAAGAAGACCCCAACTGATGCCCGTACTTCAACCAAAGGTGACACAGCCCATCCCCTTATGATGGCCACTATGGAATGTGACCCGCAAATGCCCCTGGTCAAGGTACGTCTCCAGTTGGGACTCCACGGCATCTTCACCAACAAAAGAACAGTGAATTTGTGGATGCACGGAGTTGTGGCTGCTACTAGAATCTTGTCCAATCAAGTTCTCAGTGGCCCCATTTTGATGGATACCAATCCCTACAATTCAACTATTATTAATTTTATCAAAGGAAGGGCAATGAGGGCCTGTAATGACGGATACTTCCTGTTGTATGCTAAGATATCTACAAGTATTCAAGACTATGGAGAAAAGCGTATCCAGCCTGACGTGTACAAGCGCAGCCCAATCTTGTATTGTTTTATTGGGGTTTTATTTGCAGTTTCCCCATTGGGCGTCAATTATTACTTGGCAATATCAAACACTGCAGATGGGTATGCCTACCAGACAGAGCTCAAGGCCATGCTGGAGGAGTGGGCCACACAAAACGCCGTGCACACAGTTGTACTGAGTGCTGAGATGGAGCAGCGGGAATGGGCTACCCAAGAAATCAGGGCTGTGGGGCATACTTGTTGGTCCTACCCCATCAACTACATCAACATGCATCTTGAAGATGTATGTCTCTACAATTTTGGTTCCGCCCTCAGGCGCTTAAAGCCTTCCACCTACAACAAACTATGCACCCAAATTGATAAGGGGTATGAGCTTTTCCCTTCTGTGTTTGTCCAGGACTTATTTGATCTCATCATCTTCTATACAAGTGATAGTGATAAGTCCAGAAAGGACCCCTGCCTCCCCTCATGCCAGTCCATCCATTTTGTCAAGCCAGTATATGTGACAGAAGAAGAATTTGAGCAATTGAAGCAATCAGCTCTTGTTGCCCTTTCCCAGTCAACAAACCCTGCCTCCCCAACCTCACATCAAGCCACCTCCCTTCCAACCCTGACTCCCAAACCACCACCCATTCTCTCACCACTATCTCTGATGCCGCCCCTTTCACAGGCGCAGATAAAGGCAATGTTTATTCTGCCCATTCCCTCCCCTTCCTGTCCTTTGATTAGTAAATAAATCTTTTCTTTGTGACAACTTATTAAAATTGATATCTCTCTTTCAATTCATAGTTGATAATATATTTTTTTACATTATCAACATTTCCCATAATTAATACAATGTTTTACATTTTACAAATAGCTTAAAATTATGAGCATACATATTTTTCATCATCATTAATAAATTAAAGACAATAAATGTAAATATTGGATTAGAATATTGTAATTAGACGTCAACTATTTATATTTAGAAATTATGTGCATAACTCAAAGCATTTTGTATAATAAATGTCACTGTAAACTAGGCCTTTTTCATTGTAATTTATCTAAATGGACTGTGTTTATATTAGAGTGCCACTAACGCTTAGTACAAATATTGATACATAGTGCATTTTACAGTCTGTATATTTACCTATTGGTAATAATTCTGTAAACTTTTCAGTCAGATTTTGTAAGGTAATAATAATGTAATGGATTAATAAATTACTGTTTATTAATCCATTACATTATTATTACCTTACAAAATCTGACTGAAAAGTTTACAGAATTTTAACCATAGGTAAATATACAGGCTGTAAAATGCACTATGTATCAATATTTATACTGAGTGTTAATGGCTCTCTAATATAAACACATTCAAATTATAATAAAAAAGCCACTTTTACAATAGATTTTATTAAACAAAATGCATTGAGTTATGCACGTAATATCAAAATACCAATAGTTGACGTCTAATTGCAATATTTTAATGCAATATTTATGTTTGTCTTTAATTTATTAATGATGATGAAAAATATGTATGCGTTGAAGATAGTACTATAAAAACCAGTTTTTTGATAGAATTCAAACAAAATGCCAACTATCTATAACTCGATTAACAAATTATAAGTACACCTGCAAAAGGTTGTTGAAATAGAAAAAAATATCAGGGAAATAGTGACAGGAAAGCTGGGTGACAAGGGCCAGCCACTAATCCAGTCAAAAGAAAATGCTATGAACAAACTAGGAAATATTACTGAAAAAAGAATACAGAAGCATTAATAAATCTCCAGGGAACAATTCTATCAAGTCTGAAGTTCAACAATGTGGCCTAAAATTTGTGGGAGTTCTGGCAGGGGGCCAAAAAAAATAATAAGATCAAACTAATCAAAGGAAATGAAGTTTTAAAGGAAATTAGCACCAATGAAGAGGAAAATAATCAAATGGAAACAGAAAAAAACAAAACACAAGCAAGAAGCAGGAGAACTTCACAAAATACAGAAACTTTATCAAATGAAAATCAAGAGGAAGCACAAGTTTCAAGAAATATAAGAAAAATTAAGCCCAGGAAAATTAATGAAGAGCAGCCAACGCTCATGAAGTTTGCTTAAGTGGCACCTGTGGCTGAGGGGGCCACAGGGGAAATGATTAGTAAGTCTTTTTATGTTTTAGTTATATTTCTTTTAGTCATCACCAGGAATGGGGATGAGGTCGCAGAAGTGGCAGCTTATACGCCAAGTTGGTTTTACGGGGGTTACCAGTCACTGGTAGCCCCTGTAAAACAAATAAATAAAAACCAAATAAATAAAATAATTCAACAGAATATGTTTAATTTTTCAAGTAGTGAAGCTAAAAATAGGGAATAGTTACCACCTGTAGGGTACCTGCTGTGGTTGAGGAAAGCATATGAAATAGGATCAAGTATCAACTTCAAAGAAATGAATGAAATTTATGGGGATATCGAATTAAACTTTTATGAATATATATACAAAAGCATTCAAAGATTCCCCTTCACAAACATCAACAAATATGAAAAGAATTTAATAAAAACTGACTTTCAAATTGGAACTGAATATTTGAAAACTGCAATTTTTAATGGAGTATTTGAGGCACTGTCAAATAAAGTCAGGGATGCAGTCCCTGTGAATAATTTTAAATCTTTATTAATATTGTTTGCCGAGGCCTGGGGGGCTGATTCAAGTTGGGCGCCCCCTGGAACCCTCTTCAAGTTCAACCAAACATCCTATATCAATAGGTTAGTTCAAACATTCAAAAAATCATGCATGTTCTCAGAAAAGTATATCTTGCAAAGAATCCATGTTGCAATATATCTGGGAATCCTCCTTCACTGCATATTAAAAACCAACGTCAAAAAGTTGGAGGATGTACCTATTCAAATGGATATTTGCCGTGTAGCCCTCAACTGCCAGAAGACACTGTGGGGATATAGGACAGTTGAGCACGTCCTGTATGACTCCTTTGCATTGGCAACATTATACGGGTACTATGTGCCCCCAAAAAACCTACTAGTTGATTCACTCACCCGCTTTCCTTTTATCAAATGATCAACAACCACCGGGGTACAGGGCGCCACCCCTCTAGCAATTGCATCCAAGGTTGTCCACCACGTACAGAAGAGTACGTGGATCCAATTAGACACATTAGCTGAAAATTTATTTTTGGGGTATAATTCCCCAGAATAATCACATTCCCTTTGCAATCAACATCCCCCCAATAATTTTTTCCCCTTGCAAATTAAATTTTTTTAACTTTTTATATTTTAATACTAAAGTTTTAAGGTTGAACTATGTAATATTAAAATTTCATTATAAGAATTTTAATAATACATATCATAATACTTAAATTTTTAATATCAAATATTTCAATATTGAATAAATCACAATTTAATAAAAATAGTTAAATTTGGATATTTAAACTTTAATATTTAAATTTTAAGATTTATAATTAGAATTTTACTTTTAATATTTTAATTTTAATTTTTAAATTTTAATTTTTAATTTTTAATAGTAATATATAATTAGGTTGATAATAATAAAGGGACAGTTTAATAAAGTGAACATGTGTAATAATAAAATATGATTTATAAAAATTTTTATTTACTAGCGCGTCAAGTACAGGTTCATTTATTACATAAACAAACAACAAGAATTAAATTTATCCGCATCATGTGGCCCGCTCCACTTATATTCTAAACAAATGATTGTTTAGGACTCAAATTACCTTTCACTCATAATATGATTTGATAAACATATTCAATATGCTTGACCTGTGTCCTAAGTACTAATTAGTAAGTAATATATGAAAATCATTGGTTTCCGTGTTGTGTGGCTATAGTGGCACTGGAATAACAAGGATCAGATGATGACTTGCAAGGTCCAATTTGTGGCTTAGAAAAGCCAAAGTACCATCAAGAATTCACAATTATTTAAATAAACTAATTTATTTATATCTTTTTTAATTTATTTATTTGTTAGTGCAAAAGCCAATAAAAATATTCAGTGCATTATAATAAAAATATATCCATCTTACCTAGTATAATTAATTTTACTTACCTTTTCTATGTATTCTTATATGTCTATAATACAATCAAACGTCACATTTTTATATATAAATAATAATTTTTGAGTCCTAATAAAAACAAACTAAATAAAAATAAAAACAAATAAAGCCCAAGCGCCCATTTATCTGATTGGCTTGGAGGCCAGGGCTTTAGGGAGAAAGGATTTTGAGTGCTCATAGAAAGCCGCCACCACATTGGGTGGCATTGCAAATTGGCTGATCTCAAGAATGTTGAAGAGATCCTCAGTGTCCTGAGGGAGGCCTTGTTTCACCTTATTCTTGATCCAACCAAACACCTCCTCAATTGGATTCAGGAATGGGGAATGCAGCGGGAGGAAGAGAAGTCTCATTAGAAAATTGGTAAGCCAGTGGCTGGAGGTGTGACTGTTTTTGTCAATGTGGGGGAACTTGGACACAACCAGATCCACTTTGTGGAGCCTGAAATTATCAAGCACAACAACAGTGATTGTGCTGCTGTAATTTATCCAAAGATACTCCTTGACGGCTTGGAGAAAATCAAGAAATGTTCCGCTGTTATGGGAGCCCTTAATCATTTGGTATTAGTCCAACCCGCAAGGACCAAGAAGTGCAACCATTGAATAGGTCTGGAAACAGACATCTGTACAATAGGCTACGCCGTCCTTAGACCCCTTCTTGACCCACCCATTCCTAGACCTGAGTGAGGAGGAAAACAATGATTCATCAATATAGAAGAACTGGACATTTCCAGTCTCCTTTAGTACCAGATATATCTTGGCATAAATATGTTGATCCTTGATGGTCTTTTCACTGTCCCTATTATACGGCAAAACTCCCAGTACTTTCCAGGAGAAGCTCAAATCAACCATTGTTTTGTAGACAAGGGTTTTGGAAACAAATCCTAATCTCTATGGCAAGCATTGATTGGACAGCAAGTGTGTCCAGGTGGCCATCCTTGGCTACCCACTTCTTGATTGCATCAATGTGAATAGGCTGAAGGAGTTTGGGCTGTCTTTTTGCCTTGGTGGATTTGGCAATTTGTCAGGTATTGCCATACTTGTTGTTGATGTTGGCAATGTATCTGGCTGTGACACCAAATCAGGACGCAATATCCCAAACCGCCATTCCCCCGCTCAAGCAGTTGAGGAGAGCTTCACACTCACTATCCAACAACTGACGCTGGCCCTTGACAGGTACCACAGCATCCTGGCTACCAGGCTCAACACAGGAGACGGGGACCTTTGTGTAGAAGATGGGATCACACTTGCTTGCAGTGGCGCCGTCAATGGTTGAATATACAATAGGCGCAGATGGTTCCTCAGTTGTGGCCAATGGCTGATAGGAGGTATCAAAAATGGGCAGGCAGGAAGTAGCAACTCTTGGGTCAAGAGTGTGGGGCCAGGTGACAACTGGGTATATTGTGGAGGTGTATGTAACCTCATTATTCCCAATGACCTTTGTATAGGAGACTTTTGTGGCAGGCCCTGAGAGCAGCTTCTGTCTTAGATTCAGGCTACTATTCCTGACTTGAGATGTGGTTGGATGGAGCTGACACCTTGGGAGGCCTGTGTGTTGGCATGACTCCCCTTGAGTTAGGTTCTGGGTCTGTTCTTGGACTCTCTGGGACACCCTCGTGGACGGGCTGCCCCGCAGGCTGGTGCAGGAGCTGGTTGGGAATGCAATTGATGGTCCATAAAAATAAAATAAAATAAAAAATATATTTTAGATTAATTATCTATTTATTTGGATTTATTGGTTTAGTTGTGGGTAGTTATTTTCTCTTGAGTTAGCCTTGAATAGTAACAGAATTTCTATATCCGTGATTTAAGGTGTATAATATTGTATCCTTTCTAGTTTTGGATGGTTTTAAAGTTCAATCACTTTTTATGTCTAAACATGGTTGTTGAGATTGAATTTTTAGTTTGATTTTAGTCATGGTGGAGCTTCTTGATTAGGGCTGGTGTTTCCTAGTGTGCTTACTGTACATTAAATTTGGATTCCAGTTCTGCAATTAATATCTGAGTTTACTAGTGGCATTCAAAAGCAATTTGAAATTTGGTTCATGGATTTGACAATCCCACAATTTCAAAAAACATAGTAAACTTAATGAAAATGGTTGATGGATTTGAACACTTCAAATCTGATTCCAGTTAATTCATTTTGTCCATTGAAAAAATGCAGGAACTCATAGATACTTTGCAAATTTCATGTCAAACTGCATATTTTCAATGGACAAAATGAATTAACTGGAATCAGATTTGAAGTGTTTAAATCCATCAACCATTTTCATTAAGTTTACTATGTTTTTTGGAATTGCGGGATTGTCAAATCCATGAACCAAATTTCAAATCACTTTTGAATGCCACTAGTAAACTCAGATATTAATTGCGGGAACTGGAATCTAAATTTAATGTACAGTAATCACACTAGGAAGCACCAACCCAAATCAAGAAGCTCCACCATGACTAAAATCAAACTAAAAATTCAATCTCAATAACCATGTTTAGACATAAATAAGTGAAATGTAAAATTGTCTAAACTGGTAATAACACAATATTCTGCACTCTAAATCACTATTATAGCAACCACAAAACCATCTAATGATTTATGAGCTACCCTCCTGATGACACAGAATTTTTTTAAAGAATTTTGGCCCCCAGCGTAGACAAGGGGCCAATAAACTTCTTTTCAAGGAAGAAGGAGAGGGGGCAAAGATAAACCATCAGTTTACTGCACTATGTATTCATGTATTGCTATTAAGGATACTTGATTACAATAGATTTTAAAAAATGTTAATAATAAAATAGAATTATATATTACAATCTACTTTTGTCATGTTGCCTTTTCCTTGGTGTGTTGATAGTTCATTTGCTGTTGATGATGTGCTTGCATTTAATTGTATAGTTTCACCTTCAGTTGCCTTGGCAATAGGAAATCAAGTTGCCTCTGTGACCACAGTTGATCTTGGGGAGTCAATTTGATTTCCTATTGCCAAGGCAATTGAAGGTGAAACTATCCAATTAAATGCAAGCACATTATCAACAGCAAATGAACTATCAACACACCAAGGAAAAGGCAACATGATAAAAATAGATTGTAATATATAATTCTATTTTATTATTAGAGTTTTTTAAAATCTATTGTAATCAAGTATCTAAATTTTAGCTGTCTGAAAATGGAATAGGATGATTTTTGAGAATGCTTATGATTCCTAAAGAAATTTGTACAAATCCACTCTAAATCCTTTAGCATCCTTTTTGAGACACCCATAAATCATATTTATTTCAAATTCACCTCATTTTTGATTTGAAATTTGGTTCTTGGATTTGACAATCTTGCAATTTCATATTCATTAATTTTTACATGATGTCTATGATTTGTTTGAAATACAGGAAATCTCAAACTGTACATTAGAATCCTGCATTTCCAATTAATATATCTCACATTTGTTTGCTGTGTTTTGTCTTTAGTTAGTTGAGTTATCTGTTCAAGAGATTTGAAATTTGCCAATTTAAATAAATCAAAAAAAGTCAATTTAAATAGTTGATTTATTCAATATTTTAATTTTCACTCAGCTGAGTTGCCCACAAAAATGATTCAAAATTTGGACTAAGGATTTGACAATCCCGCCTTTTTATGTTCAGGTTCTGAATTTACAGTATTTTAGACATATTTCTTTTATATTTTTTAATTTTTTTAAAATAAATTTTATCTCTAAAATTAATACTTTTGTACATTTCTTTTTGTCAAAACATTGGGGTCAACCCCCAGCAAGTCTCTGATTAAACAGGTGTAAGGGCCCAAAATCTGAAGCCCAGAACAGGGTTTGAACCCCCGCACTAGGCCGCCAAGCAAAAGCAAGGGTGGCTGCAAAAGCCCGCTGAGGGATTCAAACCCCCAACCACCCACCAGGGCAGGTAAGGGCTGTTTCAAACTGCCCTGGCCTATTTGGGCAGTTTGAAGCGGCCCAAAGCCAGGACCTGTCCTGGGGCCAGCTTTAATGCTGGCCCAGGGGAGCTTGTGGCTCCCAGTGGCATTGGAGCACCCAGCCCCAATGCTATAATTGGGATGGGTGCATCCAATGCCACCCTTGATCAGATCTTCTGGGTGCTGCAGCAGATCTGTTTGATAACAGATCTGCTGTAGAAAGCAACCATCATATCTAATAAATTCCAGATTTCTGCTGCTGCTCCTGCAGCCCAAATTTTAACTGTTCCTGTCACTCCCAATCATCCCAGCTGCACTGAGGTATTAGTTGGGAATCTTTCAGCTACTGGGGCTGTTGTTAACACAACCAATAAATTGGTTGTAAACAGCGCCTCAATTGAGCTGCAAGATTCAGAAAGTCCTGCAGCCTTATCCAAACCTTAGTAAAAGATTGCCTCATCACCCAACCAAACAAGACCCCAGACTGAAGATTCCAACCAATTATCCACTAACAGAATTCCCCTTCCCAGACCAAGTTACCCAAATTCCAATCCACACTTCCCAAGCCACTTTCCACTACTTCTCAGAAGCCAGTACCCAATAGTTGGGACTCCAAAAGCCCTCAAGGATTAAGCAGTATTATATTCCAAGATAGACCAGACAAATGGTATAAATCCACTTTCTCCACTTAAATCAAGTGCAGACAATGTCAAATAAAGTGAATGAATCTTTCAGTTTTGTTTGCTTTATTATGATTTCAATTTATACACCACTTGAGCAGAAGTCAAACCCAAAGACTAGAGTATCACCCTAGACCTACCCCCATGGACTACCAACTAGGTCCAGATCCTGGAATGGCTGGCATTCCCTATGACGCCCCTGCTCCTCCTATCCTGCAGCCCTACAACCATAGTAGATCTGGGATGGTCATCCTGACCATCCTCAATCTGGCCAAAGCTGTCATACCCAACCTTGGTGCCTACCACCTCTTAGCTGCTGGATTACATTACCTACCCGTTCAGCTCCATTCCTCTACTGGGCCCTTGTTACCCATTACCTGGATGGATTAAGCTCTCCTTCAATTACTTGGTACATGACAGCCCCTGGCCATGACAGTTTGTCTGCCTACAATCTTGGTAACGTGAACCCCTATTTTTTATGGCTATAGGGGCATCTTGTATGTTATTATTTTTGATTATAGCTTACTATGTCTACAGACTTATTAAAGGACAACCTACTACAGTAGTAGAATCCAATAAACCCAGCTCCCCTGCACAAATTCAGACAGTTACAGTTTACACATCCAACAGTAACTCAACCACCAATTGTGCTTTGCCCAATATACAAAAGATGAGCCTTGCTGATGTCAGAAATGATCTGGTCTTGTTGGGGGCCCATTTCAAAGCCTTCCCTGCTCAATACAGCAATGAAGCCCACAAAGTCCTGACTGTGGTATTGATGTTGACTGGGGATGCTATTAAATGGTTTTACCTCCGCCCTTGAGGACAACAAAGATCTCTTCCTAAACTTTGACAAATTTAAGACTAGACTCCTGGAAGCTACAACCCCTAAAGGAACTAGGATTAAATCCTTGTTGAAACTTCTATCTCTGGAGCAGAGAAGCACCCCCTTAGAAGGGTACATTGCTTGATTCAACAGCCTGAAGGAGTCTGTGGGATTGGACAACAAGTTGTGTGCCTTATATTTCAGAAAAGGACTTCACCTGTACCTCCAAGGCTTAATGTGTCACCACCCTCTCACTCTCCTGCTCCCACAGGTAATTGAAGTAACCAGAGGGTTAGACATGAACCATGATCCTTCTCCACGTCAACCAGGGAACAACACCCCTTGCCCCTGCCCACAGATCTCCCCTGAGGAGCTCCAGCGCCATGTGACCAACCAGTTATGTTTCTTCTGTCACCTCTTGGGTCACTTTTTCCTGGCAGTGCCCCTGTCGTGGCACCCAGAATGATGCTAGCGTAGCAGCAATAAATACTTCTAGTCAGTCTTATCCTGCCATTTTGATAAATATATTACAAGAAGAACAGTGCATTGAGGTCAAGAGCATGCTCAATACTGGAGCAACAAGCAACTTCATTGATCCCCGCCTAGCCCAGCAGCTAGGGTTGACCACTTCAGACACTCTCACAGTAGTGACTATGGGCAACAACACCACAGATACAGCAAGACAATGTGTTGCCCCCACCAAAATTGAACTAGGAGGAGTCACCACCCAGCTATAATTACTAGTCATGAAGAATATTTCACAACCCATTATCCTGGGATTCCCATGGTGGGAAGCTCATAAGGCTAACCTAAATTATGAGACCAAGAACGTCAACTTGGTTATCAACAAGAAGCACTTGAATTTGCCATTCCAGTACTCCCCTAAGAATAAACCACCATACAAATCCCTATTCACCATGATAATGAGCGCCTGTAAAGGGATTATACCCCCTATCTATGGAAATGGTCACAAGTATTTGATGAAGAAGCATCCACCTGCCTTCCAGATCATAGCCCTTTTGAACACACTATAGACTTACTACCTGGAACCCAACCCACACATGGGCCCATTTATGGGTATAACCAGCATGAGAAGAAAACACTAAAGGAATCCATTGTCACTATGTTGAAAAAGGGCTACATCTGTGTGTCTAAATCCCCTTGCTCCTCACCAATGCTGTTTATGGCTAAGAAAGGGGGTGACCTCCAACCCTGTGTGAATTTCCAAAATCTGAATAACATCACATTCAAGAACAGGTCCCCCATTCCCAATGCTGATGACCTCAGTAACCAGCTGTCTGGAGCCATGGTTTTTTCAAAAGTAGACCTTAAGGATGTGTTCAACCAAATTCAAATCCGTTCTGTCAACAAATGGAAAACCGCCTTCAAAACCCAAGAAGGGCTTTTTGAATACTTGGTCATGCCCTTTGGCCTTTGTAACACACCTAGTACCTTCCAGACCATGATCAACACAGTATTAGCAGGATATATGGACTTCTTTTGAGTTGCCTACCTCAATGACATACTCATATATAGTAAGAACCACCAGGACCACCTGAGGCATCTTGAACTGGTATTCCAGCGTTTCATGGACCACAATTTGTTTGTAAAGAAATCAAAATGGGAATTCTTCCAGACAGAAGTGGGATTCCTGGGATACATTATTAATAAAGGCAGATTTGCAATGGCTCCTGACAAAATCTCAGCAATTGTTGACTGGCCAACCCCCACCTGCCAGAAAGACGTCCAGAGCTTCCTGGGGCTGGCAAACTTTTGCAGAGAATTCATCCAAGATTTCTCCACAATTGCCCTTCCCCTTACTAAACTTACATCTGAGAAACACCCCTTTGCTTGGACTGAGGAAACAGAGTCAGCTTTTTTCTAACTCAAGAGAGCCTTTGTCTTGGCACCTGTCCTCATCATGCCAAATTTTTTTCTCCCCTTTGTTGTGGAAACTGACCCATCAGATTTTGCAATGGGGGGTCCTCCTTCAGGAGGGGATGGATAGTAAGCTATATCTTGTGGCTTACTATTCAAGGAAGTTCTCCCCAGCAGAATGCAACTATCCCATCTATGATAAGGAAATGTTGGCTATCATTCAGACCCTTGACCACTGGCAACAATACTTATGTGGTTCCAGTCACCCGGTAAAATTAGTTACAGATCACAAGAATTTGACTTATGTCTTCATGCCTCACCAGCTAAACCAACGTCAAGCTTAATGGGCCCTGTTCCTTGCAGATTACGGCCTCAAGATTTCCTACAAGCCAGGAAAAGTGAACCATGCCTCTGATGCACTCAGCAGAAGACCAGACCTGACCCCATCCCCA
This sequence comes from Entomophthora muscae, assembly GCA_014839935.2. Lineage (NCBI taxonomy): Eukaryota > Fungi > Entomophthoromycota > Entomophthoromycetes > Entomophthorales > Entomophthoraceae > Entomophthora > Entomophthora muscae. The sequence goes on along the minus strand of QTSX02000757.1, from coordinate 123,623 downwards.
GAAGAAATCAAACAGTTCAACACCAAAGCCCACTTATCTCCCAGCCAAGTGGCACCCTTGCTCTGCCTTCTACAAGTCCACAGCCTGAAAGACAAAATCATAGAAGCCAAGCAGCAGACCCCCATAACCAGCCTATCCACAAGGATCTATCCCAAGACCTACAGAGCAAGTATTACGCTCAAGGATACTCCCTCAAAGGAAATGCCTTATATCTTTCTACAGGGTTGTACATTTCCCCAGGACCCCTTAGAACTTTCATCCTCCAGGAATACCATGATACACCAATGATGGGATATCCTGGTAGGAAAAAGTTGTTAAAGAGTATCTGCAGGGCTTACAACTGGCCCGGACTGAAGAACAACATTGTAGAGTACCTTTGAGGCTATGAGATCTGCAACAGAACCAAACCAAGAAGAGGTGTGATGATCCACATGTTTGGTGGTTTACAGGTGGGGCTTATGTTTGCCAAGTGAAAGTTTAGTGACTGTTGTTGAAGAAAGCTGGCCAAAGGACCAGAAATTGGTGCTGAAGAACTGAAGAGCTGAGAGGATGAACTAGCCAGACTAGATGCAAAGGCTGGAAGAGTTGATTTTAGTGGTTTTTGAGAGGAAAATAGATATAAAGAAGCAGTTAAATAATAATTAAATACTGCCTGATTATGATTAAAAAAGGATTAAAAATAATATAATAAAAGATAGAAGAGGAAAAATAACATATAGTTCTAACAAACTATAGGTTATTTTAAAAAGAAGGATTCAAGAGGAAATGAGCCAGAAAGAAGCTGGAAGAAGAACGGAGAAACTATGAAGGCAAAAGAGTGAATTTCATTGAGAACAACTAGGAGAGATGAAAGCACAAACAGCGAGTGGGTTCAAAGTTGCAAAACTTTGAGAGAACCACAGAGAAACGTTGAAAAATTGAAGGGTCAAAATTTGCCTAAGTAAAAAATATGTGGAGGTGCTTGAGATTTGCCGGGGAAACGTGACAGGAATTACGGTAAAACCGTTTGAAACGCGGAGCAGTTGTTTACCTGGAGCAAGACAGCCTCAGGTTTGAACCAGGGTCAAAGACGGGTCATCTGGGGAAACTTTTTTGGCAAAACCGTTGAATCAAGGTGTATGATTGGCTGTGAGCCAAAGTCTATTTGATCAGTGTTTTGAGGGCTTTAACTTAATAGTTAAAGCCTAAAAAATGAGGAGCAGAAGCAGAAAATTCAGGGCTTTCATTGGCTGAAGTAAGTTTAAAGGTTTAATATATTATAGAAGAAGAAAAACAGGATAGTTTAAGCTTTGAAGAACCAGAGTTCTAAGAGAAGTTTTTGGTCTGAAACAAGGGGCTATAAAAGGGAGAGCTATCTGAGACTCTTCAGGGACTGGATCAAGTGGATTACAAAGGCCACAGAAGCTACATAAGGAGCCAAAGACCAAGAATAGGAAGCCAGAGCTGGTACAGACCACAGGAGCCCAAGATTAGAACACAGGAGCCCACAACTAAGGTTCAGGAGCCCAATACCAAAGCGCAGGAGCCCAAGACCAAGGAGCAGGAGCCAAAGATCAAGTACAAGGAGTCCAAAAAATTGTTGAAGGACTCCAAGTATTGGCAAATACATATTGTTTCCTTGACCCCCCGGACCTTATACCAGAAGGTTTTTAAGGGGATATTCCTTCTGAGAGTGAATAAAAACCCATTTTGACCCCTATACATATTTCTGAGATACATTTTCCCTTACTAGAGAATGACAACCCCTTCCAGCCGGTCCCTGGCTACAATCCAGGACACACTTGGGGACTGGCAGACAGGAACCCCACAAGAGGACTTCCAGAAGGACTCCTACAGCCTTTAGAGATTGCAAAGGGATCTTGGCAGTTGGTCTCCATGGATTACATTGTGGAACTCCCCCCTTCTAAGAGAGCAAACACAGTAATGGTAGTTGTGGACCAATTCAAAAAGATGGCACACTTCATCCCCACCACCACTTGGGTATCAGCAGAAGAGACCGCTAACCTGTTCCTGAAAAATGTCTTCCTGCACCACGGATTACCAAAGGAAGTAGTGTCTGACCAAGGACCACAATTCACCTTGCAGTTCTGGTCACAAGTACTCCAGGACTTAGGCATAAAAAGATCTCTCTCCACCACCTTCCACCCCCAAAGTGATGGACAGACTGAGAGGGTTAACCAAGTATTGGAGCAATACCTGTGATTTTTTGTCAACTTATAACAAGACAATTGGTCTGATCTTCTCCTCATGGCCCAATATGCTTATAATAGTCAACACCACACTTCTACAGGCATGTCTGCATTCTATGCCAACTACAGATTTGACCCCATGTGGGACCACTTGGACCTAGACAAAGCAGCTAATCCCCACAGAAGATCCTGGGGCAGAGCCATCCAACAGGAACAACAAGACTGTGTCAATAACCTAGTTAAAGCAGTGAACACCTACAATGATTACGCAGACAAGAAAAGAAAACCTGGTCCTCCAATTGAAGTAGGAGACCAAGTGTATCTGAACGCCCGCCATATCTGTCTCAAAGTCCCCTGCGCAAAGCTAGCTCACCAAAGGACTGGCCCATACAAAGTCACCAAGAAAATTGGTCCTGTGGCCTTCTGCCTGGAACTCCCTGAAGGATGGAAAATTCATAATGTCTTCCACTGCTCCCTTTTGTCAAAGAAAACTGGTGAGTCCCTTCCTCATTAAGTGATCAAGTCCGTACCACCACCAGTTCAAGTAGGAGAACACTAGGAACATCAGGTTGAAGCAATACTCCAACATTGGCAAGTTCAGAGCAAGACCCAATACCTAGTCAGGTGGAAAGGTTACCCACCTGAAGATGCTACCTGGGAGCCTGAAGCCAACCTCCAACATTGCACACCATTGGTCAAACAGTATCAGGAGAAAATTAAAGGACAGCCTGGGGCCAGCTTTAATGCTGGCCTGGGGGAGCTTACAGCTCCCAGCGGCATTGGAGCACCTAGCCCTAATGCTATAATTGGGATGGGTGCATTTAATGCCACCCTTGATCAGATCTGCTGCAGAAAGCAACCAGCAGATCTAATAAATTCCAGATTTCTGCTGCTGCTCCTGCAGCCCAAATTTTAACTGTTCCTGCCACCCCAATCATCCCAGCTGCACTGAGGTATTAGTTGGGAATCTTGCAGCTACTGGGGCTGTTGTTAACACAACCAATAAATTGGTTGTAAACAGCGCCTCAATTGAGCTGCAAGATTCAGAAAGTCCTGCAGCCAAATCTAAACCTGAGGAAGAGATTGCCTCATCACCCAACCAAACAAGACCCCAGACTGAAGATACCAACCAATTATCCACCAACAGTATTCCCCTGCCCAGACCAAGTTACCCAAATTCCAATCCACACTTCCCAAGCCACTTTTCACTACTTCTCAGAAGCCAGTACCCAAGAGTTGGGACTCCAAAAGCCCTCAAGAATTAAGCAGTAGTATATTCCAGGTAGACCAGAAAAATGGTATAAATCCACTTTCTCCACTTAAATCAAGTGCAGACAACATCAAATAAAGTGAATGAATCTTTCAATTTTGTTTGCTTTATTAGGATTTCAATTTATACACCACTTGAGCAGAAGTCAACCCCAAAGACTAGAGTATCATCCTAGACCTACCCCCATGAACTACCAGCCAGGTCCAGATCCTGGAATGGCTGGCATTCCATGACACCCCTGCTCCTCCTATCCCGCAGCCCTACAACCATAGTAGAGCTGGGATGGTCATCCTGACCATCCTCAGTCTGGCCAAAGTTGTCATTCCCGACCTTGGTGCCTACCACCCCTTAGCTGCTGGATTTCTTTATCTAACCCGTTCAGCTCCATTTCTCTACTGGGCCCTTGTTACCTGTTACCCGGATGGATTAAGCTCCCCTTCAATGTCTTGGTACATGACAGCCACCAGCTATGACAGCAGGTTTGCAACCTGCAACCCAACTTCCCAGTGGCCCAAAGCCAAATGTGAAAGTTAACTTGAGTTTCCAAATCCAGCAACATGACCAGACAATGATCCCTATGTGGTGGATAGCTCAATTTAATGCTTGACTCATTACAAGGATCAAGCCACCCCCTTAACCATACAATTGAGTGATCTCCATAATCTTGTTCTTGTTATCCTGATTCACAAGAACTATATCATTTCTATCTCTCAATAAAAAATATCATCTGGTCTCCAATTATTTCCCCCTTTGTAACTCTGCTAAAATAGCACAGTTACAACATTTTAACTTCTAACTTATTGTTTTAAACTTTAAATAAATAAAAACTTCTACCCCAGTTTTATATTTTTAAATTTCAAAAAAAGTCCTATAAGTTAGAAGCTTATTTATTATGGATTTATAGTGTTTTTAATTTGTTTTTTAATGCATTGCTTTATTTTAGAACCTTTTATTAATTATTTTAGGACACAAGCTCTCCCAAGCAACAGAAGGGCACCAAGCATTCCTCCAAGCCCACAAAAGCAACCAAGAAAAAGACAGCACTAACCAAGAAGGCTGTCTCAATGCCCTCCCTTGAGCAGAGCCCAGCTCACTCCACTGGGGGAGAGGAATTTGATGGTTCACTTACTGACCACAGTTTCTATAACTCAGCTTCAGATAAGCAGCCTTCCAAGAAGTGGCGCCAAGCCCAGAAGACCCCCTCCCAATTATAAGTCTCCTCCACATTAGGAGCACCACAAAAAGCCTCCTTCTTCTCCTCCACCAACCTCCCCTGGTGCAAGCTCATCAGGGGATGATTCAAAGCCCCAGCCCAACTACTTCCCTGGCTTCCAAAATGCTTCTGCTGGCCCCTGGAACTCTCTGTTGGCCCACAATATTTGCAATGTTGATGAGAAGTTCAAGGTTCCTTCCACCTTGCCAAATACTTCCCCATAATGAGCGTCAAAGAGGGGGCAGCCATGGTAGCAAATGGTTATATCTTCTCCTGCAATAACGCCAACTGGGGCTTCAAGAGCCGCCACTATACCTGTGAGGACCACTCCTGCCCAGTGCGCCTCAACATTGAGCGCTGGGACTTAGTCCAGACAATTAAGGGTGAGCACACTTGCACAATGCCCAATACAACCATAACCTGTCTCCTGAAATGGTACCTTGTGCAGATCATGCCCACATCAAAGGACCTTTCCCCGACCCAGCTGGCTGTGCTTGCATGTAAGCACCTGTCCCCTACCAACCTCAAGAGGGTCCCTACCCATACCCAGTTGGTCAAGTTTGTGAGTGATAGGCGTCAAGCCTCCAATCCCCTGGCCAAGAGCACCACTACAATTGAAGACCTGGTCCTCACAGATGCCCTCAAAAAAACTGAGAATGGTGAGATGTTCCTGCTCCATGACAATGGGCAGGAAGTGGAGGGTATGATGATTGCCTACACCAAAACCCAAAACCTGGAGCAGCTCAACACTGCTACCATCTGGCTGTGTGGCGGCACATTTGCAACCAGCCCCACTCTTTTCAAGCAGCTTTGGGTCCTGCACGGGAAATTTGATGCCCAGGTTATCCCCCTTGTTTTCTTTCTCCTGCCTGGTGCCAAGACAGAGGTCTACGCCAGAGAATTGAAAATTGTCCAGGATGCTTTGAGCTCCCTTTCTGCCAACCAGCTCCCCCCTCCCACCCACGCCACAAGGGCCAATACCACCTCCGCTGAGAAGGATGAGTCAACCCTAGCCGCTGAGCAGCTAGCTCATGAGCACTCACTTGGGCCAAAGGTTATCATCATGGACTTTGAGCAAGCTCAGTTCAGAGCCTTTGAGGCCAGCTTCAATTGAGAAGTACAGGGCTGCTTCTTCCATTTTAGGCAGGTCCTCATCAAACACCTCAAGAGCAAGAAGGAGCTTTTTGAGAAGTATCTTAATGATGGTAAGGGAAAGTGCCGCTTTGCCTTGACCCAGTTTACTGCCTTGGCTTTTGTGCAACTGGAGCATACTGGGATTGGCTTTGATGCCCTCCTGGAGGATGCTTATGTCAAAAAGCACTCCACTATCTTCAAGGGCTACCTTGAGTACTTTGAGCACCAATGGGTTGGTAAGAAGGTGACTGCCAGGAGAGGGAAGAGTGGGGCTACTGCCCCTTGGAACTGCCAGAGCGCCTGCATCAAGGGGGAGATGAAGAATTCATTAAGCCTGAAGGTGTGGCATAAACACCTGAAGACAAAGTTTGGGGTAAACCCCAAGTTCAACAAGTTCTTCCAGAAGCCGCAAGAGGAGCAAGCAAGAACTGTCTCCAAGTTTCAGGACTTGGCCAATTGGGTGACCCCCAAAAGAGGAAGTCTAAGGAGCAGGACTACCAGGAGGATGTCCAGAAGGTGGTGAAGAAAATGTACAAGGAGGAGGAGATTAAGAAGTGCCTTGGTGACGTGGCTACTGCCCTTGCTGGTGGCTTCAATTAGCCTAATAAACTTTGCTTTGCCTGGATTATTTTTACTTTTGAATATTTATATTTATTTATTTTTTGGATTGTACTAATCTTTTTAGGTTTAAATGGTAAGTTTCAGATACAGCTTCAATGTGGTTTTGTAAGAAATATATTATATTTTGTTAATTTATCTTTAAGGTATGAGATATTTTCAGTTGTGCTTATAAAAAGTATAATAAATTAGATACAGAATTTTCTTATATTTTGTAGTTGTTATAACATATCAAAGATCCTTATTTTTGTTTCATTGGAATTTTGATTTTTATGGGAATAAAAATATTTTTATAGTGGAGAGTGTAATTTACATAGTAAATTGAAAAACACTTGCTTAAATCTCCTTATTATAACTACTTGTGATATTTTTTATTGCATTTTTGAACTCTCTAGGGTTATTTTAGTATATTAATGTATTTTAAAATATTTTTGATATTAAAAATGCTCAGGGTAAAGTGTTTTGTTAATTAAAAAGTGTTGACATCCAGAAGACGGCATTATTATAAACCGGGTCGTCACTTTACTATGGTGTCAGCATGGCCACTGTTGCCCAGTTAAGCAAGGTTGCCGCTGCAGTCATTTGCAGCAAATCTTCACCTTAGTTTATAATAAAAATACTGGCTATATTTAGTTTTTAGTATAAAATTTTACTGTTAAAAATAATAAGATTTTTGTACATATTTAAGTCAAATTCAAAATTATAAATAAATTATATCTTTTTATATAGGGCTTTTATGTGGCACCCTGGACTAAATATCTTAAATAGTCAATTTAGTACTATAGTGTATGTAATTTTGGGTTGTTCTTATGTCAATTATTTTTAAAATAAGTATTGTCGCAACATCTATGGTTACTCCCGTGTGGGGAAATTGTTTCCCTGAGTGATTCCCAGGTTGATAATTAAGTTGGTGGCACTCTTATCAGCTGCCCATCTTATAGGGGATCAAACCTTTTTAATCCTAAGAGGAATATTACTCAGATAAGCCCCATGACTTCCGTGACATACGTGGACAGTATGTGGCTTTCCATGATACTATATAGCATTCTATCTTTGTATCAAATAAAGTATCATTCACTTCTTAATTTTCCCCTTTATCTTGTTTCATATACTTCCCAGAAGTATATACATGACCTCATCAACTATTTCCATGGGCTTACTTTTTACCCAATGTTAAGTTTGAGATAAGAGCTTTGTCTCACTAGTAATTGGGATGGATGTCCTTTTGAGCCACAACCATGAGATAGTTCTCTCCAAGGTGCAGGATTTGAGATGGTGGGGCTTGATATTTCTAATCCAAGATGGCCAGTTGGAAATGCTAACTTTTGTTATAACCATTTTGAAGATCGAGAGGGAACTAAAACCTTAAGTTGGCATCTTTATATATATAAACACGGATAGATTATATAGGTTTGTTTTAAGAGTGCTAGTTTGATTGATCGTTGGGTGAACACTTTAACAGGTACACGGATTTAATAGTGAGTGGTAGCAGTCAAGGTACAGTAAATAGTAAGTTCACCGTCTCTTGTAGTGGATTGTTGCAGGAAGAACGGGGATCGCGACCAAGTTGGTAAAATCGGAATCGGGAAGCCCAACCTTGGGGTCAAGTTGAATGTCAAAGTTGCGGACAAAGGTAGCGATGATAGTCTTCAGCTGAATGTATGCAAATGCATCCCCAATGCAGCGATGGCGACCACCTCCAAAGGGTAGATATGGTGAGCGAGCTGAGGTGGTTGACACGGAGCCAAAGCCATAGTCAACAAAGGAGGAGGGGTCTTCTTTGCTTTTAGTTGATTCGTCAGCCAAAACATCATCGCCCTTATCAGCAGTAGTCCATCTGTAGGGATCAAACTTTTCAGGGTTAGGGAAGTATGCTTCATCCATGGCAGACACTACTGGGGCAGCCGCAATATAATGACCTGGGGGAACTGCATAGGTTGTCCCAGGAATGGGCACAGGTTTGGTTACCATGCGCATGATTTCGAGAAGAGGAGGCTTGATGCGAAGGGTTTCGCGAACTACACTGTCAAGGAGATCAAGCTTTTTTAAACTTTCCAGTGTAAGGGGTGGAAGGTTAGCCCCCAAGACTCTCACCTGCTCCTCACGAAGTGCATCAATAAGAGAGGGATTTTGCGCCAGATACAGAAAGGCCCAAGTGCTAGTGGTGGAAGAGGTATGCTGACCTGCCATAAGAAGGGCAATGAGGATGCAGGCTATCTTTTCGTCTTCCAGTTCATCGCCATTCTTGTATTTTGCACTCATCAAAGCTTGAAGCATATCTTCTTTCTGGTTCCATTGTCAATAATGTAAAGGATGGTGTTTACCTTGATATTAGAAGCACGGCGATTTTTGATTACATTTAAGAAGAAATTGCGCGCTTCAAGATGGGAGGCATCGCGGCGCCAAAAAGAGGGAAGTGGAAGCCAATCGAAAAGAAAGTGGACGGGGGTAAAGCCACGATCCAGATTTTCATAAATTTCAGCAACTTTAACGTTAAAATCCTTTCTAGAAGAATCACTTACAGCTTTCGTCAAGTTGAGAACGAACTTCTTCTCCCAGAAGGCAACGAGAAGCCGTCTTGATTATCAGACCGCCCATCTGTTTGAAAATACAAACTTTCCCTTCTTTTCCCCATTTCCTGAAAATAAGTTTAGTTTTATTATTTTGAAAAATATATAAAAATATAATAGCTTTGCAAGAAAAACTCAACTTACGCCAGATGTTCAATCGTTTCTTGCTCAATCAAAGTAACATATGTCTTGAGATACTCAGTAGTTAACCCATATTTAATCATTCTAAGAAATATTAGAAAATAGATTGATAGCAAGCAATACCGCTTCTGCTCAAGTAGTACGCTGTTAGGGCAATCATAAACTACCCCAGGACCAAAGACGGGCTTTGTCAAGCCTCGATAAGCGTCTTCAGCGTTAACCGAGGTATGCTTTGCATTCAAAACAAGATGATTTCCATCAGGGCCAAGGCAATGAGTGATCCTTCGACCAAACATCAAGAATGTAAAATTATCGCCATACTAAAAACAGATCCATCAATCTCACAAATAGAAAAGGCATTTGGTTTTTAAAAAAGGAAGAAACCTTACAATTTTTTGATTGTCCTTTAGGAACTGAACGGGGTTCATTCCATATGTCACCATGGACCCGAAAAAAGGGAAAAAGTATGGAACCACAGGAGGCAAAGTCGGATCGGGTTTCAGATTAATACGGATGTAATACTGCAAGACCAGCCCGATTAAAATGGCAAAAAGAATGGTGCTGGTGGGATAGCCAGTGGCAAAGCCATGCAGGGCATTCGAAATAAAGGCTATCATGGAGGCTACCAAATAGTCAAGTATTAAGATGATTTAAAATGTCGGTTAAAATATTAGGTTGAATAGCGATAGTGAAAGGCTTTGATGCTCTTTAGATTGAACCTATAAAGCAGTCTTGGATTTGTCTGGACTTGATCAACTCTTCTAAAATCAATCTTGATCACCTGGCGATAACCTAAAAATTTCAATCACAATTTCTAAGTAACACAAGGGCTTCCAAATACTGACCCTCGAACCCTGGCAGATATAAATATGTAATTTAAATCTGCTTAGCTGCAAATTTGATTTATGCTGTGATGAGTTGTGGCATTCTCTGAAGCACCTCGTATCGTTTTTGATAGGGGCAATCAAAATCGTTCGACTTTATCAGCAATTACTGTCCCAGGCATCGTCAAAAAGGAGCTCTCTTCCCCCTGAAATAGGATACACCCTCTGGTGGGAGTAACCAAAGTGGACGTAATAAAGTCCAGCTTGAAAATAACATAACTCTCACCTCAATTCCAACTAAATTTACTTAATATTCGGCTTGGAAAGATTCTGCTAAAACTTTGTTTCCATTGGTCAAACTCCAATGGTTCGATGAACAGGCCCCTGAACTTCTTAGCCTAATTTTTTAAGAATAGAAATTTATTAAAGATCTTAAATGTGGTGGTATCTTCTAAACCTAATAAAGGGATGCAAGAATAATGTGATACATATGAATCTACAACCAGCCAATCCGGCCTAAAAACGTCTGGAGAAACCTACGAATCTACCATGAAATATATTAAGTATCCATTCCATAGCTCCAAACTAAGCTATTTATAATCAATCCACTTCTATAGAGTAGTTTCCAGCCCGGTTGAAAAAGGTCAAGATATCTGATCATTATTTTTGTGATTATTCCAGAATGCCAGATTAAATATTTATAAATCATTTGTATCGATCTTATCTTAAACCTTTTGAATATTTTAACGTGGCAGAAATTGATTGTTTTTAAAGGAAATTGATGAATCAATAATAAATCATTTGAAATAAATTACAACTGCTGCTTTAATACAAGTAAAAATATTTTAAACATTATTTATCAAACTTTTCCAATTTAATCTATCTGGGTTCGGTAAATGAGAAAGATAACCGAAGAAAAAGCAAATGGTAAAAAATGGCAAATGCTTAAGGTCAAGGTCCCTTAAATCAAAAGCACAGAAGTCAAATACGAGACACCCAAAAGTGCAAAAATTAAAAATATCAAAGCGCAAAACTTGATTTTCTGGAAGCCAACTTTGAAGCCAAAAAACATACAGTCTTTAATATAAAGTTATAAACTTTAAAGCTTTAGCTGGACCAAAGAGACCCCAATAAGTTCATTTCTGCAATAAAAATTTAAAGTAGATAATAGAACATGCTTAAGCTAGCGGTTCTTTAAAGATAACCTTCTTCACTTTTAAAAGCAAAGGTGCACTAGAATTTACATGCAGCTCTATTCAATAAAACATGAAATACGAGACTACACAAAAAACTACTTTAAAAGTGATCTAGATAGCAAATTATTTTATTGTCACAGCATAAACTTAAAATAAAGTTAAGAGCAATAAAAGAATTTATTTGTATTGTTGGAGAACTTTTGCCATAGTGTTGCAACTGAACCAATAATAGTTTAGTATTTGGATTGGGGAAGAAAACAGTCCAAATAAAAAGGGCAGTAATAGGAATAAGATGTAGCTTATTAGAGAATAGTGAAATTAATATACTATATTGAACAGCCAAAAAGTCTACCAGGGGGTGGCAGGTTCAAAATAAAGTTTGGTTTGGGAATATCTTGAGCAAGGGATCAGTGGAAAAATTGGCAATGCTCCTAATTAGGAGATAGTGCCCACAATTTGGCATTGCACTCAGATTGATTATTACAATTAGTCACATCATGAGGCAACTCTTTGAGTGCCCTCTGTTCATTTTGAGATATGTTAGCAGACGGGGAAGTAATCTTGGTTGTAACACCCCCGTTGCCCTCTGCTTGTCATCCAGGACCAAGATCAGAATTTGTGGGAAATCTAGAAGATTGCACATAAAGCTTTTCTGAGTGGGCATGGCGTGTCAGGGTTGCAATTGGTTGTGATGGAGTCTCTTGATGTTTTTTTTAGTATCCTTGAGCTGATAAGCATGATTATTGTAGAAACAGACACCCTGGAAGGCCCAAGGTAGTTGGGCTCAATCTTTGCAGAATTAGGATTGAGGGTGTAAACAGGATCACCTACAGTGTACCATGCTTTAAAGTGTCCTGTTTGTCAGGGATCCATCCTGTGGTATGTTCCTGAGAACTTGTGGGTGGATGGCTTGCAGGCCCAGAAAGAAGGGCCCATCACAGGATGGGGGCTAACTTTACAATGTAGGATAGTGATTTCCCAAGGATGGCCCAGGGTCTGCTGGAGGGCACCATAGAATTGATTAAGCTAGTGAGGGTGATGTACATGACTCTGAATATCTGGGTGGAGGTGAACTCACTAGTAGCAACAGATTCTTGTAGGCGGTTGAACTGCAGGGTCAAATAAGGGTGCTGTGCCCTGCCCCTAAGGGCAGGCTTTAAAACAACTTTAAAATTGAATTCAAACTTAAAGTTTAAAGTAGATTTTATTTAATAGTTTTTCAGTCAAATCTTACCTTGATTTCTTTTGTTTCTGGCTTTGCATTTTGCTTTTGCGTGCTCACGCACGGTTTCCTTTATGATTATCTTTATAAATTCCTATTTTAAATAGGTTTTTTTTCTCTTTTTGCTGCTTACGCAACCACTGCAGTTGCAGATCTTTGGGTTGTCTGTTGCAAGATCATCTTCCCCAACTATCATGTGTTTGTCCCTGATTTATCAGTTATAACTTTCCAAGAAACTCCTGTTTACAATTACAGATCCTTCCAGGCTTCAATTTTCTTATCTATATAATAAAAGCTTTGGAAAAGTAGGCATCTAAGCTGAAATTCTAAGTGGTTTTTTCTAATCACTATTACAGGTTTTTCTTCAATCTTTTCATTTTCCTTTTTTTTAACCTTCAATTTTAACTTCAAAATTTAATTAGGAGCTTACCTCACTTAAATTTAAGGTTATAGTGGAATACAGTAGTTTTCAAACCTGTTGAGATAAACATATATCAGTCAGTTTAGAACGCATGAACTCAGTCTAAAAACAAAATCAAAGTTTATCCAAATCTATTGTAATTTAATATAAATTCCTTAATTTTTGATTTTGTTTTTAGACTGAGTTCATGCGTTCTAAACTGAATAATATATGTTTATCTCAACAGGTTTGAAAACTACTGTACAAATTTGCTAGGTCTCAATTTGCTTCCAGTTTTATTAGAGTTAAATATCTAGTATAATCAGGATGGAGATAGCTAGACAGCAAGCAATTAGCTTGTTATCACCATTTTTAATATTAGGGATAGTCTAACTAATTTCACGTTAAGATATTCTCACAGGGAATATCCTGACATGGATATCCCTTTAGTTACCAATAAATCTTTATTTGATATGTTATTCTATGTAGTTTGTTTAGGTTTAGTTAACTTGATGACACCTTTTGTATCAAACCATAAGTTTTTAGCAGGTCTTGTAAAAGTACTTTTACAAACTTTACCAACTTTTCTTTATCTCTTAAATCTAAACCCAAATGCTTTGCACAGTATAGTTTATAATCTTGCACCCTATTGGACAAGACCTTACAGAGGGGCCATTGGTACCAAGTACGTGGGCAGGTAGTTATCTTTGCCGCAAAATAGCAAAGGTTGTTTGGTGATCCAAGTTCCTTCACAACCAATAAGCTCTGTTTCTCTGATATGGGCTTCAGGGTTGTAAATTAAGATCTCCTCTAAGGTAAACTCTAAATAATCTGGGTTCGGAGGATACTCTGTAAAATGTACCAGGCTGCAGAGAGCTCCTGGAGGACTGAATAACTTGGATGGTTGGTCTGCATTTTCTTGGGCTTGGTGGGAAGCAGGGATGGACCTGGGGAGATCTAATTGAAGATGGTAAAGTGCTAAAAGGAGGTAGGATAAGACCTTTTGTTGCAACCAAGTTTCCAGACCTGCCTGCTAACGTATCTTACAATACACAGGGGGCGCTCGATGAGTTGCCTCTTGACATATCTAACAGCATGAGCCAATCTGATGGCAATGTTGAATGGTGGGCACTTTCTCCTAATTAGGAGCGCTACCAATTTGACCTGCTGATCCCTGCACAAGTTATTCCTTGGCTTCAAACCTTACATGGAACTTCCCATCATGCCACCCCCGTATGGCCTTGTGGCTTTCCCCATATGGTATACTAATCACAATATTCTACAATAAACAATACCTTATTCTTATTATTCTGTCCTTTCCATTGGACTGTTGTCTTCCCCAATTCCAAATACTGAACTCTCATTGGTTCAGTTGCAACACTTTGTGAACCAAAGGTTCATAACACTTTATTGTAAGGATGGCAATGGGCATCTTCCTGTTAACTCTGAGGTGTAAGTATGCCCATCAAAACTGTGAAAACTTTTTCAAATTCTTGTGGCCCAGGTGGTAGAATTTACCAGGGTTTGGGAGTCTTTGATGATATCTAAAATATTGGTTCATAATTGGCTGGGTTGGGACAGGGAATCTTGAATTCCTTCTTAGGGAAATAGGATTTCTCAGCCACCTGTGGGCCTTGGGATCAGGGTGATTCACCTAAAACTTCATTAGCAGTGGTCCAGGCAATTGTGGGTGTCAGGATACCAGGAGTACCGTAGAGCTCCAGCAAGTGAGGGAGAAGTTGAAGCAAGTACTGGCATGGCCCACCAGATGATGGGACCTAACTTTACCAGTGTCAGGGACCCACTTGAGGGGGAACAAGCCCCCAATCTGGTGGGACAAGGCCCCTATGTTAAGTTCTGTAATGACCAAACCAATGGGCACTGTGACCATGGCAAGGTGGCTCAAGTGGCCCAAATAAGCAAATCTACCCATCATGGAGCTGAACCAACCCAATAGGTAATACCCTACCAAGCATGTCAACAGGTAGAAAGATACATTGGGTCTAACCAGCGAGGGTTCTACTGGAGGAGGAGGAGTGGTGTTGCGACTATAATGGAACTTTCTTCCCCAGTGGCCAGAGGGATAATTGAACCACCCATTGGCCAGAGACTCCTTCTGGTGGGCATCATTGGGGGAGGAGTTGTGCCAGTCAGTGGTGGGAGTAGGGTTTTCAAAACCTAATACAACTGTAAGCAGGAGGACTAGAAACCAGAACAGGAATAAAATTCCTTTCATGGTTTCAAATGAGATATCAGAAGATAAGTGTGAGCAGGAGTATAATAGAATAAAGTCTTTATTGTTGGAACAAGTATAAAAGGATAAGAAATGCTCACTGAAATACCCAAAGTGAGGTGGGGCAATTTTTAAGAGGGTCTTAAAATGTTAGGGGATCTCTAAAATGAGTTTCATAAATATCATCATAATCATGGCTACCTGTCTTACCTGAGCCTCAATTTGAGGCTTAATGAATGAGATAGTTAGCTTATACATAGAGCACCAAGAAACAGCCACAGGGTTATTAGAAATTAAGCGGTTAATCCGTGGAATAAGAGGGCAGATCAAGTACAGCACTTGAATTTGAAGTATTAGGAGTAGGTCTGAGAGCGTCAACAAGAATAGAGGAAGCCAATCATCTTTTGAGCAGTAAGTGACGTGTATAGGTGGCTTACTAACACTTTCAGAGGCAAACCCAAAGTCAAAAACCATTGTTGAATGAATTGAATCATTATAAATAGGTAATTTAACTTGAACTATAGTCTTTAAACTAACTGTTGAATTAACTTTAGGGTTCCCGGTTTGATCCCTGTCCTGGTCAATGTTTGAACCAGTCAATGATCCCCCCCATAATTAGTTGTTTTCAGGGAGATTTAAAAAGGTTAAAATTAGTCCCTTAATAATACAAGATAAGTAGTTGTAGTCAGGGAAGATTTCCCTGACACTGTCCTCCCCAGGAAGGCCCTTCCCTTCCAGAGTATCCTTGTAGCGGGAGAGTATTTCCTGAGCATTTTCCAGGTTTTCTTCTGGTTCCCAGGAGTTGGATTCTACTTAATAGCCCTTCCATTTTACCAAGTATTGATGTTTGCCTTGTGAGGTTCAGTGATTGAGGATGTCTTCTACTTCCCACTTAGGAGTATGGTTCAAGATGACAGGGGGAGGGTCCTTGTGATTCATGTCAGATTATGAACCCTTGAATTTAGTCAGAAGGCTGATGTGAAATACATCATGGGTGGAGGTGCCTTCAGGGAGTTTGAGTTAGAAGTTAACATCAGAGCAATGCTCAATGACCAACAGGGGTCCAATCTTCTTTGGACCTAACTTTTGGCCAGGAATGTCAAGTTTAGGGCTCCTGGCATTGAGGGACATATATTCTCCCACCTGGATGTCTTCCAGAGTTCTTCAATGTTTATCAGCTTGGATCTTGTACTGAAGGATGGATTTCTCCAGTTGTGTCTTGAGGCACTGATGGTTCTTGAGTAACAAGGCAGCCCATTGGTGTGCAGAAGGAATAGTGTCTTCAGTTGGAGGATCAGGGAGATCTTCAGGGTTATACCCGTAATTGGCAAAAAGGGGGATACTCCAATAGAGTCATGGTAGTTGGTGTTATAACATAGTTGAGCCAGAGGAGTTAGGGCTACCCAGTCATCCTGTCGCAAGTTTACATAGTTCCTGAGGAAACTTTCCAGAACTTGGTTTACCCTTTCAGTTTGCCTGTTGGTCTGCAGATGAAAAGAGGTAGACATAAGGGTCTTGACACGTAACACCTTTATTAGGAACTTCCAGAACTTGGATGTGAATTGTGTACCTTAATCTGAGACAATGTTATTGGGGATTCTATGATTGGTAATTACGTGTGTCAGGAGCATGTTGACAGTGTCTTCTGCAGTAGCGTGCTTGAAGGGGGTGAAGATTGCATACTTTGTTAAACAATCTACTACAACAAAGATACCAGTCATGTTATTGCTCTCTGGAAGTTCCACAATAAAATCCATGGAGATGGAGTGCCATGGGCGCAGAGGTATAGGCAGTGGTTTAAGTAGTCCTTGAGGTTTCATTGTGGAGGATTTGTTGCGGCCGCATGTTACACATGTGGAGATGTATTGAGTGACTGATTTCTTCATATTGGGCCACCAGTATCTTTTTTGGATTCTCTTGACTATCTTACGTATTCCCCCATGTCCTGTCAGGGGGGAATCATGGAAACTTTCCAAGATTGTTTGTCAGTGTTTGTCAGTTGGTACATAGAGGCTTCTGTTCTTGAACCAAGATCTGTTGCTTAGTGTAAGGCCAGTATGAGTGTTCTCCTTGTCAAGGAGTTGAGATTTCATGATGTCCTGGTTCAAGGTGGATAAATAAGCCAGAGTCATAATGTGGGAGAGGAACTGGTCTTCTGAGAGTATGGCGCCTTCATTGTGTTTCCCATAAGACTAGTTTGGTTCATCCAAATCCTCTTGTCTACTAATGGCGTCTGGTACTATGTTCTGGTGTCCTGGGGTGTAACTGATATTGAAGTCAAAAGCAAGTAGATCAATAGCCCATTGGGCCAGGAGTGGGCTAACCTTCCTCTTCTCTGTGAAGTAAAGGAGGTTTTTATTATTGGTTCTGATTTGCACAGGGAATTTACTTCCTTCCAAATAGTGACGCCAGTGGTCCAAGGATTTAACAATGGCAAATAGTTCCTTCTTGTACACGTGGTAATTTATCTCTCTGTCAAGCAGCTTGTAGGAGTAGAACGCCACAGGGTGGAGTTCACTATCCTCCCCAAGCTGCAGCAACACCCCTCCCAGGGCAAATTCAGAAGCATCTGTGTCTAAAAAAACTGGCACTCAGGGTCTGGGCAAAGAAGAACAGGGGCTGATGTGAACAGCTTCTTGAGGGGTTTAAATGCCTGATCAGCTTCTGGAAACCAGACAAAGGGAACCTTTTTGGAGATAAGGTGGGTGAGAGGGAGGGCAGTAGAGGAGAAATCCTTGATAAAATTGCAACAAAAATTTGCCAGGCCTAAAAAACTGCAAATCTTGGTGCATGTTGTAGGTCTAGGCCAGTCCAGGACTGCCTGTACCTTGGAGGGAGCAGCTACAAACCCACCTGGGTTAATCTTGTATCCAAGAAACTCAATTTTGGTGACAAAAAATTCACATTTCTCAAGCTTACAGAACAATCTGTTGTCAATGAGCAATTGTAGGACCTCTTGTAGGTGTGTGGTGTGGGACTCCTTGTCCTGTAAGTATACCAGGATGTTATCAAGGTAGAAAACCACACAGACATCAAGTAGAGGGAAGAGTACCTCACTAATTAGGCCTTGAAAGAATACAGGGGTGTTACTCAAGCCAAAGGGCATTACAAGGTATTCATAAAGCCCAAAGGGAGTGCAGACCACCATTTTCCACTCATGACCTTCAGCAATACATATCTGGTTATATGCACTGCGGAGGTCTAGCTTAGAAAACACCTTGGCGTGAGTAAGTTGGTTGGTCAATGACTCAGCAGATGGTAAGAGATATTGATTCTTAATGGTGATGATGTTCAGCTTGGTGAAGTCCACAACTGGTCTAAGGGTGCTGTCAGCTTTCCCTACAAAGAACATGGGTGACAAACATGGGGAATTGGATTAAGGTATAAACCCTTTGGCTAAGTTTTTGTCAAAGTACAACTTCATTGCAATACCTTGAGCTTGGTTCATGGGATAGAGTTTTCCTCAGGTGGGGGAGGAGCCTGGTATCAAATCAATTCTAAGATCAGAGGGTCTTCTCTCAGGGAGGACAGAACAGAGTTCTTCACTGAAGGCCTCTTTTAAGTTGTGGATTTCCTCTGGTATAGAGCCATGTACTTGATCACCCAAAAGAAGTAGGGAGTTCAGGTAGGCTGTGAAATTCTCTAGTACCTGGTGGTAAGGTCTCTTGAGAGGCACTGTGGTAGGTTTCCCATGAGAATAAAGCGTGACTGAATTGGTGTCCCAGTTGAACTGCAACTTGGACTCTTGACACCAGGGGAATCCCAAGACTAACAGGAATGCCAGGTTAGAGAGAGTAGAGGTGGGTAGGTAGTATGAGTTGCTCCCCCACCTGGGTGTGGAGAGGTTTGGCAAGATGTCCTACTTGGGCAGGTGTACCTTTGGCCAGCCTTACAGATGCTAGTCCTGAGGTCTCAAAACCTAAAGATATCAAAAGCTCTTGATAAATAAAGTGTCAAAGGTCTGGATGTACAAGGTTCTGGCTACCGCCAACCTACTTAAAATCTAGCCATTGCCTGATTTGGTGCCCTTCCAATATACTGTTTGACATTCTGAGAATGGTAAACAAGCAATATCACATGATTGTCCAAGTATCCAGTGGCTCAAACCCATCTTGCACATGACCAACCCCTAGGTTTGATCCAACTAAATCCCTGCCACAGTCAAGTCTATATAAGTCTAAATTATTATCCAATAAAATATACTTCTCTTCTTTCTTAATTCCACATTTGAAGCTTCCCCAAAAAGGCGCTCCTCATCACTGGTAACAGCTAAAGTTTTTTGACCATGCCCATGAAAGAGAAAATAACTGACCAAAACCTGCCCACCTTTGCTCATGTACTCAACCAGGCCACATCCCAGGAGACCTGGAAAATGTACTTCCGCGCCCACAACATCAATGAAGATATACCTAGTGGATGCACTGTATTCAAAAGTCTGGTCATGCCCAAAGCATGCACCAAGATCATTTGATAAAGTTGCTCTCTTCAATCACAAACAAACACATAATCACCTATCACAGGTAAAGTTACCAACACCAAGTACATTGGTATTGATAAGTTCTTTGGTAAAAACAAAGAAAACATCATCAACTGGCTAGACCACTCAGCCGCCAAACTCTGCGCCAGCTGCATCCCCCATAAGAAATGGGTCCAGGAAGCCAGCAAGCGCCCGTACAAGGCCACAGCTAACCAGTTTGTCACCTGGGTCATATCACAAACTGACAACCAGATTGACAACTGGGAAGAGTTCAAAGCAGACATCACACACAATTTCTGTGTCACCAAATCCCTCCAAGACATTGCAATACAGCTCAGTAATCTTCCTCAGAAGATCACTATTGCAGCCTACACCAATGAATTTGAGGAAATACATCACAAAATCCAAACCCCAGCACAAGCTGATAAAATACATACCAGAGCCTCATTCATCAACAGAATGAAGCCCTCTGTTGCTGCCCTCATCTGCCCAGAGGCTAATACCTCCATGCCCACGCTCATTGCAGAAGCCAAGCGCACGGAAAAACATGCAAACATGGAATATGCTGCACACAACGGCAATCACCCCCCAAACAGCAACAGAAGAGAAAACTCCAATGGCAACAAACGCCAGAATACCAACCATAACAACAGCAACTCCAATTGCAACAATGGCAATTGCAGCCAAAGCGCAAACTGCTCCCATCCCAAGAAAGAGGACACCACCAAAGTTAACAATGATGAAATAGCAACCTGCTATAAATCTGACCTCACATTCTCTGACCTCAAAGGTCTCAAAACAGAGGAACAGGGAAAAGAGGAAGGGGAATAGTCTTAAGTGCCCCTGTCTCCCCCCAAACTGACAAGAAATTATACCAAGGCACAAACTTTGCTGCTTGCATCTCACATGTCCCACAATCCTCCATTTTTATGAATGTAAAAATTAAAGATTACTCACAACTTCTTGTCTATCCATGCACTTACAAATCACATACACATAAAATTTTATTTGACTCTGGTGCACAACACATTATGGTTAGCAAACCATTTGTAACCAAGTACAAAATACCAGTTGTTAAATCCAACTTCAAATACGCCAGAATGGCAGATAAATCAAAGGTTCTACTTGAAGGAGAAACAACTCTCTTCAGAATTGACCTCCAAGGCATACAAACGTCTATCAAAGGACTTGTCATGAACAAAATAAACTACAGCATTGTAGCAGGCATGGACTGGTTCACCCAAGTGAACCCCAGCATATGTTGGAAAACAAAGACCATGACCATCAAACACAACAGAGTCAATTTTAACATCCTCAAAGAACCCAATGACCTCATTCTAAGAGACACAGTATTTGTCCAGGTCATAAACCAAGATGACTCAGAACATCTAACCAAAGACAGTACCCTCCACATAATGAGGTATACTGAATTCAATAATATACAAACAACTAAGATCTAATGCCCAGAACTTTTGGCACTCCCAAATGAATACACCCATGTATTCAAGGAAGAACTAACAGAGTTACCCCCTGAACAAGAGGTCAAACATGGCATTGACCTATGTAAAGCCATGCTCAAACCTGCACCCCTCTACAGACTCTCCCCCATGGAGACACAAACCCTCAAAACCCATATTGAGGACAACTTAGCTAAAGGCTTCATCCACCCATCAGAATTCCCATGGGAGGGCTGTAGTGTTTTTTGTAAAGAAAAAGGAAGGCACTCTGCGTCTAGTAACTGACTACAGAGCACTAAATGTAAGCACAGTAAAGAATAAATATCCCCTCCCACTCATAGAGGATCTGTTTTTAAGACTCTCAGGAGCCAACTTTTTCTCCAAAATTGACCTCACCTCAGGTTACAACCAAGTTGAAGTAAAGGAAAAGGACATACCAAAAACTGTGTTCTGTACGCAATTTGGATCCTTTGAATGTAGAGTAATGAACTTTGGGATGATCAACACTCCCACGACATTTGTCACCATGATGAACCAAGCACCAAACGGTCTCTCAAATACATTATGCTACCTTGACAATATCATCATATTCTCAAAAACAAAAGAGGAACACCTCACACATGTCTGCAAGACACTCACTTGACTTGCAAAGCACAAACTTTATGCAAAACCAAGTAAGTGCCAATTTATGGAAAAGGAACTCTTGCTCTTGGGCCACATTGTCTCTGACAGTGGCATCAAAGCAGATCCAAACAAAATAAAAGCCATAAATAACATTCAACGCCCCACCTCCATTAAACAAGTTAGATGCTTTCTTGGTATGGTGGCTTACCTAAGGAAATGCATCAAAGACTGCGGAAAACTAACCTCACCAATCAATGACTTAACCAAGGGTAATGCCAAAAAGAAATTCATATGAAAACCAGAATGTGAC
Organism: Entomophthora muscae; assembly: GCA_014839935.2. Classification (NCBI taxonomy): domain Eukaryota; kingdom Fungi; phylum Entomophthoromycota; class Entomophthoromycetes; order Entomophthorales; family Entomophthoraceae; genus Entomophthora; species Entomophthora muscae. Next base: position 101,745 of record QTSX02000757.1, on the reverse strand, counting down.
AAGAATTTCAAATTATTAAAACAAGCTTTGATCAAAGCACCAATCTTGCAATACCCTAATAATAACAGGTGCTACAAGCTTGATTCAGATGCCAGTGACACCGCCATTGATGCAGTCCTGCGCATCTGCCAGCCAGGGCAGCAAGATTTCCTTCCAGTATGTTAAAAAGCAGAAAACTAACTAATACTGAGCAGAGATACCCAATACATGATAAGGAATTGCTAGCAATATACCACACATACAAGAAATGTAGATGTTACTTAGAAGGACATTTAAACGTCTGAGTACTAACTGACCATAAATCCTTAATATATTTCAAAACTCAGAACACACTCACACGGCAACAAGCCAAATGGATGTCCCTTCTGGAGCAGCTTAATTTGGACATCCAATACAAAAAAGGGGCAGAGCTGGTCACAGCTGATGCTCTCTCTAGACTATGTCAGCCTAGAGATGATCACCCTGACCACCTGGACCCTGACTGGCAAAACCTGTACAACACTGAGTATAAAACCAAAGGAAAAGATCCCTCAACACATCAACTGACCCACAATACATTAGTAAGGAACAAAAAGTATTTCCATGTATCAAATGACACTGTATACCAAATCATTAACAACAAACATGTCCCATACATCCCACTTGCAAAAAGAGTTGACATCATACTAAGACATCACCAACTACTAGGACATACAAAGGCTAACAACCTATACCTTACATTAAAAGAGATATTATGGTGGACCAACCTCAAACAGTATATAGTTGATGTTCTGAAAAAGTGCACAGTGTGAAAGAAATACACCAGTACAAAGGCTCCTCAGCCAACAGTCAACCCAGTACCAGACCCTGAACCATTCAAGATTTGGGGACTGAATGTAGTGGGCCCCTTCCCAGAAACTAAGACAAATCAATGTTTTCTAATTGTAGCCATTGACTTTGCTACACACTGGCCCATCTGCTGGGCAACAAAGGACCAAAAAGCAGAAACAATAAACCAATTCATTAACAAAGCAATCATAGCTGACTACAGCACTCCAGACTACATCATAACTGATGGAGCAACAGAGTTATCAGGTCACACAGTAAACAAAAATTTAAAATCCAAAAACATCAAACATTCTACAACCTTTACCTACAGGCTACAGGTCAATGGCAGTCTTATCAGGACCCTAGAGACAATAATGGATGGCAAAGTCAAAGACACATGGCCACTATACGTGAAAAATGCTTTACTAGTATCCCGAGTCCACACCAATCAAGGAACAGGCTATTCACTGTTTGAGCTAACCTACGGGTACAAACCAGAACTAATCACCCACAACCAACAGCCATACATAAAGATCCCCCGGGGAAACCTCCCACAGTAGAACAAGCACCAAATCTACAACACATCTGCCTCAAAGCTAAAATAGCAGAAATAAAAAGGCTCAAAACACAAAGGGTAACCACCACAGAGGAACCACTTCCCATTGACTCCCCCATCTGGGTTCTAGCTGGCAATAGAAAGAAACTAGACTCAGTACACAGGGGACCAGGAAGAATCATCAAACACAGACAAGATCACAACACATATCTAGTAAAATTCCAAGGTGCCAAAACCCCAATTATCAAGAAATACCACAGAACCCGTCTCTGCCTCAGTAAAGGAGAACACTCAACCAGACTGGTTCCAACTAGTAAACAGCTCCAGGAGCATCAGGCGGCAGCTGTGAAAACAAAGCCCCCTACTGATGCACCAGAGTAACCCCTTAAGGGAGGGATGTGTCAAGGGTCTGGATGTACAAGCATTCTGGCTACCGCCAACCTACTTATCATCCAGCCATTGCCTGATTTAGTGCCCTTCCAATATACTGTTCAACATACCAAGAATGGTAACCAAGCAATATCACATGACTGTCCAAGTATCCAGTGGCTCAAACCAATCTTGCACATGACCAACCCCTAGGTTCAATCCAACTAAATCCCCTCCACAGTCAAGTCTATATAAGTCTAAAGTATTGTCCAATAAAATATACTTCTTTTATTTCTTAATTCCATATTTGAAGCTTCCCCAAAAGGCGCTCCTCATCATTATATAATATTCTTTATTGAGAGATAATGATTATATAGTTAATGCAAGTAATGGATAACAGGAACATGATTGTGTTGATCACACAGTTAGATGGTGAAGGGGGTGGCTTGATCCTGGTAATGAGTCAAGCACCAAAATAAGGTATCCATTGTAAGGGATTATCAGTTGTTCATGTTGCTGGATCTGTAAATTTGAGTCAACTTCCTAGTCTGGCTTCAAGTGACTGGATAATTGGATTGCAGGTCACAAACCTGCTTACTTGGAACCTTGCTGGCGGGTTGAGCCTGCTGTTTTGACATTAACCTGATTGATAGGACTGAATTTAGCAGAGCGGGTTTAGATGGGTTATTTTCATATAGTACACATGTTTCAAGGAGGTCCAGGATGCCCTGGAGCATGTGTGGCCACCAAACTTTATGCTTAATGATCTCAAAGAGGTTACATCCTCATATATGACCCAATTTGCAGTGATAATGCATAATGGTGTGTCAAAACTGTGCTGTTTTAGCAGAGTTACAAGGGGAAAATATATGAAGACTAGATAATTATCTTTATTGAGATATTGAAATTATATAGTTTGAGTGAATCATGGATAGTAGGAACATGATTGTGATGATCAATTGGTTTGATTATTAGGGGGTGGCTTGATCTATATATTGAGTCAAGCACTGAATCAAAATATTCATCCTTAGGGATTGCCATTTGCTTATATTGCTATTTCTGGGAATTTGATTTGACTTTCCAATTTGGCTACAAGTTGTTGGGAATTTGGATTGCGGGTCACAAACACGCTTAGGTGGAACCTTGCTGGCGGGTTGACCCTGCTTTTTTGACAGGTGTCTCTTTCTTGTGTGGTGGTAATTTGGGGTGTCTTTTTACCTGTCTCTGCTTGGCAACAGACACTGCCAGCATATGTTGTGAGCTGGCTCTCATTGTCCTTTAGTTTTGAGATGGTTGTTGAGTTAAGGCCTTCATATCAAGTGGTCTCAGGACAGAGTTAGAACATGGACCAGCCAGGGTCTAATCTGCCATCTCCTGTGATAGATGCTACATATAGCCTGAAAAGTGCATCAGCTGTGACCAGCTCTTTCCCAGGGCTATACTTCATGTGAAGTTGATAAGGTAAAAGGTGTTTGGCCATCCTGATTGACATCAGGTCAGATTTAATCAAGTGTTGAAGTACTTAAGGAGCTTGTGGTCTGTGAGGACCTGTGGCAAGAAGGTGGCACCTTCCAAGTAGCGATGTCTTTTCTCAACACAACAGACAATTGCAGCTAGCTTCTTATTGTGAATGGGGTAGCTTTGTTTGATGTCAGTGAGTTTTCTGGATTCTTAAGCTACTGTAAGAAAGATGCCTTTGTCAGTTTCAACCCACAGAACACACCCTATGGCCCAGTCTGAAGCATCAGTTTCAACTTTATAATGAATGTTTCTGTTGGGAAAGTGAGGGATTAATGTTGTGGTGAGCTTATTCTTGAGTTTCTCAAATGCTTGTTATTGAACTGGGGTAATTGTAACCATTGTTTGATATTGAGCAATTTATTAAGGGAAGCAATTAACTTCCCAAAGTTGGGATGAACTTGTGTACATACAAAACTATCCCCAGAAAGGTGTGTACCTGATCAACATCGGTGAGAAGTGGAATACTAGTGATTGTTTTGATTTTATATGGATTAGGTTTTATTATCCAGGCAGAGCTGGTATGCCCCATGAACAATAACTTCAATTGTAGAAACTCACATTTGAAGTGTTTAGCCTTTAGTTGATGTTTAAAAAGGGTATTTAGAACAGCACAGAGATAGTGAAGGTGTGTCTCTTGGTCCTGAATAAATACAATAAAGTCATCTAGGTAGACCAGGATGAACTTTACAACCAGGTTCTTAAAGGCCTTGTTCATGAGAATTAAAAAGGTGGATGATGTGTTGATCACAAAAAATTTATGAGTTGGTACTCAAACAACCTATAGTGTGTTTAAAAGAAAGTTTTGCCTCATCTCTGGGAGCAATTATGACCTGGTTTTACCATGCAGTGAGGTCAACCTTGCTAAATTTTTGGCCCTACAAATGTACCAAACAGGTTGTCAATTAGCAGTAAGAATTAATTATTATTTACAGTGACTTTTTTAGGGCACAGTAATCTTTAATCAAACAGAGTGATACATCCTTTTTGGCTACAAAGAAGACTATGCCTCCATATGGGAAAAGAGAGAGGCAGATGAAGCCCTTGTTCAAGGCGTTTACAGGAGCTGACAGAGATTTTTGTCCTTCTTGGGTTTTAGATGGAATATTGGAAAGGCTTTTGGTAAGAACCCTTGTAGTCAAACAGTGTGTTGAATCTTTCAAGGAGGAGGTAACTGGTCTAGCATTTTTCCAAAGACATCCTTAAACTCTTTGATGAGTTCTTGCAACACTGGTGGAGATGAATTGCTCAGAGGGGGAGATGAAGAGAGTTAAGTGCAGATAACATTGACTGAGAACTGGTTGAAGACCAAGCAATCCCCTTAAACTCATAGGGATCTTCTGTTGTGACATGTATAAAGACAGTGCCATGTAATATCTTGTTCATCTCTATGGGATAGATCTGAAAGCCCACACTGTTAATATTAAAGGTTATGTCAGAGGTATTTCAGTTGATATGGGGGAAATTGTGATGTAAGCAATCTATACTTGCTATCACATCATGAATAAGTCTGGCCATGATAGGACCAGAGAGCCTGACCTGGACGTTACCCATTGTCAGGAATATTCCTGAAAAAATAGTGCAAGAGATCAATGTTTGCCACATATTAGGGCAAAACAAGGAAGAAAATTATTTGCAGCAGTTCCCTCTGATTGGGAAGCTGCCACAAAAAGCAAGCAACAGAAATCTTTTTAAGAATTTAAAATTTGGCTCTGCAGCCTTTTATAGGCCAGCTGCATGCCCAGCCAGCCAGCTGCTGGCAGAATGCTCACCACGGCCAGCCTGTCCCCACGCCAAATTTGGAAACCAAAAAAGGTAATTTATCCAAGTCCCAATTTGGGGAAGCAACTGCCCAAATTGGGAATCTTCCCAATGCAGAAGGGAATGACAATCTCAACTGCACCAATATTCATGCACCAAGTGCAATCAATGAATTTGAGTGTATAAGGAAAAACCAATCTTCCTCATACTACTGCCATCCAGGAATTGATAATACTTTGCCACTTGATCCATCCCATTGCCACCTGTTGTAATTTCAGCTATTGGTTGGTTGATAGCTACTAACGCTTAACTCAACTACAACCTTATGTATTACTAAAGATTAAGCTAAGATAAATCTTTCAGCATAATGCGTATAATAAATATAAGTATATGTAATTAGATCTTTATTTAATCAATCAAGAAGAGAGTTATATAGTGAAGGAGAGATTAATGAGAGTCAATAGAATGCCAGGATTCTCTGGTTACAGCCCAATTCCCTTTATTGCTTAGCCTAATATTAAACTAATTGTCAGATAATCATCTGTTAATATGAACTTGGAATACAACCTAGTTGATTGTTTGGACAATTTATTATCCAGGGTGAGAGTACCATTTCCCTTTGGTTCACTGAGCTTAATAGATTAGTGCGTGAATATAGTGACGGCTAGTTTATAACTAATCACTTCACGACATTTCCCCCCACTAAACTAGACGTTACTGTAAAAGTCTTTTAACTTCCTTCAGTATGATAAACCGTCCAAAAAGGAACAGAAAGCCAGTTGTACAATACACCAATGTTCCAGAACGGAGAACCAACAAGACCCAAAGGGGAATACCCAAAATTCCAGTTGAGAATGTATGTGTATACTCACCTGTGCTAGCCTCAGAAGACGCTGAATTCACCGAGATCCTAGGCGGCAAAATAGACGCAGCTTTCTATAGCTTGTCCAGTACTGTCTCCTATAAACTGAGTACCTCTTCAAGTAAATTGTTAGTGCAAGAATTCAGTATGCCTACATCTAGCCAGCTTTCCACAATTGCAAATAAGAGAAGCCTTAATACTACGAGTAAAGCTACTACAACTACTCCAACTAATAAGACTAACAAGCCTGTGCCAAACTTAATTGATCTTCTTCAAAAATTTAAACAAAGGTGAGGCAAGCTCTACTTCTGTAGTGATTCACAAAGATATCCAAGGTTCCTATATCAAAATGGTCGCCTATCTTTGTTGGGAGAGGGTTCCTTTCCTACAACTCTGTGGCCAAGTAGTTATGTGGTCCACCCTTATGCTAGTTCTGGAAAATCACTACATTATCTCCACAAAAAGACTTGAAGTGGGGAATAACGTTAATTGGCAAGTTCCTAGGGTGAAACTGATCAGATATGCTCAGTTGTGCCTACAGGACTTCTCCTTTGATGGGGTATACTTGACAGACAATCAAATATCTTGTGCTCTTGAGCTTCTGGAGCTGGTTTTTGCAGCATGGTCTGATCCTCAATCTGTAGTTGGCCCGGTGCCCTTGTGGCATGGTTCAGATAGTCACAAATACCAATTGCAACAAGCTATGGGTACTATCCTGGAACTCCTTAGTTATAATTGTGCGGGAAGTAGACAATCCATGGCATTGGTAGGGAACTTGGTGCACAGCGGCTCCAAGGTTGTTTATCACCAGAGACTACACCACATGCCCAAATATATTGAATGGCTGTTGGGAGTCATGTACTCAGTAGGAGGCAAAACACCCAAGGAATATGCCCAGCAAGAAAGTCTTCTCTGGGAATGCATCTTGCTTGGGCTTGCTTTTCCTTACTCCATTGGCGTGAACCGCGTCAATTTCCTTCCTGTCAATGATTCTCTCTTCCTTCCATTTGCATTCCATTGGCTACCTAATGTCTGGATAATCTACGCAGCCATTGCCAAAGTCCTCATCCAGTTGAGTCTGGGTTTAGAGGCAGTAGTATCTCAATAAAGAACCAATTGACTAAACCACACTAACCCTTCTTACTATAAGCTTTATCTCTTCTTGATACAAAAAGGATAACAACCCATGGACTTTTTTCATTAGGTTTTCTTTTTCTGAATTGTTATCCATAAAGGGGTTTATGCTTAATCACTTAGAGCCTTGCACATGTACTGCACATAGACTTGAGTGATCAATTGGCCTGTTTCCAGATCCTTGAGAGTGTAACTATCTACTCCCACTTTCTGGACTACCTTGACTGGTCCTTGCCATAGCAAGGCAAGTTTACTTTTGCAACTGTACCCTCGGTTGCTGTAGAAGTATATCAAGCTTTCTATTTCATATGCAGGGAGGGCAGGCCAGATTTTTACCGCACAATCCAAGTCTTTCTCCTTTGTTGCTAAATTGGTAGAGTATGCCTCCAACTGTAACTTGATTAACGTCTGTGCTAGTCTCTTCAAATAAGTGTTGGGGGTGAGGGGATCATTGGTTTTAACTAGACTGTAGAGATGTGGCAGAAGACTGGGCTTTCAACCATAAAGAAGCTGGAAGGGGCTTTTCCCCTTAGCCCTGTGGAATCCTATGTTATACACAAAGGTAGCTGCCAGAAGATATGTATCCCATTCTGTTTTGTGCTGGTGGCTAAGATTCTTAGGATTTGTACAAGACTTCCATTTGTTCTCTTTACCATTCCATTTGTTTGGGGATGATATGGTGTTAACAGGGTACCACAAATACCCATAAATTTGTTCAGCCTGGATATCATGTATCCTGTGAAGTTTTTCCCATTGTCTGTTAGCAGTGTTTGTGGGCAGCCATGTTTGTAGAGTATGTTTTTTAGAATGAACTTAGCTGTGGTAAGCGCCAACTGATTAGGAATTGCTTTTGTTTCTACCTATTTTTTGAGCTGATCCACTGTTACAATTATGAACTTGTTCTTGCTAGCAGTCAGTGGAAAGGGACCTACTACGTCTATAGCAACAGTATGAAATGCAAAACCAGGTTGAATTAGCCAGTGCTGGTAACACAAGACCTTTGATTACTCTATAGTACAGTCATGGCAAGCGGCCAGGGTTTCTGCTACATCTGAGTGCTTACCTTCCCAGTAGCAATGCTGCTGTAGGAGGTTGAAGGTTTTATGGATACCGCCATGGCCCACAGTACAATGTGCTGATACTATTGCGTCTGATTGTAAGGATGGGCAAATGTATGGTAACCACTTTCCTTTATACAACTTAAAAAGCTGATTATCCTTGACGCAGGTATCCACCACAAGGGACTTCAGAATTTTCTGAATCTCAAGCGGCTCCTTCCCCCACATAGAAGGTTTCAACATCAGCTTGTTGTAAATTTTGTCCACTGCTGAGGAAACCAAGGCTATGGTAGGAAGGCGTGAAAGAAAATCTGCGTTCTGATGCATAACTCCTGCACAATGAATTATTTTGTAGTCATAAGCATGTAGCTTAATAGCCCATTGTGCCAGGCATCCTTCAGGATCCTTCAGGGGTTTCAACCATTTAAGTGAGGCATGATCAGTTAACACCGTAAAGTGTACTCCGTGGAGGTACACTCTAAATTGTTGACAGGCATAGATGACTGCTAGGCATTCTCTCTTAGTGACTGTGTAATTCCTTTTGTGACTATTGAGTGTGCAAGAACAATAACCTACAGGATGATATTGCTCATTGTCATCCAACTGAGAAAGAACAGCACCAATTGCTATCAGACTGGTATCCATGTGTACAATGAAGTGGCACTCAAAATTAGGATAGGAGAGTACTGGCTCTGTCACTAAGGTGGCCTTCAAGTCCTTGAAGGCTTTCTGGCATCCTTCTGTCCATGAGAACTCAACGTTGTTTTTCAACAAGTAAAATAATGGTCCTCCTAGGCCAGCAAAGTTTGGTATGAAGCATCTATAATAGCCAATCATCCCTAAAAACACCTGAAAGTCCCTTTTATTGGAAGGCGTTTGCATATGTGTGATACCTTCACCCTTGGCAGGAACAGGCCTCAAGCCATCCTTACTGATAATATAACCAAGGAATTCCAGATTTTATTTAAAGAAGTTACACTTCCTTGGTTTTAACTTGAGGTTGGCAGCAATCAGACACTGAAATACTGCCTCCAAATGATCCAAATGCTGACCAAAGGTTTATGAAAAGACGTTAATATTGTTGAGATAAACTAGAACACAAGTCAATTTGAGGTCTCCAATCACAGAGTCCATGGCTTGTTAGAAAGTTGCAGGAGCATTTGCAAGCCCTTGTGGTATCCTAGTAGGCTGAAAAAGTCCTTGCTCTGTAATGATGGCACGCTTTTACTGGTCTGTTGTTGGAAGGTCAATCTGCCAGTACCCACTGATCAGATCCATTGCGCTGAAGTACTTTGCGCCACCCAGCTTTTCTAATGTGTCATCTATGCAAGGCAATGGATAAGAGTCCTTTTTTGTAACAGAGTTTAATTTGCAGTAGTCCATTACTATGCAGTTTGACCCATCCTTTTTTTTACAATTAACAATGGAGAAGACCAAGGACTTTTTCTGGGTACCAAAAGGCCAGATGCAAGTAACTTCTGTAGTTCTTCATTGATAATGGCTTGGTTGGCCAGACTGCGCCTTATTGGTCTAGAGCGTATAAGGGCAGTGCCTTGTGTATCCAAAACGTGTTCAACTCCCAGAGCTTTTCCTAGGTCTTGATCATTCTCTGCAAAGACGTCCTTGTATTTCTCAAAGAGTCAAATAGCTTGGTCCTTCTGGTCTTCTGTTAGTCCATTTAAAGACTTGCGTGGAATAAGCAACAGCACACTTGGCTGGTTGCAAGGTAGTGCAAATTCACTGAACTCACCAAATGGGGTGGCATCCATAAGACCAGAGTTCTCTTCCAGCTTCATGTAGCCTAGAAGTTGGTGTTTCTTCACCTTCAGCAATTTATCAGAAATGTTTCTTAATAGTACTAGAATCTCTTCCAATGATGGCATGACAATACCAGGTAGAATCCAGGGTTCCAGTTGCAAACCATTGTGGAGTCCAAATACTTCACCATGCATACTTTTAGGGAAACTGAGACTTAGACCTGTATTATGAATCACCTGAGACCCAATTAGAATGGAGAATTCACTAGAGGAATATAAGGGGATCCCTTTGTACTCCTTAGTGACCAGAGTTAGAACCTTGATTTTGCATTGACGCAAGGTGTATGCTACTGGCATATCTCCATCAGCATATTACATGTTAATATAATGGATTTTCTTTGTAGGGAGGTCCTTTGGTCCATCACTGTGATAAAACATTGGTACTGAGTGACCTAGAATGCTGAAAGTACTGTCCTGATGGTTGATGATAGTCCTGTAGGTTGCCATGAAGCTTGTACCAATCAAGATATTGTAGCTTTTGTTGCGCAATACTATTGCCAGGGCTGTGACCACCAATTTACCAAAGCAAAGTGGCAAGGATGAATAGGCTCCCAATGCCTTTGTTTTGTTGGATCCTGTAGTACCAAATTCCTCATTATAATCTAGGACAGTTGCAAGTTTCAGCTTCTTGACTAGCCTAGTCAATATAATGTTCCCCAGAGCTCCAGAGTCCAGAATTGCTCTTACTTGGAGCTTATGAGCCACCAGTTCAATGTATGTGCAGTTGTGTTGTTCCCCATAATGAGGAGAGGCAATTTTGATAACCTTGTAGATATCTAAACCCTTAAACTGAGCAAGGAACAACTCTAGCGCAGTTGTTATATTGGACTTCAGAGATTTTAAGGTGTCCAGATTAGTGGAGACTTATACTAACCTCAATAGTTGAGACAACTTTTTGACACTGTCACTTTCATGGGTAACCTCAGTGTATGGCATGGAAAGTTGTTAAGTGTAGGGTATAGAGATGGTGTCAACAGCTTCTTTGGAAGGTATACTTTCTGTATGGATTGCTTGCTTCCTTGTGACTGCGTTGACGGCTAAAACTCTATGAAGCAAGTATTTGTTTATTTCTTCTTTATCAGGCAAGTATCTCTTAGGGCAGGCTTCTTGGTCCAGCAGTCTGACGCTGCAATTAGGGATGTTGGGGTCTGGGTTGATAGGTGAAGAGGGTTGGTTACTACTAGCAGTCAGGGTTTTCTCCTCAACCTGGCTGCTTAGAAGTTTTTTGACTCCTTGCCATCTTCTTCTCTGGCCTTGTCTTCTTCTTTGTCATCTAGCTTGTCTTCCACGTTGTCTTCCTGGATCAGATGGCAAAAATTAGCCTTGGGTTGCTTGCAGTCTCAAGAAAGATGTACTAATTGCCCACACTTGTAGCATGTGCGGTATTTTGCCAGATTGTTAACTGGGGGAGTAGCTACAATTGTTGGTTTCTTTGTAGCGTCCCTATCCCAAGTCTTGCCCTTGGAATCTGTAGAATAGGATGAAGTGGCTTTCTTATTGTCAGGAAAAGGAACTTTGAACTGCTCCTTAAAAGATCTCAAGTGGCGCATGAGTTCAGGGACCGTTCTTGCACCATATATTCCAGACTTGAGAGCAATAGAAAGCTCTCTATTAGGGCGTACATAGTTAAGCAGTGCTCCTTTTACATCAACAAAAGTGGCAGCTCCCATGGAGACTAGAGTCTGTGCTTCCAAATATAAGCGCTCTGAGAAATCCATTAGACTTTCCCCCTTCTTTATTTTTCCTTCAGTAAACTCCATTTTTTGGCAAAATAGAGCCTCTTTACTGCCAAATTCTGCAATAAGAGCCCTGGATACGTTCTTTTAAGTCCAGCCTTGTTATGGAAGTCTTGGAATTATTATTGTTTGGGTCTCTGAATCCAAGCAATTAAAAATGGCTGCATTTTTCATGGCCTTGTCAGCACCATACATAGAGTTATTGTATAGCCAGAGGAACATGTGAACATTGACTTTTTTGTCAAATTTTGGCAAATTTGTTGGCTTGAAATTCTGGATCACAGAAGAAGTGCTAAAATTATATCTTCTTCTAGGAGGAGGTGAGGTATTTCTCTGGTTTGAGGCGCGGAATTGCACTTCAGAAGCCGCATCTCTAGCGTTGTTGCTAGTCCTGGAATTTGAAGCAGCAGAACCAGGAAGAGGTGTTTTGCTGCTATCCAGAACTGGTTCTGCAACATAGACTTTCCTCATTGTACGGCCTATGTTGTCTTCATTGCTCTCATAGCTATGGCAGGAGCGACAGTCCTCTGACATTGCCTGGCTGGCGGTGGACAAGACACTTTGACTTCTTCTTGTAGTTGCTTGTAGTTCAGGGTCAGGCACAATCTGTTTAGAATACGCCTGAAGTAGTTGCTTTATTTGTCCTTGCAAATGCAGAATATTGCTACGTTGCAAGTGTACTTCTTGGATCAGGTCTTTTATTGTGGGATTTGCTACGTGTAGTTTGTCCTCAAACTTCTCCATATGTGATTCCTGGTTCCTGAACAACATGTTGTTCTTTTCTTGCATAGCCCAATGACTATCACTTAATCTTTCCAGATTATCATGATTTTCTTCCGTGCAGTTGTGGTTGTGATCAATCATTTTTGCAAGTTTAGGAAATTCCCTGTTAAAATGATTGCAGTCTGAGAGAGATTGATGGAGGCCTTTGTCAATATCACTCACGTGTTTGGATAGCTCCTCCATATCCTGCTGGATAATGGCGGTAGCTTCCTTGTTACCTTCTGACGCAACCCCATCCTCAATCATTCTTACAGAGCGGCAAAACAACTCAACCTTGCTACATAAGTAGCAAAAGGTGGCTTCTGCACCTTTTACGTGGTGAGTTACTGTGCTTAGCCAATTATTATCCAACCCTTTGTGTTCAAGCATGGTCCCAACAATTGTAACCACATAGTTTGTTGGGCGTTCCTCCAGCTGTGTTGACCAATTTGCAGTGAAGTTTTGGTGGATCTCCAAACTGTTCAGTTGGTGACAGATATTGGCCATAGAGTTTGTGAGTTTGTCATACAGGCAATGGAGGAAAGCCTGCTGATTTTTTTTATCAAATTTCCTTGATGTGAGATAAGGGACAGTTGATGACCCAAGTGAGCCCAGTTGTGGCAAATGGCAGGATGTGCAAAACTATGGATATACTCCTTGTCTTGTTCAATTGTTTTCATCTGTAATTGAAGCTGATTAGGGTTTATTCCTGTGAAATTGAGGAATTTCTCTTTAGCCGTAGTGCCATAGGATGACAGTACAGCAAGCTTCTTGTGGGCTTCCCCATTTTGGTACGCACCCCAGTCTATCCCGCTAATGGCTTGCTCCAGCTGTTGCTGGGTTGGCTCTGCATTTCTGTCTACCTCAAGTGACACTGGGACATCAAGGTGTAGAGAGAACTGATCCTCTATTTGACGGGGGTGCTGCACGTCAGTCAGGAACTGACCAAAAGCCACAAATTTATTAGGCAGACCATCCCTTGTTCTAGCAAGCCAATTGATCTCCGAGAAAAGCCCATCAGGGTGGTCCTGGAGGTGACAAAGGAAGGCATGGAGAAGATTATCTCCATCACCTCCCCGCACATAAGACAAGTCCCTGACAGGGCAATAAGTACCATTGGACAGATGCATGCTAGAGTGAGCACCAAATGTTGTAACTTCAGCTATTGGTTGGTTGATAGCTACTAATGCTTAACTTGACTACAACCTTATGTATTACTAAAGATTAAGCTAAGATAAATCTTTCAGCATAATGTGTATAATAAATATAAGTATATGTAATTAGATCTTTATTTAATCAATCAAGAAGAGAGTTATATAGTGAAGGAGAGATTAATGAGAGTCAATAGAACGTCAGGATTCTCTGGTTACAGCCCAATTCCCTTTATTTCTTAGCCTAATATTAAACTAATGATCAGATAATCATCAGTTAATATGAACTCAGAATACAACCTAGTTGATTGTTTGGCTATTTATCATCCAGGGCAAGAGTACCATCACCCTTTGGTTCACTGAGCTTAATGGATTAGTGCATGAATATAGTGATGGCTAGTTTATAACCAATCACTTCATAACACCACCCCAGAAAGGAAATCTCAGACAACGCCAAGTGTTTGGGGTTCCCAATCCAATTTTTTTCAATATTCATACCACAATAGGTCATTAGTATATAATAAAGAAAAATCACTTGATGATATTTGTGCTATCATTGAGTGAAATTACCCTCAATCAAATCACATAGATCACTTACAAGACTTACCCCTACTTTCAGGAACCCACCCTGCTGGAAATAACTTCCTAACATAATGAATTAATGCAGAAGGATTCAAACATGTAATCATGGAACCAATTGGCATGGGCATCATGCTAAGATGTATCAATTCCAAAAGGATTTGGTATCTACTTAATAATGGATTGAAGCAACCCAGGAAGGCATAAGCACCTAGATACACAAGCAAGGATGCAGAAGCAAAAGAAAGAAAAGACTGGTAGAACGGGAATTGGTGGACACAGTCTGAGCTTTCTATTTAGTGGGAGGGTTTGAGAAGAACTAAGATGCAGTATACCATTTCCCTGGTATGACTGGGGCCCATTTCCCGTTATCACAGTATTTGATGCTAGTTCCAGATTCTGGACAAGTTTCCATTTTCATGGTGGATTGTCCTATTGTACACAACATGAAAAGAATCATCCATTTGAACCTATTTCCCAAGGAAGGGAAGAATTAGGCAGTCTCATGGAAGTTATAAGAGTCTTACAAAAATAAAGAAATATATCAAATTTAAAGTTTTATTGATTGAGCAATTGATATGAGCAAAGCACAAGATCTTATACAGTAAATAGATTGAGTGAAATTGGGAATGAGAGTTGAACTGTTGTGTAACAGAAATAATTTGTTGCAACTGTGCTGTTTTAGCAAAGTTACAAGGGGAAAAATGTTTATAAACTATATAGTATTCTTTATTGAGAGATAATGATTATATAGTTAGTGTGAGCCATGGATAACAGGAACATGATAGTGTTAATCACACAGCAGGATGGTGAAGGGGGTGGCTTGATCCTGGTAATGAGTCAAGCGCCAAAACAAGGTATCCATTGTAAGGGATCATCATTTGTTCATGTTGTTGGATTTGTAAATTAAAATTGACTTCCTAGTCTGGCTCCAAGTGACTGGATAATTGGATTCCGGGTCACAAACCTGCTTACTTGAAACCTTGCTGGAGGGTCAAGCCTGCTGTTTTGATACCCCCCAACTGAAGGTTGGCCTCTTCTGGGGGCAGGGTGTCAGGGAGGTTGTAAGGAGCTCAGGTTAAATACTGGACTAACTGTTGTTCTGTGGCAGGTAGGACAGTCTCACATTGTTTCTGTCTTGCCTTGCAGGGTCTCAGACAATCATGATGGAGGATCTTGTCTTGTTTATATTTCCCAAGTCCTTGCACAAAGTAGCTGTTGTTTTTGTTTACCTTTAGGATGATTGTCAGGCCTACTTTCTCTGGCTGTAATTTACTTTTAATCAATGTTCATGACCCAAACTTTGTTGCCAGCCTCATGTCTGTTTTGGATGGGGACAAATGTCTTTTGTAGATGATTTTTTTCTCTTTCTTTTTGATTGATCACTGTTGGCTTGCATGACCTGGGGGTCTGAACAAGGCAGGATCTTGCTTGGTATTTCCAGCTTAGGTCCTGATAATGCTTGGATGATATTGGGCTGTGTGCCATATACTAACTCAAAAGGGGCTTTTACCAGTGGATCTGTTCACACAAGTCCAACATATAAGAAATGCAGTTTATAGCTGCTTGTACCATTCCTCAGGTCTCCTGGTGGTGAGCTTGGCCAAGGCTTGTACAAGGCTGCCATTTAGTTGCTCCACAAGTCCATTGGCCTGAGGATTATAAGGTGTTATCACTGTGTGCTTGACCCCATTCTTGGTGAGGTATACATTGGTGTCTTCAGAGGTCAATTCTTTGCCTCTGTTGATTATCAGGAGCTCTGGCTTTCTGAACTTGCTGATGATTTCTTTCCCTATTAACTGCCACATGTCATTGCCTGTATGTGTCTTAACTGCTTGCGCCACTGGCCATCATGCAGGAAAGTCTATCACAGTATTGATGTATTTCTTCTCATTATGCTTTCCTGGCACAGGGCCCACAATTTCTAGGGCCCACACCTTGAAGGGTAGTTGTGTAAAAATGGGTAGTACTGATTTAGGTGGGGTATTACTCTTTGCAAATTTTACACATACTTTGCATTGTTCCAAGACTTCTTGGACTTCCTGGTACAAGGTTGGCCACCATGCTTTGTGTTTGAGGAACTTATAGAGGTTGAGGCTCTTTGTGTGCCCTAGGTCTCTGTGGTAGCGTAGGATTGTGTCAACTTGCTGATGTGTGAGAATATAAGGAATGGTGGTCCCGTTGGTCATTTTCTGATGTAAGGTTCCTCATACATCTGCAAATAAGTGTATTTTCTTAATGACTGTTTCTCTTGTTATGTCTGTGGTGCCAGGGGGAAGCCTTTGTCCTTTGTTCAGAGCACCAGGAGAGGCTGGTCTGGGTCAATCCTGTTCTTGCCTCTTGTGGCTCTGACGTACAGACGCAAGAGTGCGTCTGTCATGGCAAGTTCTGGACCAGGCTTATATTGTATGAGCATATTAAACCTCTCCAGGAGTTCCATCCAGAGGGCTTGCCAGAAGGATAGGTTTGCTTGGGTTTTGAAGTATATAAGTGACTTGTGATTGGTCAATGCCGTGAACTCCTCCTGTTGTTCTAGGTAGCAACACCATTTGATCAGGCAGTGTACAATGGCCAACAACTCTTTGTCATGTTTAGGGTATCAGCACTCACTGTCTGTCAGTTTGCGTGATTTGTAGGCTGCGGGCGGGAAGTCACCATTGTTGTTTTTGATTTGTAGTAGACCCCAATAGACGTGTCTAAGGCGTCTGTCTCCATTTGATATTCCCCATCATGTTTGGGGTATTAGAGAATGGGTGCTGTTTTAAGCTTCTCCTTGAGTTGTCTGAAACAAAGGTCACATTGAGGGGTCCATACAAAATTGGATTTGATGCCAGTTACAGCGGATAGGGGTGCAGTCAGGATGCCACAGTCAGGTATGAACCGTCATACATAGGCCACCATCCTCAAGAATGTGTGGAGCTCTGAATTGTCTTTGGGAGGTGGCATTTTACAGATGGCTTGAACTTTCTGGTTATTGGGCTTGATGCCCTCCTTTGAGACTGTGTTCCAAGAAGGGTAACTGCTTGCAGAAGAAATGGCATTTGGAGGGCTTGGCTAGCAGTTTGTGTTGTTCCAGGGTAGCAAAGACTGCCTCCAGGTCCTTGTGATGTTGTTCTACTGAAGATCTATAGACAATAATGTCCTCCAGATATACCAAGGCATGCTTTCCTATGTGGGGGCAAACACCTTGTTCATGAAGGTCACAAAAGTTGACGGGGCATTTGTCATGCCAAAATTGAGCACTACACATTTGTACAAGCTGTATTTAGTACAGAAGGCTGTTTTGGGGATATCTTCCTCTTTGATGCAGATCTGGTTGTAGCCTGCAGTCAAGTCAATATTGGAGAAGACTGTGGCGCTGTCCAAGTCATCAAAAAGGTTGTCAATGAGTGGCAGTGGGTAACAATTATTAATGGTAACTTTGTTTAGGGCTTGACAATCTGTGACTAGGCGCAGGATACCATCCTTCTTGGCCACAAAGGACACAACAGACCCAAAAGGAGACTGTGAAGAGCGGATAAGTACCTTCTCTAACGCCTCTTTGAGGTAAGCACATATGGAATCATCTTTGTTTGGAGTCAGGTGATAGATGGGTTGTGCCTTAGTTAAAGCTCCTTTGAGTTGGATGGAGTGTTGGATATGCTTTTCTGGAGGCAGCCCAGGTAAAGCCTCCTTGAAGATTTCTGGATGGCAGGCTACAATTTCACAGTCCTGAGGTGTGGTGGTGTCCTGGTGATCCTTGAAATGTATGATCTCATACTGGAAAGAGTCCCAGTCAATTGCCTTGAGGTTCTCCTTTTTGTCCAGGGTCTCCATGATGTGTAAAAAGACATGGATACGCAAGAGCTGGTCTACTGAGTCAGAGTAGATCTGGTGATTGACGCCTTCCTGTTTAATGGTCAGTACAGAGGTGCCCAGTCTACATGGGGGTTGTTTTTTTGCAACCAGTCCAGATCAGTACAATGTCAAACTTGGGAAAGTCAATGACATGGCCTTGGATGGTGGAATGCAGGTTCTCTAGCATGACAGAGAAGGGGTAAGTTTCCCTGGTCACTGTAATGTGGTGTTCATCAGCCAGAATAACGTTTTTAATCTGCAAAGGATTAGTAGTTAGCTTGAACTTATCTACAAAGCTGCTGTTGACTAGGGTTCAATCCACACCCAAATCCAGAAGTGCTGAGCCTGTGTAACTGCAAAAACGGAAATGATAGGACATCAGTTTATTGGGATGTCTGGCAATGGTGTACAGTACCATGTCCTCCAAGGGTACTTGGATCATTAGACATTGGTCCACGTCCTTGGGTTGGTACTCATCATTGGGCAAGTCAGGACTTGTGAAGGGAGAGCTTGGCTTGCTTAATGCTCTCCCCAGGCTTTTCCCTTGTCTTGGTTGCCTTGTGTAGCAGTTATAAAAAATGGGTACAGTTTTACTGACTGTTGTTCCCACTTTTGTGTCCATTGGTGCCCATAGCTTTATGGTTTGTGTTGCTGGCGTTGTTCCCAGGGGGTGATTGACTCAAAAGCCTGGCTGAGTGAGAGTATTTGGGTATCTCTATTTTTCCTGTTTGTGCCTTGTGGAGAGTGTTGGACGTTTTTTCTGCTTTCTCTACCTTGCAGTACAAACTTTGCAGGTTGGTTACTTGGTCCAGGTTTATGTGTCTCATTACGTGCAACTTGAGAGTATTGTAGTACATGGGGTGGATAGCTGGAGTATCAAAGGCCATATACAAGGGGCATGTAGTCAGAGTTCCTTGTAGGCACAGGAGGGCTCCTTAATGGTTCCAGTCTGGGTTAGGTTCTTTACTTGGAGTTTGATCATAAGTGTGGTGTCTTTTAGCACAAATCTTGCCAAGAAGTCTTGTTTGAAGGTGTCCCAGTCCTTCTCTGTGTGCTCTTCATGCCACTTTTTGCACCAAGTGCTGGCATCATGAGTCAGTCAGATGGAGATCTCTGCAATCCAGAATTGTTATGGGAATTCCATTTGGGCCAGTTTGCTTTGTGCAGATTAGATCCATGCAGCAGCGTTGTCATTGTTGGTCCCAGCAAAGGATTCCAGGGCTGCGCTTTGAAGTCTCTGGGCTGCGTAGGCTGGCATAGTGTTTTTGTTAGTTGCTCAAGGCATAGTAGAGAGAGCCTGGAAAACCCCTTGGGCAGACAGGGCATTGAACACGGGGAGTAGGATCATCATGTCCTGGTAGAAGAAAACCCCATCAGGTATCTCAGCACCAGGTATGTACATTATACAGTCTACGGGGAGGCCAGACATGATTCTATTGAGGATTAGTTGGCCGCGGCAAGTATGGGCAACAGGCAAAATTTTGCAAGATAAGGTAGGATGAAAAACCTAACTGTGCTACCAATGTTGTAACTGTGCTGTTTTAGCAAAGTTACAAGGGGGAAAATGTTTAGAAAATAGATAATATTCTTTATTGAGAGATAGGCATTATATAGTCATTATGAATTGTGGATAGCAGAAACATGATAGCATTGATCACACAGTGGGACAGTGAAGGGGGTGGCTTGATCCTGGTAATGAGTCAAGCACCAAAACAAGGTATCCATCATAAGGGATCATCATTTGTTCATGTTGTTGGATTTGTAAATTTGAGTTGACTTCCTAGTCTGGCTCTGAGTGACTGGATAATTGGATTGTGGGTCACAAACCCGCTTACTCAGAACTTTTCTGGAAGGTTGAGCCTGCTGTTTTGACAAGAAGGACACTGTGACGGTCCACCTGTTTGGTGGTTTTCAGGTGGGGCTAATGTTGTCCAAGTAAAATTTTGGTTGTTTGTTGAAGGTAGAGGCCTAGTAGGGAACAATGGCTACTAGGGAAGGTAAGGCCTAGCTAGTAAGTGAAAAAGACTACTAGGGGCAGATTTTGTCCCCACTCAGCAGAAGATATTGACTGCTGTGGGCTAGGGGTCTTCACCCAGAAGGTAACTGTGGCTGCTTGGGGTGGGGAGTGATCCAGCCTGATGGATAGTGTTTGCTGCTCAGACTGGAGAATGTTTAGACCCTGGCAGGTAACACGGGCTGCCAGGATAGAAGTTTGTGCCAGCATGGTAGTGAACGCCTACCAGGGCTGTAAGTTTTGGACCTCTGGCGGGTAGCACAGGCTGCCAGGGAGAAGAAGAGCTCTGAGGGCTCTACATACCCTGATACACTTACAGGAGGTCTGTGAGCAAGCATTCTACCTAAAGGACTGATAGGGTGTCCTTGTTTATGTCTCTATGGGAGCTTTGGGCAGACCCAGAGGGAGCATTGGAGAGCATGTGTTGGAAATTGCGCCAGTAATGCTATTTCAATCTGGCCTTTGAATAATGATATGTGCAAAGATTTGGTCAGTTTTGCTTTCAACTTCAGGAATTCCTCACCTTCCACAAATGGGTCTGTTCAAATGTCCATCTATTCTGGAATACCATACCTGCCCTTGTCTGATCCTGGTATGAACTCACCCCAACATGACCCCTTCTACCACTCTGTCTACCTAATGAGTGATCATCAACCCTTGTCTACTATTTAAGTAGAATCAACTCTCCTAATAAAGACAAGTTTATCCACATTTATGTTGGCTTTAATATTCTTTAAGATTTTTTCTTTCCTTTTTGCCAAAATGTATTCCTCATCTTGTATCCAAGGAAATTAAGGTACATGCCCTTAATTTTGCCCTGAAGGCCAACCCGAGACTAGCTTCAAACCTCAAATTGTTTGTTATAAAGATTTCCTGCCGTGTCCTCCTGTATATTGTCCCCAGGAGCCAAACATGACAAAATGATGCTCACTACAAGGGCCGCAAGCCCCTTGGTTACCCTGTTCCCACGCGCTTTCTCTGGTCCTTCTCCCTTTGTCTCTGAAGTACATGAATAACCTAAATCTTCTAGTCCTTCTCTAGAAGAAGACATCACCAATGTCCCCTCAACTCCCATGGTACTGGTGCTGTCTCCTGGGCCCGCATGGGCCCCCTTCCAGCTTTCTCTCTCAACTAAAATCAAGCTCATGCTGCCTCCCTCTCTCTCCTCCACTTAGGCACTGTTGCAATGTACACTATCCCTGGTCTCTGTCCCGGGTACACTTCCAAAGACCTGTACTCCTTCCTCTTGGACTTTGGTCTCCCCCCGCACTGATGGAGTCTATGGATACTATTGGTGTATTAGTCAACCAGTTTATCCAAACCGCCCTGGTTCACCATCAACTTGCATTAGGATCCCAGAACCAGAAATAAATTCTGTAGCCACTGCTGTCTCAAACAACCATGCTCAAAATATGGCATATCAAGAATGGTCCCATAGCCTCTTTGTGTGTATTTCAGATAACCAGTGGGACTTGCTAGCCTCCCATAAATACCCAACCTCATCTCTGAATTCCCTTTGCTCCTCACTACCTGGGTATATCATGGATCAACTGTGCAAATTTTATGAGCATCAAGCAATGTGGTATGGTCAAATTGAGGCCGCTCTTCTAAAACATTGTCAGGATTTTGAAACTCTGGTTACCAAACTCAACCAATTTCAGGAGCATATTAATTCTCAACTTGAGATGGTTGGGACTCATGTTGATACCTGGGACTGCCATCTAAAACACCAATACAGACTGGATAAGGCAGCATTGGGCAACACTCTGTATCAAGTACAAAATTACATGTATGATAGAGTAGCATCCATTGAGGTGACTCCTCCCGCTCCTCCTGTTGAGGTCCTGTCTGACTTTGAAGCCCATGTATGGAAAGCCATAGCTGAGCTCAAAGCTACTACTTGACGTCAATTTCCTGTTCAGAACCCTCCTCCAGTAGAACCTATGTCTGACCCTTGCATTGCCTTGCTCACCAACCAAGTAGCTACCTTGCAAGGAGAAATCAAGTATTTGAGACAACACCTCTCTAATCCTGATGATCTTTCCTCTGAGTCTGACAATGAAGAGGAATATGAGTTCACTTGTTCTCCCTCTCATGGCAATCATAGTTGTTGCCCTGGCTTGGAAGGCTAACCCTGGTTCAACTGCGCTCTTGCCTTGGATCAGCTAGCAGAAGTAACAAATGATGTTGCTGATAGGCAGGAAACATTGGAAAAAGAGGTACAAAACCTCTCTTACTTGACTAAGACAATGAATGAACATGTTATCTATTTGGTTTCTCAAACCACTTCCCTGACCACCTGCCTCAATGGGATTGCTGGCACCCTATTGGTGCAACAGATTAAGATTGATGAATTTGGAGCTGACGCCGCTACTGCTAGAGATATCAGTGGGAAAAAACAGCTCTACCTTGGATACCCTAGAGGAGATCCTTTGGATCCTCTGGTCTAGACAGCCTGCTGCTTAATCTGAGTTTGAGGGCAACCCCCACATTAACGTCCTCAACCCAGGTGACAACAGCCAATCCATCTCATTGTCCATTGACCCTAAAAATAAGCCTTCATTCAAACAGATATTTGACCCTAAAACCTCTACCATTGCTGCCTTCCTGACAATTTATGAGATACAATGCGTAGGGCCACTGGTGAACTTAAGAAGGAGCATATTCTTACCTGTCTGCATCCCACATGCCAAGAAGTTGTGGTCCCCAAACTCCCTTCAATTGTCACTTAGGAGGAAATGAAGCGCCTCTTAATTGAGGAATTTGGCGGAGATCTCAGCTTGGAAGTCAATAAGAATACATTCATGCAAATTAACTTTAAGCCCAAGGAGACCCTGGCTGAATTTGCCAATTGTTTCTACATTGAAGGACAACAGTTGATCACCAGTTACTAGTTACCTCCCTGGAAAGCTTACACAGCTTGTTAAAACACTTTGAAGGTGAACCAACTCCTATGTCTGCACTTTAAGGCCCATAAAGCTTCCCTTACTTCAATGAAGAGTATCAAGACCCTCTTGCAAGACAGGCACTTGACCCATGAGGGTACTGTGGTGCGCAAAAATAAGGCCAACAATGCAGGAACCACCTCCTGTACTTTGTGCATTATGACTCTAGGCTCAAGTGGGCAGTCTAAAAGACAAGGGTGTCATAACTGTGGTCAAATAGGACACAACTCACGTCCCTTCACCAACCCTCAAGTAGAGGGTTGCAACCCAATGAAGCAGGCAGGAAAAGAGACGTCAGCTTAGAGGCAGAGACGCTCTCTGCTGACCAATCTCCTCTGGCTCATCCTGATCCCCTGTCTGACAAGGAATCTTCCCCCTTGGCTGGACCAACTATCCTTCACCTGTTCCACAATCTTTCCAGTGATTCTGAACTCAAAGATTCTGACTGCAATGAGTCTGATGGCTATGGTTACTCTGTGCTGGCAGTCCCAGAGACAGTTTCCGTCCCTTACAAGCTGTGTTCTGGGAAAACTACAACTAGAACTTGCCCAACTTTGAGCAAAGCTAAGGCCATAGTGGATCATCCTTACTTATCATAGGCCCATTGTCCCCCTGTCTTGGTAGATTCCTCTGAAGAGGCTTCTGAATTAGCAGAGGCTCTCTTTCAGAATGTGACCATATCTCTCCCCTTGCAGACTGTGTATAAGAAAACCCCTGCCTTAAAATGTATATTAGCTAAATGGGAAAAAGAGCTGGCAGCTGTAAAGGACGTTCTGGCTGTCTTACCCCCCTTTGGGAAAGATACTACTTGTGTGAAAGTATTAATCCAAAAGGTTAAAACCAAAGCCAGTCTGGACACAGGTTCTCCAGTCAACGTGGTATCATCCAAGCTAATGATGAAGCTTAAGCTGGCTCCAGACCTCAACTACACTCAATCATATGGTACTGCTGGCATGGCTCAAACCCAAGCCATTGATGCCTACTCTGCCCTGCCAATGAGGGTTAGGAACTCCTCATCACATTCCCTGCTGTTGTACTAGAAAACAAAAGCTATGATCTCCTGGTTGGCATACAATTCTGCTGCAAATATAATGGGATTGTAAACCTTTGAGATGGATACCTTTTGATCCTAGGGTACAAGGTCCCCTCCTTGTAATACCCAAGTATTGAGGGTAAAGCTTTAGTAACATAAGATGGCAGGTTAGGCAGCTCAAAGCCGTTCACGGCGTAGATAATTGGATATAAGTTGACTGCCTGACGGAAGGCTTTGGCAAGGATGTTGCATTGTCTAAGGCTGACGGCAAGGTACAGTAGCATAGCTGTGGGAATCACATAAGTAGCCAAGGTGGAGGTTGGGTGAGATGACGCCAGAGGTGTCCACGGGTTCAAAACCATTGATTTGAGATGAGTTGGCTCATTGTACAATATCACTTTTGGTCCCTGTGGTTCAGGACCAAACTGAGCATTGGTTGGATGGTGGCATCCTATCCCAAGGTAAGCTGTCAAGAAAGCTGTGATGATGTAGTTCATCTTATGACTTGGGGAGGGGTAATGGGTTTAGTAAGGTTTCTCGCTTAGCCTGGGTAAAGGATTGATTAATGTGATAATATTGAGGAGGATACTCACTCAATGATAGCACAAACTATCATTGTGGGGTTTGTCTTTATTTATACTAGTGGACCTGCAAGGCATGATTATTGGAAGGCATGACATTGGGGAACCAAGAGTCTGAGTTGCATCTGTTATTCCCTTTTCTGGATTGGCTTGGGTGGCTGGCAATTGAGAAGGCTTGGCTGGATCCAAGTTTGCATTGGCATAGTGCAAGTTTGGTCTTCTTAATGCGTCCAAATTCATTTACTGAATTTGGTGCATGATTTTCATTGTTAAAGAGCCTGTTGGGACATTCCCCATTTGTTAGGCTCCCAAATTGGGCAGCAGTTCCTCCCAAGTTTGGCTTTGGGGAAATTGCCTTTCCTGATTTCCTGATCTGGCTATTTCCCAAAGGAGTGGATGGGGACTGGCCTGCTGGCATGGGAGGGCAAAGGCTGGCAGGTGGCTGGCTGGCCCATGGGTGCCTGGTTTGAGGATGGCTTGCAGGTGGGGCTGGCAAGAGTGGTGGGCACCTGTGTTGTGGCAGTGGGCATCTGCTTAAAGGCAGCAAGCACCTGCGTGTTGGCAGCAGGTAACAGCTTTGTGGTGGCAGGCTTCTGCGTGGAGGCAGCAGGGGCCCGCACAGTGGTGGTGGGCATCTGCTTGGTGGCGGCGGGGGCCTGCATGGTAGCAGCAGACGTCTTCTTGGTGGTGGCGGGTGCCTGCAAGTTGATGGCAGGCAACAGCTTGATTATGACAGGATTCTGTGTGTGGACAGTGAGGGCCCACGCGGTGGAGGTGGACGTCTTATTGGTGATGGTGGGTGCCTGCATGCTGGTAGCAGATGACTGCTTGGTTATGGCAGGCTTCTGCATGGTGGCAGTGTGTATCTGCTTTATGGTGGCAGATGTCTGCACGTTGGTGGCAGACATCTGCTTGGTGACAGCAGATGTCTGCATGTGACAGTAGACGTCTGCTTGGTGGTGGCAGGCGCCTTCATGTTGGCAGTGGGTGACAGTTTATTGATTACACAACTGTAAGTGTCAAGAATATTCCTGACACTCCTCCTTCCTGTCCTGCTGAGGAATGTGTGCCTCTTCTTTCCCCTTCAGCTATCATCATCCTGCCTGGCTTGCAAGTGATTATAGACTCTCAGATATTCTATGAACTACCCAAGAAATCATTTCTGGAGCTATATTCACCTGATTCCTTAAGCTGTAGAGAGCCTAGGTTATGCCATGGGATTTTGGACTGGACTCATAAAGAGCCTGGTCAGCTGTTATTAGCTACCTGAATGCCCTACCTATGCAGGTGATCAAGGGCCAGGTTTTTGGGCATGGTGGCATATTAGGTTCAGAGCAAGTGGTGTCCCTATACCCCTTTAGAACGTTTAGTGATTTCAACTTACCTGAAGGAGACTCTCAGGTTCTCTCCCTGTTCACCGCTGCAGACTTCCCTCAGCTGCTGCCCATTCTACAAAAAGATGTTCTGGAACTACTAGACCAGTTTAAGGATATCTTTGCCCCTGGACCCACCAACTATGGTCTATCTAAGGGGGTTGTCTACCAGATAGATACAGGTGATTCCCCACCCTTTTGTGCCAAACCTTACTGCCATAGCAGAGTGGAAGATGCCCAGGTCTCTAAGGAGCTTAAAAAGCTCCTAGATGCTGGGCTCTTAGCTCCCTCTCAGAGCCCTTGGGCCTCTCCATTACTGATCCTTAAAAAGAAGGATGGAGGCCATCACATTGTGATGGATTACCACCGCCTAAACTTGCTTACCAAAAAGGAATCTTACCCTTTGCCTATAATTGATGATGCTCTCAGACAATTAGGAGGATCAAAGTTTTTTTCTGCCATGGATCTAGCATCAGGATACTGGCAGGTCAACTTTTCTTCTGAAGATAGAGAAAAGGCTGTGCTCATCACTTCAGAAGGCCTTTACAAACCAACTCAAATGCCCCCAAGGACTCTGCAACGCTCTGGCTACATTTCAACAGGCTATGGACTCCATCCTATAAGATTTGAAGCTCTTCTGTGTCCTGGTATACCTTGACAATATTAATGTGTTCAGCTTTACCTTCACTGACCATCTGGATTATCTCAACACTGTTTTCATCAAAATTTGAGAGGCAGGCCTGAAACTCAAACCCTCTAAATGCTTCTTCTCCAAGGAACAGCTTGAATTCTTGGGCCATGAGGTCACCCAAACTGGAATTTGCCTCATGAATAATAAGGTAAAAGCCATTGATAAGATGATGCCTCCCACAAATCTCTGGGAGGTCCAAGTATTTCTTGGTATGATGGGGTACTATTGCCAATCCATCCCTGATTTTTCTGAACTAAGCAAACCCCTTGTCCAGCTTCTTTGCAGCGTACCCTTTGAGTGGACTGACAGCCAACAGTAATCCTTTGAAGCGCTGAAAGCCAAGCTCAAAGAGGCTTCCATTCTAGTCTACCCTGATTATAATAAGGAGTTCATCTTGTACACTGACACTAGTGCAGTAGCTGTGGGTGCCATTCTAGCTCAGCTTGATGATGAAGGCATCAACCAACCTGTGATCTATTCTTCACAAGTCCTCAACAAACATGAGAAGAACTATAGTGTCACTGAAAAAGAATGCCTAGCTGTTTTGCATGCTGTAAAACAGTTATGGCACTAAATTTACAAGACTCACTTCATGGTAGTCACAGACCATTAATCCCTTAAGTGGCTGCAGCAATTAAAGGAGACTGAAGGTTGACTAGCCCGCTGGGCCTTACGCCTGCAAGGATAAAATTTCACTGTAGTACATTGTCCTGGTGCACAACATAAGAATGCTGATGGGTTATCAAGGATGCCTATACTAGCTATCCATCCTGCTGAAGCCAATTGCCTATACAAGTTGATTGTGTATCCTGACTCTTGGACCACCGAGCCAGAAGACATTCAACTGGTGCTACAAGCCCTATCCAAGGACACTATAATTTGAGATAGGCAGCTCTTCAAAAAGGTCAACAATGTCTATCTATCCTAAATTTTCCCTAGTATGAGAATAGCCATTATCCTCCAAGCTCTCATTGACACTGGGCATAGAGGTATAGCCAAAACCCATGACTGGTTGTGCAAGAACTTCTACTGGGAAAAATGTGCCTCCTAATCCCTGATGTCCTTGCCTAAAGTCATTCTTGTCAGCTTCAATGACCCTGACCTTCTCAACATTAGTTCAAGCTCATTCCTCCTAAGCATGCCTTCCACACTGTGAGTATTGATGCTGTTGGACCTCTCCCTTGGTCTAGGTCTGGGTGTTGATTCATCTTGGTAGCCGTAGATCATTTAAGTAAATGGGTTGAAGCCAGAGCAGCCAAGGATATAACTGCCAAGACCACTGCTAACTTCTTATTGAAAGATATCTTCTACTGTCATGATTGCCCTCAAATCCTGCTTTCTAACAATGAGACCAGCTTTAATGCCTGCCTCATAATGTCCATTGTGGAAGCTATGGGTACACATCAATTCTTATCTGCACTGTATAATCTATCAACCAACAGGACTGTGGAACAAGCCAATTCCACCCTTGTGTCCATCATGAGGAAGCTTACCCTCTCTGATGCCACTAACTAGGATATGTTCCTCTCTGCTGCTTTCTTTGTGTATAGACTTAGCAGACATTGAGTGGCTAGTCAGTCCCCCTTTGCCATGCTGTATGGACAAGAAGCCACCCCCCCTCAATCTTGGGACCCCGTTGATTGAAGTTGACACCTCTGCCAATCCTGAAGCTCATGTCAAAGACTTGACTAATTGGATCATTGACATCCAAGCTATAGCTTACTCTACTGCTTATAAAGTCAAAGCTTTAGAACTCTCACCCTCCAATGCTTCCAGAGCCTCCTCCCTGAGTACCAAGTAGGTGACCTAGTTCTCTATTATCAAATTGTACTGGAGGTCAGGCCCATAAACTAGACTCCCTCTGGGCAGGACCTTGTGAAGTCATCTACAAGAAGGGTGTCAAGTATACCGTGAAGCTGCTGTCCTCTGGCTGCCCCTTTGCTTGAGTTCACTCAAAATTTATCCACAAATATCAACTCCCTGTGTCCAATCTTGAGGGTGGAGATGTTGGAAATTGCACCATTAATGCTATTTTGATCTGGCCTTCAAAAAATGATATGTGCAAAGATTTGGCTGGTTTTGCTTTCAATTTTGAGAATTCCTCACCTTCTGAAAATGGGTCTGGTTCAATCTCCACCCCTTCTGGATTATCATACCTGCCCTTGACTGATCCTGGTATGACCTCATTCCAACATGACCTCTTCTTCCACTCTGTCTACCTAATTAGTGATCATCAACCCTTGTCTATTATTTAAGTAGAATCATTTATCCTGATAAAGACAAGTTTATCCACATTTCCGTTGGCTTTAGTATTCTTAAAGCTTTTTCCTTTCCTTTTTGCCAAAAGGACTTCCTCATCTTGTATTCCAGGAAATTAAGGTATGTGCCCTTAATTTTGCCCTGAAGGCTAACCCAAGGCTAGCTTTGAACCTCAAATCTTTTGTTATAAAAATTTCCCGCTATGCCCTCATGGATATTGTCCCCAGGAGCTAAACACAACAGCATGGATTTGCTCAGAGGTGTCACCAAGGCGGTTTGCTTGGGGAAGCAGCTGAAGAACATGGTGTGATCAGGCCTCTGGGAAGTAAAGCTGATTACTTTGCGACTGAAAGCCCAGATTTAATCACCTGGGTGAGTAAAAACAACACATAGATATTGAACTATGGTTGAATGGCCTAAGTAGAGTGCCACTTGCAAGGGCCCAGTCAAATGCCAGTTCAATGTAGACTCATGCCTTGGTCTACAGGTTCTGGTAACAGGGACTGAGATAAAGAACCAATGTAGCTCAAAGAATCAGCAGAGAAGACTAGTAAGAAGAGCTGTTTGATCACAGTGAAGACTAGTTGAGGGACTGTTGGTTCATATTGGAGTTTGGAACCAAAAAGGGTTCTTTGTTCAGGTGGAATAAAGGTGGTTCCTAGTGAGGATAATTGGATGGACTGAAAGATCATGATGAAGGAGTAGCTGATCATGATGAAGAAGCTGTTTGAGGAATAAAATGAGCTGTTGGTGGACTAAGATGGACTGATTGCTGGTTAATCTGAAGAGCTGGAAGATGTGGTTGAAGAGCTGGCTGAAGGACCAGAAGATGATGGTGAAGAAATGGTGATATGGAGAAACGAGCTGAGATTTTGCCAAATTGATTTGTCAAGGATAGATGAATTGGGACGTTTTCCTTGGATTTTACAATATTTGTAAATATATGGGGGAAAAGTTGAAGAGGTCCACAAAGAACAGTTTAAATAGTATTCTACTATTTAAATTGGTTCAGGTTGAATGCAGGAAAGACTGGTGCCGGAATAATGGACCTGTTAACGCTTTGGTGCGTGAAGAGTTGTCAATTTGAGAGGTTTAAGCAATGGAAATTGACTTCTTAGTTGGATCACAGTGGAACTTCAGAAATGTCTAGATGTGCGCTCTGCATTTATTGGTTGAGTTCTGGCATGTTTCCTGATGAACATGATTGGTTGGAAGCCAAAAGCTTAAAGTATAAGCAAGGAAATAGTGAATTAATACTTTAAGCTTTTGAGAAAGTAAGTATGCAAGCTTAAGTTATTATTGAAAAAAGTGAGCAGCAATGGTTTAAGCTTTTTAAGAAATTTATTTTGAAGGCAGAACCGTTGGGAAAAGGACACTATAAGATGGTAGCTATCTGGAAAGTTACAGGATCTTTCTGGGTCTTTGACATAGTCTTTTCCAGGTCTTTTAAGTTTCTGCCAAAAGGTTTTTAGAAGCCTTTTTATTGCCAGCAGGAGCTTGGTTGGACTTATACAAGTGAAATAACAAGGCAACTAGATCTATAAAGAGAGCTGAAGCCCAAGATAACAGATCAGGAGCTAAGAATAAGGAGCTGGATCATAAGCGCAGTGCAAGAGTCTAATTCCAAGGCGCAAAAGTCCAAGTTTAAATAGCAGAAGTCCAAGACTAAGGTGCAGGAGTCCAAGATATTGTTGGAGGACTCCAAATATTGACAAGCCCATATTGTTTCCCTGACCCCCCCAGGCCATATAACAGAAGGTTTCTACAGGGATCTTCCTTCTGAAAGTGAATAAAAGCCCATTTCAACCCCTATACATATTTCTGAGATACATTTTCCCTTTCAAGAGAATGACACCCCCTTCCAGCCAGTCCCTGGCTATGACCTAGGACACACTTTGGAGACTGGTGGACAGGAACCCCACAGACGCCTTCATGCACATTGCTTTCAAACCAAAGGAGACTCTAGCTGAATTTGCAGATAGCTTCTACATGGAAGGACAGCAACTGATAATGAGCATACAATTGACAACACACAAAGCTTAAATGGCTTGCGCTCAAGCCCTCAAGGTTAATCAGCTTCTGTGTTTCCACTTTAAGGCTCATAAAGCCATGCTTTCCTCTATGAAGAGCATAAAGACACTATTGCAGAATATGCATCTTACCCATTCTGGAGTGATTGTGCGGGAGAATTGTGCTGCCTCAAACTCTGGTTTGTCTTCATGTGGCTCTTATATCCTCACCATGAACTTGCAGAATCCTCCTTGACGCCAAGGTTGCCATAACTGTGGCCAGATAAGTCACCATTCTTGAGTCTGCACCAATCCTCAGGTTAAAGAAGCTGATCCCAAGGAACATGCAGGAAAAGAACAGTCAACCTAGAGGCAGAGACACTCTCAGTTGATAATTCTTCCTAGTCTTCTTCAAACCCCCCTTCATTGCTGACTCTGAGCCTTCTGACACTGAGGCTCCTCCCATTCTGCTGCTATTCCACAACATCTCTGACAACTCTGGCATAGATAATTCAGATGTGGAGGACCCCAACACCTATGGGTATTCAGTTATTGCTGCCCCCAAAACTATTACAGTCCCTTATAAGTTATGTTATGGGAAAACTACAACAACCGTCAAACTGCTGCCTGAAGCCAAGGAGGTTGCTTCTCGCCTATACCTCACTCAAGATAAGAGGTCCCCTGTGCTTGTAGAGTCATCCAAAGAAGCTGCTGAGGTTGCTGACACTGTATTCAAGAACGTTTAAGTCTTGCTTCCTCTCCAGACTGTCTATAAGGAGTTTCCAGGCTTGAGTTGCATGATCAAAAAATGGGACAAAGAGCCATCAAAAGCCCAGGACATTCTGGACTTCCTCCCTCCCTTTGATTGTACTACCACTTGTGTGGAAATATCCATCCATAAGGTCAAAATTAAGGCTGTCTTAGACACTGTATTTTCTGTTAATCTTGTCTCCTTGAAGCTTGTCAAGAAGCTCAAGCTTGCCCTTAACCTTAACTATTACTGGTTGTATGGTACAGCTGGGCTATCCATGACTTGTGCTATAGGGGCTTATTCTGCTCTTCCCATGCAGTTTGACAAGCTGCTCTTGGCTGAGCCTGCTGTTGTCTTGTAGAATGAGAGTTATGACCTCCTAGTTGGTACTCAATTCCTTAGGGAATACAATGGGATCATCAACTTGAAGGATGACTACCTCTCTATCCTAGGGTACATAGTCCCTCTGTTCTTTGAAGACCCTTTTAAAGTCCCCAGGAGGCGCCTCAAGACATGTGCTTTAGAATATCCCACTGGTGTTTTCACCCTAAAATACTGTACCCACTCATCCAACATGAAGTGTCCTCCTATAGCTTGCCCTGCATCTGAGGGGATTCCTCTCCTGGCTACTTCCACTTTAACCATTCCCCCTGGATCTCAAGCTATCCTAGACTCTTAAATATCATATGAGTTGCCTGAGTGCATGTTCCTAGAGTTATACTCCCCTCCCTTGCTTGTGCGCAACAAATCCTACCTCTTCCCAGGAATCTTGGGTGTCTCTCATAAAGACCCTGTTCAATTGCTGGTTGCCAACTTAACTGCTCTCCCCATACATGCGTCTAGAGGGCAGGTTGTTGGCTATGCCAAGTTGTTGAATTCTCCTGATGTTCTATTGCTACATCCCTTTGGTACATTTCAGGATTTTAATCTACCTGAAGATGAGCCCCAAATCCTATCCCTGTTCACTGCACAATATTTCTTGCAACTATCCCTGGCTCAACAGAAGGAGGTGCTTGATTTTCTAGATCAGCTTTCAGATATCTTTGCTAAGGATAGCACTGATTACAGTCTAGCCAAAGGCTTTATTCACCAGATTGATACTGGTGACACTCCCCCCTTCTGTGCTAAAACATATTGTTGCAATTGCGTGGAGGACACTCAGGTGTCTAAAGAGCTCAAGCAGCTATTAGACGCTGGGCTACTGGCTCCTTCCCAAAGCCCATGGGCCTTCCCCTTGCTCATATTGAATAAGAATGATGGAGGTCATTTTATTGTGATAGATTACCGACAATTGAGCTCCTTAACCAAAAAGAATTCTTATCCCTTACCACACATTGATGATGCTCTCTGCTGCCTTGGGGGCTCCAAATTCTTCTCTGCTATGGATCTAGCTTCTGGGTACTGGCAGGTTGATCTATCTCCCAAGGATAGACAGAAGGCTGCACTTATCACTTCTGAAGGACTATTTGAGCCTACACACATGCCACAAGGGCTCTGCAATACCCTGGCTACTTTCCAACAAGCTATGGACTCCATCCTCCATGATTTGAAGCTCTCATGTGTCCTAGTGTATTTAGATGATATAATATTCTTCAGTGCTACCTTTAACTATCACTTGGCGCACCTTAAGGAAGTGTTAATAAAGATTCAAGAGGCTGGACTTAAGTTAAAACCATCCAAGTGTGCTTTCTTCAAGGAACGCCTTGAATTCTTGGGTCATTAGGTGACCCAGATGGGAATTTGCCCCATGACCAAGAAAGTTAAGGCCATTGACAAAATGCTTCCACCCACCAATCTTCAAGAAGTTCAAGTATTTCTTGTTATGATGGGGTACTATTGACAATTCATCCCTTATTTTGCTGAACTAAGAAAACCCCTTGTCCAGCTCCTTTGCAATGTACCCTTTGAGTGGACTGACAGCCAACAGTAATCCTTTGAGACCCTTAAAAAACTCAAAGAGGCTCCTGTCCTAGTGTATCCTGACTACAACAAGGAATTTATCCTTTAAACTGATGCTAGTGACCTGGCTATTGGAGCCATCTTGGTCCAAGTAGATGATAAGAGTGTGAATCATCCTGTAGCTTATACTTCTCAAGTCCTTAACAAGCATGAGAATAATTATAGTGTCACAGAGAAAGAATTTCTTGTTGTATTGCATGCCATCAAGAAGTTATGCCATTACATGTATGGCACCCATTTCACAGTGGTCACTGACCACGCTTTTCTTAAGTGGTTACAACAGCTTAAGGAACCAGACAGATGACTAGCTAGATGGGCTCTTTGCCTGAAGGGCTACACTTTACTGTGCTATATTGTCCTGTGATTCAACATCAGAACACTGATGGATTGTCCAGAATGCCTATCCTCACTCTAAATCCTGTTGAGGCTGATTGGCTGTATGAACTAATTTGATATCCTTACTCTTGGGAGAACAAGAAGGAGGAAGTTCAAGCTTCCCTATCCAAGCTATCTGAAGACACACTCATTTGTGACAATCAGCTCTTCAAGAAGCTACAAGATCAATACCTACCTTATTTACAGCCTAGCCTTTGCTTTTTGCTGGTGCTTCAAGCTCATAAGGAGATGGGACATGGAGGCACTGCCAAGACCTATGACTGACTCCAGAAAAACTATTTCTTGGAAAACCTTTTCCTGCTGATTCTGGATGTCATTGCTAGTTGCCACAATTGTCAGCTTCAATGACCTCAAGCTGCCTCTCACAAGTTCAAGCTAGCCCCCCCTCAACATGCATTTCATACTGTCAGCATTGATGCTGTGGGGCCTCTCCCCTGCTCCTGCTCTGGTTGCCACTTTATCCCAATTGCTGTTGATCATTTTAGCAAGTGGGTAGAGGCACACCCTACTAAAGACATCACTGCAAAGACAACCGCCACCTTTCTACTAAAGGATGTATTCTTTTGGCATGGTTGTCCTCAAGTGTTGCTATCTGTCAGGGAGCCAGTCATAGGTAGAGGCATTTGGCAGCTTGGGGTGAGGTGCGGCCAAGTTGGCAGGTAAGGCCCACCATATAATGGGTGCTAACTTGATAATGTAAGAGATGGATTGCCCAAGCAAGGACCAGGGTCCGGAGTTGGGGACTAGGAATCCACCAACCCTGTCAAAGTAATATAGAGTACTCCAAACAGTTGGTAGAGGTGGTCCTGGCAGCGGCAGGGGGTTCCAGTGGGCAGTCTGGTCTAGGGGTTAAGGGCAGAGTCATGAGAACAAAGTATGCTGGTAGGTAGTTATACTTGTCTTTGAACAATAAGGGCGGTATCTTGATCCTTTTTCCTTTGCGTCCTACGTAGTTGGTACTTCTAGCCCTTTCCAAGGGGTCAGCAATGAGAATAATTTCCAAGTCATACTCTGAATAGGCCGGGTTGGGAGGTATTCAGTAAAGTGCACAGGTCCAAAGGGGGATCCTGGGGGACGGTATAATGCCTGGGGCAATTTGGCAGGTTGGTCTCTGGAGGGGCGGCGGCCTGGTAGTCTACTTGGCTGGAATTAAGATGGAAGATCACTAATAATAGATAAGGTAAGATTTGTTTGAACCAAAGGTTCATAAAACTTTATTATCAAAAAGGACAATGTGGTCTTCATCATAACGCTGGGATTTTTATACCATGGGATTTCACTTCTTCAATTTTTGCAGGGTTCAGGTTTGCAGGCAAGGCACTGGTGGGGAATGGATCTTGGCTCAGAGTCTTGAGGGCGGCAGATCCAGGTTGTGCTTGCTCTGGTGAATAGAAGCAACAATGCTTCATTCCGCCGCTACTGTTTGCTATGTCACCCAAGTAGTTCAATTGTACTACCCATTCTGGATGGAAGGCTGGCAGTTGCTGGCGGTCATTGGCAGAGTTAATAGTAGGTTTTATTTTAACCTCCTTAAGGCAAGCTACAACCTCTGCATAGGTCCAGATCTTTGGTGGCTCAAGGTTGGCATCAATCTGGTGATCATTTGGGGAATTGTCCTTGGGGGACTGGCAGGTCTTGGAGTAACTCGTCAACTTGGTTTTGCAATTTAACAAGTGGGCGGTTTCCTGTCCACTTTTTGTGACTTGAGTAGTCTTTGGAGGGTCAGGGTTTGATTCCAGGGTTTCCAATATTGGTTTCAAAACTCCAGTATTGGAGTTGGGCAGGTTGGCAGTAGGTCCTTCCCCAACCTCTGTTAGCCAGGTTACATCTCCTTTGCAGGTATGGGTCTTCATTGACACCAGTTTGGCAGCAGACTAGCAACTATTCAGGGAATCCTCTGTAGCAGGCCGGTGGATTGCAGGGTAATTTAAAAATTTGAGCCTGTGATTTAACAGATTGGCAGGTCTTGGTCTGTCCTGGAGGGTTTGATCTGCCTTCAGGGAATTGGGGTTTGACTCTTGGGGTTTCAATACAAGTATTGAAATGGCATTCATGACACTATCTGATAATTGGACTAACTTCAACGCCAAGTTGGTAACCTCTGTTGTTGAGGCCTTAGGATCACACCAGTCTTTCTCTAACCCCTATAATCCTTCTAATAATGGGGCAGTTGAGCATGAAAACTTGACACTGGTTTCTATCATGAGGAAACTCACTTACTCTGACACTGCAAACTGGGATTTATACTTACCTGCTGCTCTCTTTGATTATTGCCTTAGCAAACATTGTGTCACCAGGTACTCCCCCTTTGCTATGCTGTATGGGCGTGAGGCCACCACTCTGTTGCTCCTGGGGGCCCCTGTTCTCCTCTGATAAGGCTATGAACCATGATGACCATATCAAAGATCTAGTCAACCACATCATCAATATACAAGCTACTGTCTACATGTCCGTGTATAAGATCAAGGTACTTGAACTCTCTTCTGACAATGCTGGACACTCTCCCTTGCTTGAGTTCAACATTGATGACCACATTCTCTACTATCAGAATAGAGTAGGGGGACGCACTCAAAAGTTAGATACATTGTGGGTTGGACCTTTGGAAGTAACCTTCAAAAGAGGATCTGAATACACTGTGAAACTCCTCTCTAGTGATCAACTGCTTGCCTGCGTTCATGCCAAGTTCCTCTGCAAGTACTACCCCCTAAGGCCAATCTAGAGGGTGGCAATTTTGTGAATGCTGCCATTCACCATGTTTTGATTTTGCCTTTGATGGGTATTTTTGAGGTCAAAACTCACGCTTTTGCTTTTGCCCCTCAAAATGAGTCTGGTTCTGAATTGGGGAATTCAACTGTTTGGGTTCTTGATCCTGCGCAACTCACTTGCCCCACTCATGCTTGTGGCAAATTGATCCTACTGTCCTAGTACTGTTTTGTGGTATTGCCAACCACTATATATTTTATTTCATGTTAACCAATAAAGTTTAAGTTCTATTCACATTTTTGTCTTTGTGTCTCCACGTACTTTGGTGCCTCTGTAGCCACGTCTAGTATATATATTCAATAAGGGCCACAAGGTAATTGCATAGCCTTCCCTGTAATTCTAGCTGAGACTTAGTACAAATCCAATCCTAAGGTTAGGATTCCCCGTTGTGTATCTGTGCTGCGCCTCAGATCACAACAAAGCCTGAAGATGATGATGCAGAGGAAGTCCCAATCACAACACCAGCTTGGTTAAACCATACCCAGTTCAACCTGAATAGCTTCCTATTCCTTGTTCAATTAGTTAGTTTGGCTGCTGCAATATAAGGTCTTGCCTAATAGGGTGAAAGATTATATACTATACTGTGCAAAGCATTCAGATTTAGGTTTAAAAGATAAAGAAAAGTGGGTACAGTTTGTAAAAGTACCTTTAGTAGACTTTCTAAAACTTATGGTTAGACACAAAAGGTGTCATTGAGTTAACTAAACCTAAGCAAACTACATATAATAATGTATTGAATAAAGTTTTTTTGTTACTAAAGGGATATCTACGTTGGGATATTCCCCGTGAGCATATCCTACATAAAATTATTTAGACTATCCCTAATATTAAAGAATGGTGACAACAAGCTAATTTCTTGTTGTCTAGCTATCCCCATTCTAATTAATCTATATATTTAGACTCTAATAAATCTAGAAGCAAATTGAGACCTAATAAATTTTGTAGTTTACTATAAGCCTAAATTTAAGAGAGATAAGATCCTAAGTTAATTTTGAAGCTAAAATTGAATATTGAGAAAAGAAAAGGAAAATATTGAAGTAAAAAAACCTGTAATAGTAATTGGGGTAAAGCAGTTAGAATTTCAGCTTAAAGGCTTACTCTTCTAGTGTCTTTATTTATATAGGCACAAAAACCAAGTTCTGGGGAAGATCTTCAGCTGATGGAAGGGAGTTTCTTGGCAGTTGGGATTTTTAAAAAAAAGGAGAGATACATGGTGGTATGAGAATACCGCTGGTAAACTGCAGCCAAGATCTGCATACTGCAGGCAGAGAAGATGACAGTTGTGTAAGCAACAGAAAATATAAGTAAAAATCCTATTTTAAATTATGAATTATATATAAGAGTAAAAAAAATGTGTGTAAGCACGCAAAAGCAAAAGTGAATCCAAAGAGAAGAGCAAACCCAAAGTGAGGAGCAAAAACCAAGGTAACTATTTGATTAAAAATAACTAATAAATTTTCGATTTAACTTAAGTTCAAACTCAAACTTAAAGTTGCTTTAAAGCCTGCCCTTTAGGGCAGGGCACAATATGCAAGTTGCATTCTGCAGTCTTCTTGGCAGCAGCCAGACCAAAGCAACCAACCAGAGAGTAGCCACAAGGTAAACCTTTCATCCTAAATTCCACCTCACATTATTCCACATCTCCAATCCAAATTTCAAGCATTTATTAAATAGTATTGGGGGTTTCCCCAGAGCTCTAACAACTTCAATTTCTTGAATTCAATAAATTTGGATTTCTATATTCTTTACTTTGCTAAATTGGTAGTTCTAAATTTAACCCAATTCAGATGTAGTGGAAGCAGAAATTCATTATGCCTTTCTTCTGTCTCTCTTTCTGGTTTCCCTTCAATGAATGTCACCAATTTGACTCAAATATCTGGGTCAAGGACACCACCAAGACTTCAGCTTGGGACTATCTTTACACCAAGCATCAAATTCTGCCTACTTGTGATAAGGTGCCACCTCCTCCTTTACCTCCTCCAGTAATCTGCCCAGGAGCGCCTTGATATGTGTTATCCTATGTTACAGTATATTATAGTTTGACTCATTTTTCTCCTTTCTTGGGTTCATGTAAACTGTGGGGCTATTTGTTGAATACATTAATAATTGAAATTCCTGT
Source organism: Entomophthora muscae (assembly GCA_014839935.2). Taxonomy (NCBI): domain Eukaryota; kingdom Fungi; phylum Entomophthoromycota; class Entomophthoromycetes; order Entomophthorales; family Entomophthoraceae; genus Entomophthora; species Entomophthora muscae. The sequence continues at coordinate 62,905 of QTSX02000757.1, read as the reverse complement.
AGGATTATCTCTGGTGGGTTTTCATCCCACTGCTCTTTTACATTACTTAGGGTCCTTTCTTCCTCAGGAGTAGATCCCTGACAACAGAGGAGGGAATAATCTCAGTTGCAGCATTAGCTTTGCCTGTCAGAGCCCAGAAAGCCCTGGGCAACCAGCTGGCCTTCTTAGAGGCAAAACTACCCGCAACCTGGAAACCCTCACAAATTGTCTCTCAGAGCAAGAAATCCCCTTTCAATTAAAAAATGGCCCGGGATTTGAGAGGCACACAAGCTTCAAATTCCTGGCTTCAATTCCATTAACAATTTCAGCCATCTTAATTATCAGGAAACAGGACATTGGGAGTGTGATTGTTTGATTTCACAATTGGGCTATCAGGGATCCACTCATTGGTAAGTCTCTCTCCAATAGAATAAAGTAGAGCTCCCAAGTTGAATTTGACTAGAGTGTACCCTACTGGAATCCCTATCATTAACATGTGCAAGAGGTGACCAAATAAGCAAAATCTCCCTAGGAAGGGAGTGAAATAATTTAACAGATAATAGATGCTGGTATACACCAAAGCCAACCAGGGGGCCTTGGGGTGAATAATGGAAGGAAATTGAGCTGTTTCTACATATGGGGCATGGCAGCAATGTGGTCCAAAACAATACCAGATGGAAACATTTGACTTATTGGTGGGGGTAGGTTCAGGACTTTCAAAATTCATGTTGGCTTGCCCATAACTAATCAACACAAAAAAGGCCCAAATCCAGAGGATGGGCTTCATGTTGCTGAAGGTGGACCTTTTGAATCTACCAATTAAGTTTTAGAAGTTTGAAAATATAGATTTATTGGGTTTGATAGAAATAAGAAATTGTTAGGGCAATTGGCTTGGGAAGAAAAGCTCAGTATAAATACTGAGTGAAAATGTGGAGATAGTCAGAGTGGTTACCAGAGGCTACTGCAAGAGCTGATTGTGAAGTATTGTCTTTCAGAACTGCAGCAAGCTGCAGCCTTAAAAGCAAGAAGCAGTAAGGCTTGGTGGTGCTTTCAGGGTGCATTTGGTCTGGTGGTTATGTGTTTGGGAGGATTTCTTATTGGGATGAGGATTATTTCCTTGGCTTGGATAATTTTTTGGCTTCTGGTTGGTTGTTCAAGATGGCAGGAGGCGCAGCAGAGTTGTTTGTGGCTTTTTGGAGGCTTTGATTGGTTAATTCAAACGCTGGGATATTTTTGGTTGTTTTAGAATTTATATAGTTTTCCTTGGTTTTGTCTTTCCTGTTGCTCTTGTAGTCCTTACCATTGCTTGAACCTAAAATTCTTGGTTTTAAACTAGGTTTTATACAGATTGAAAAGTTTTCAAAACTGTTTTCACATTTGGTTTTGTTTTTAGAGTGATTAAGTAAAATGCATTTATGACAGTCCACGTGTTTAGTGGTTTGCAGGGGGGGCTAATGTTGGCCAAGTAAAAGTTTAGTTGTTTATTGCAGGTAGAGGCCTAGTAGGGAATGATGGCTACTAAGGACGGTAAGGCCTATCTAGTAGGTGTAAAGACTACTAGAGGCAGATGGTGCCTCCACCCCACAGAAGATATTGGCTGCTGTGGGCTAGAGTTCTTCACCTAGCAGGGAACAGTGGCTGCAAAAGGGTGAATAATGTGATAGATAGCAGGGAACTTTGTCAGTTTGAGGTGGAGAAGGTTTTGGACCCCTGGCAGGTAGTGTGGGCTACCAGGGAGGGGAGGAGCTCTGGGGGCTCTACATACTCTGATACGCTTGCAGGAGGTCTGTGAGCAAGCATCCTACCTAACAGACTGGTAGGGTGTCCTCATTTATGTCCCCATGGGAACTTTGGGGGGAACCCAAAGTGAGCATTGGAGGTCATGAATTTGCTCAGAGATGTCATCAAGGCGGTTTTCTTGGGGAAGCAAGCTGCAGAACTTGGTGTGATCAGGCCTCTGGGAAGTAGAGCTGATTACTCTGCAACTGAAAGCCCAGACTTAATCAACTGGGTGAGTAAAAACAACAACATAGGCTTTAAGGATCTATGGTTGGATGGCCTAAATGGAATGCCACTTGCAGGGCCCAGTCAAACGCCAGTTCAATGTAGACTCATGCCTGGGTCTACAAGTTCTGGTAACAGGGACTGAGATAAAGAACCAAGGTGGTTCACAGAATCAGCAGAGGAGACTAGTGAGAGGAACTGTTTGATCACAGAGAAGGCTAGTTGAAGGACTGTTGGTTCATATTAAAGTTTGGAGCCAAAATGATTCATTGTGCAGGTGGAACCAAGATGGTTCCTGGTGAGGGTAAGTGGAAGGGCTCAAAGATCATGATGCAGAAGTAGCTGTTCATGATAAAGGAGTAGTCAGAGGACTAATAGGCCGTTTAAAGACTGAAAAGGGAGCTGTTATTTGAACTAAGATGGTATGTTTTCTGGTTAAGCTTAAGAGCTAGAAGATGTGGTTGAAGAGCTGGCTGAAGAACCCAAAGAGGATGGTGAAGAACTAGTGTTCCGGAGAAATGAGCCAAGATTTTGCTGAATTGATTTGCCAAGGTGATAAAATGTGGAATGTTTTGCCTTGATTTAGTAGTAAACTCAAGAAGGAATGTGGATAGAAGTGTAGGTAAGATATTTATTTATTAAGTTCCTAGGATAGGTGAAGGTATGTTGCTATAAGAGCTGGATACAAAGTTGTTTTGGTGGGACAGTTTCCTTGGGTTTTACAATATTTGTAAGTATATGGGCAAAATGTTGAAGAGGTCCACAAAGAACAGTTTAAATAGTATTCTACTATTTAAATTGGTTCAGGTTGAATGCAGGAAAGACTGGTGCCGGAATAATGGACTGGTTAAAGCTTTGGTGCATAAAGAGTTGTCAATTTGAGCAGTTTGAGCAATGGAAATTGATTTCTTAGTTAGATCCTGGTGGAACTTCAGAAATGGTCTATTTCTGCGCTCTGCATTCATTGGTTGAGTTCTGGCAGGTTTCCTGATAGAAATGATTGGTTGAAATCCAAAAGCTTAAAGTATAAGCAAGGAAATAGTGAATTAATACTTTAAGCTTTTGAGAAAGTAAGTATGTAAGCTTAAGTTATTATAGGAAAAAGTGAGCAGCAATGGTTTAAGCCTCTGAAGAAAACCATTTTGAAGGCAGAACCGTCAGGAAAAGGACACTATAAGAAGGTGGCTGGCTGGAAAGTTACTGGGTCTTTTTTGAGGTCTTTTTGGAAGTCTTTCTGGGTCTTTGATAGGATCTTTCTGAGGCCTTTTGAGTTTCTGCCAAGAGGTTTTTGGAAGCCTTTTGATCACCAGCAGGAGCTTGATTGGACTGATACAAGTGGAATACCAAGGCCACTAAAGATATACAAAGAGCTGAAGCCCAAGAAAAAGGAGCTGGATCCTAAGTGTGGCGCAGAAGTCTTATTCTAAGGCGCTGGAGTCCAAGTTTAAGAAGCAGGAGTCCAAGTCTAAGGAACAGAAGTCCAAGGCTAAGGTGCAGAAGTCTAAGACCAATTACAAGGAGTCCAAGATATTATTGGAGGACTCCAATTATTGGCAAATCCATATTGTTTCCTTGACCCCCCAGGCCAGCAACCGCCAGAATTAACTCATTTTGCAAATCGACTTACTGAATGTCAACAATTTGTTGACATTCAGTAAGTTGACATTATTTTAGTATTTATCCGCTGGAATTGGGCATTTCCAAAACTAAGCTAATTTTTTATAGTGAATTATTAAGTCAGAATTACAAAATTAAAAAGGAACAGACATAATGTTGACACCATTTAAACAAAGGCTTAATTTTAAGCCAAAAACTAATATAATTTACTATGAAAATTTAAGTTTATTTGTACTTTTACATTAAGGTTGACTCCAGTAAGTAATATCTGGATATTGACCCCAAATAAGAATCCATGAGTTTCTTAATAAATTATATAATATTCTAAAAATAACTATTTTTTATATTTCATACTACTGTTTTTATTAAATAAATAATAAGATAAGCATTGAACAAAGACATATGCCAACTTTCAGAGCATTCTTTGTATTATTTAGATATTTACTGTTATTTTAAACTCACTGGATAAACTATAGCTTATTTCCAGAAGTCCACTTAAGCCAAAACGCATATGTTGTAACTAGAAGTTATATATGTAACTATAATGTTGACTTTGTGTCAAATCAATGTGTTGCCTAAATTTCAACAAAGGGGTTCAGTTAAGCAAACAAAGTGACATAATTTAAGCAAGATTTAATAGGAGAGTTGTTATAAAAGAACACTGACTGCCTGAATGTCAACACCTTCACTTTTTTATTAGTAAAACACTGCCGCTTAACAAAAAGCACACATACAATGGTATGGTAATTCAGGCCAAAGTACCCAGGGCTGTACTTTAGACTTCCCTCTACAATCCCTATTATTTAGTTTTCATAAGTTACATATGCAAATCTTTAAATTTTTTAAATTTAAAAATAATCAATTTTGGACTTAAAAAGCCAACTCAAGAAAATCTTAACCAAGCTTTATAAGTGATTTACATAGTGTTTTTCCACTTTAATGCTGACTGTCAGTATGTTGACGTCAAAATTAAAGCGTTTTTTTATGCTGACAAACTAAAATAAATATTTTCGACTATTGTGAATACCAGAATGTCAACTTTTTATTTAAACATGGGTTTTTTTCTATTCTTTACTAATAAACTAGCTCTAAAATTACTTTCTATACTTCTATAAACTATTTACTTAATAATTAAATTTAAAACAAATGATTATTATTTAATTTTATTCATGTCTCACATGATTATTCTTACTTTATGAACTCTACTCTAATTATTGTAGGACAAATCTTCCAAGAAGCCACAAAAGAACCCCAAGTCAACCAAGAAAGTACCTAAAGCCTCTGGAAAGGCCCAAATTCCCTACCCCAACAAAAAAACAGCCTAAGAGCCCTCAACAAAACAGAAGATAAAGGAGAAGACCCCAGACCCTGAAAGAAAAGAGCCCTCCCTTGCCCCCTCCTCTTCTCCAAGCTGATACCAATCAGAAGGAGATGAGGTTCCACTAAACAAGCAAGGAAGAAAGAAGATACCTAAGAGTCCAGAACCCCATTCAAGCCCAGATGAATCAAGATCAAAGGAAACAAGCCCCAAGGAATCAAGCTCATCCCAGTCCAGAAAGCGCAAGAATCCAACTCCAGATAATTCCCCTTCACCGCCCAATAGATCTGCACCTTCATCCTCCTCATCAAGTATCAATAAAGAAGATCCTGATGATTACCTGTCTGACTATCATCAAGAAACAATTGGCCCATGGGATCTCCTAAAGGTTCACAATATATGTAACGTCAAAGGAGAGTTTAAGCTCCCAAAGAAGTTCCCTCAGTTTTTCCCTCTAATGTCTGTCAAAGGAGGTGCAAGTTTAGTCTGTGATGGCTATGTTTTCAATTGCAACAATCAAAAGAGAGCAGGAAGAAGCAATCATTATGTATTTGAAGATAGAAGCTGCGCTGCCAGGATCAATACAGAAGGATGGGATAAAGTCACTAGTGAAAAAGGAGAGCACACATGCAATGCTCCAATCAATCTTATCAAAAAGCTTCTAAAGTGGTACCTCTACCAAATGGTCCCAGTCTCCAAAGATTTCAAGGCTTCTGATTTGGAAGTTAAGGCCATCACACACCTAAGTAATGAGAACCTGAAGCTCATCCCTGACCACGACCAGTTAGTAAAGTACATATGTGACAAATGCTGTGATCTATTCCCCCATAAGAAATCTGCCATGGTCCAAGGAGAGTTAGTCTTGACAGAGGAGTTAAAGATGTTCAATGGTGATGAGGTATTCATTTTACATGATGATGGGCCTACAGCAGAGTCAAGAATTATATGCTATGCTACACAACAGAACCTAGAGCAGTTGAGGGATTCAGACACTTGGTTATGTAACAGTACCTTTGCAGTATGCCCCCGCCTTTTTTACCTGCTATGGGTTGTAAATTCCCTTATTGAAGGCAAGGTGCTCCCATTTGCCTAATTTCTGCTTCCTATGGCAACAGAAGAGATCTACATAAGGGCCTTTAAAATCCTTCAGGAGGGCATCAAAGCCCTACCCAGTAATAGAAAGAGTCTCCTGGCCATAACACTAGAGCCAATCCAGATGATGATGAAAAGGATGAAGACACTCTTGCTGCAGAAAAAGAATCTCAAGATAAAGCACTTAGACCCTCAACTATAATTATGGACTATGAAACTTCTCAGTATAACTCTTTTGTAAACACCTTTGATGGAGAGGTCCAGGGGTGTTTTTTCCATCATCAACAGGCTTTCAACAGGCAACTAAAGGGTCTACCTGAGCTCAGCAAGCTCCACCGTCTAGATACATCAGGAAAGTGCAAGTTCTTAATTCAGCAGTTTTTAGCACTATCCTTTGTAAAGCTAGAGAATACTGAATAAGCCTTTGAACTCCTATGCCAGGATCCATATGCCAAGAAACATGATGGTGCCTTCTACCCTTTCATTGAATATTATGAACCACAGTGGATTGGACGTAAGGTCACTAAGCGCCGGAGCAAGCCCAGAGCCAAAGCCAACTGAAACTGCTACCAGGCAGTTCTTAAGAATGAGATGAAAACTACTTCATCTTTGGAGGGCTGGCATAAGCATATCAAGTCCTCCTTTGGAATCAAGCCCAGATACAACACCTTCTATGAGCACCTCAAAGTCCAATAGGGGAAGACTGTTGCATCCATCAGAGATATTGAGAACTGCCCATCCAAGAAGAAGAGAACCACCAAAGAGAAAAAATATCAAGAGAGGATCAAGGAAGTTGTCAAGGCCAAATATAAGCTTTCAGAGATTGGGGAATACATCAAGAAGATTGCCACAGTTTTTAATGGCAACCAGGTGATCACAGTCTAGCTTTCAATTAAATTTATTGAGTATTGTCTAATTTTTTATATAGTTCTTGTATATTAAGTATAATATTTTTAAATAAATAGTTATTCTAAATAACTTATTAATAATTTATGGTACTTTTTTTATAAAATCATTGATTTTCTATTGATAGTTTGATGCTTTAGACTGTATTACATGACCTATATTGGTATTTTACTAGTAAATTATATGTTTTTTGTAGTTTTCAATATAGAAAAAACTTTATATTACTATTTATGATTATTATATTTTTTTATAATATGTAAATTTTTATGTAGTATCTTTTTGTGTATTAGATTTTTTTGTTTCTTATAAGTGGAAAAAAATTTATTATAGTAAAGATAGCTAATTTCATAGTAAAATAAAATAAAAGTGTATTTTTATGAATTTTTTTAATTGTCATGTATAATTTTTTATGAACTTTTTAAAATCTATATTGTCACATTACCCTAAAAAATATCTTGAAGCTTAATTTTTATTAAGTAAAATGTTCAGGAAAAAGGTTTCTGCTTATCAAAAAAGTGTCTACATTTAGTAGTCTGCATAAGTTAAAACTTAATTCTGACTTTTCAATGCTGTTGAAATTAAAGTATTTTTAATTCTGATTATTGACATATAGTAAGTTGACTTTCAGAATGATTTAATTCTGGAAGTTGCCCCCAGGCCATATACCAGAAGGTTTCTAAGGGGATCTTCCTTCTGAGAGTGAATAAAAGCCCATTTTGACCCCTATACATATTTCTGAGATACAATTTCCCTTACTAGAAAATGACAATCCCTTCCAGCTGGTCCCTGGATATGATCCAGGACAAACTTTGGGGACTGGTGGACAGGAACCCCACAGTATTCATTTTTAAATGTTGAATGCAGATTAAAATGCTCATTGTTGACTATGTACAAGGCTAAGATTTTAGACCTTAAATCAGTGTAAAGGTTATCTCCCAAATCTTTGGTGCCAGTCTCAATTTCACTATACTTGGGTGTATAAGGAATGCAGTTCCTTACATGGGTGCTTGATTGCTCACAGGTTCTATTAATAGCAGTGGCACCTTAGCTTGCTGCAGCCAAGCAAGGTTCCTGTTATACCAACCAATGAGCATCAACCACCAGGCCCAAGTACGCAAATCCCAGTCAAAATTGTAAGTTTAACTGAAATTGATGCCATCAGTTCTCTGGTGGCACAAAAGGCCACAAAACTACCAGTAAGTATAAGTAGTGAGAAAGAGAAGCCCTCCTCACTGTTGAAATCTTAAATAAAACAATTTTATGCCCAGAAATCATTATTTTCTTGCAAAAACTATCTACTTTTGCACCAATATAACTATTATGTTCACATTTATTTGTAACTCCACTACACTTTACAACCTCACGTATCTTCTCCCTCCTGGCCACCAATAGTGATCATTTTGCCCTCCATGCTGGAGATTCCTCCTACTCCCCCCTTCCAACTGTGCCTCCTGCCCAGGACTTCAGTAAGTTGGGGTTTTTCTATATCACAGCATTGGGGGTGGCCAACCAGGTTGTGCCTCATACTGGGAGTTGGTGTTCCCTAGCTACTGCAGTCAACTATCTGGTGTCAGGAATATTCCTGGCACTTATAGTTGTGTAATCAATAAACTTTCACCCACTGCCAACATGAAGGCGCCTGCTGCCACCAAGCAGATGTCCGCCATCAACGTGCAGACATCCATCACCACTGCGCGGACCACCGCTGCCACCACGCAGAATCCTGTCACAACCAAGCTGTTGCCCGCTGTCAACTTGCAGGCACCTGCCGCCACCACGCAGAAGCCTGTCACAACCAAGCCGTTGCCTGCCGTTAACTTGCAGGCACCCGCTACCACCAAGCAGATGTCCGCTGCTGCCAAGCAGATACACACCACCACCACACAGAAGCCCGCCACCACCAAGCTGTTGCCCGCTGCCAACACGCAGACACTTGCTGCCATTAAGAAGATGCCCACTGCCACTGCACAGGCGCCCACCACTCTTGCCAGCCCCACCTGCAAGCCTTTGCCCTCCCATGCCAGCAGGCCAGTCCCCATCCACTCATTTGGGAAATAGCCAGATTGGGAAATCAGGAAAGGCAATTTCCTCAAAGCCAAACTTGGGAGGAACTGCTGCTCAATTTGGGAGCCTACCAAATGGGTAATGGACTGACAGGCTATCCAACAATGGAAATCATGCACCAAATTCAGTAAATTAATTTGGATGCATGAAGAAGACCAAACTTTCACTATGCCAATGAAAACTTGGATCCAGCCAAGCCTTCTCAATTGCTAGCCACCCAAGCCAATCCAGAAAAGGGAATAACAGATGCAACTCAGACTCTTGGTTCCCCAATGTCATGCCTTCCAATAATCATGCCTTGCAGGTCCACTAGTATAAATAAAGACAAACCCCTCAATGATAGTTTGTGCTATCATTGAGTGAATATACTCCTCAATATTATCACATTAATCAATCCTTTACCCAGGTTAATAAAGTAACCTTACTAAACCCATTACCCCTCCCCAAGTCATAAGATGAACCACATCATCTTCACAGCTGTCTTGACAGCTTACCTTGGGATAGGGGACCACCAGCCAACCAATGCTCAGTTTGGTCCTGAACCACAGGGACCAAAAGGGATATCATACAATGAGCCAACTTACCTCAACTCAATGGTTTTGAACCCGTGGACACCTCTGGCGTCATCTCGCCCAACTCCCAACTTGGCTACTTATGTGATCCCCGCAGCTATGCTAATGTACCTTTCTGTCAGCCTTAGATAATGCAACATCCTTTCCAAAGCCTTCCGTCAGGCAGTAAACTTCTATCCAATTGTCTACAGCTTGAACGGCTTTGAGCCGCCTAACCTGCTATCTTATGTTACTAAAGCTTTACCCTCAATACTTGGGTACTACATTTGGTCAGAATTGAGCCTTTTGTGCACATGGCCTTCCAGGCCTGGCCTGCCTCCCCTGTGGGAGTCCAGCTGGACTCTGGTATGGGCCATGACATTGCCCCAAATCAGATACTATTGCCCTGTACTTCAATATTCAAGGCAGAAAATGTAATGATCTTTGATAAGTCCTGGGGCAACTCATTGAGCACCTCCTGCATATTTTAAGATACATTACCAGGTAGATTACAGTAGTTTTCAGTGCTGTGACAACAAGTAAAGTTGAGTCATCTTTAAGAAAAATGAACTCAGCTGAAAACAAAATTAACTCAGTCAGAATGAAATAGAAGGGACCCAAATCTATTATTAATCAATTTAAATTCATTCATTCTAATTTTTTTATGAGCCAACCTAATTTTGTTTTCATATGAGTTCATTTTCTTGTTGCCACAGCTTTGAAAACTGCTTTATCAAACTTGGTTGTAAAAAAGTGTCAAAACAACGGGGTTGACCCCCTGGAAAGGTTCCAACCAAGCAGGTTTGTGACCTGCAATCTGACTTCCTAGTGACCTGTAGCCAAATGCAGAAGTTAGCTAAAATTCCCAGAAATAGCAACATGAGCAAATAATGATCTCATATGGTGGATGTCTCAATTTAACACTTGACTCATAATCAGGATCAAGCCACCCCCTAACCATCCAACCAAGTGATCAACAAAATTATGTTCCTGATATCAAAAATTCACAATAACTATATAATAGTTATCTCTCAATAAAGAATATTATCTAGTTTCAAAATATTTTTCCCCTTGTAACTCTGATAAAACAACACAGTTACAACAAAAGTATAAAATTGTTAATATAGAGACTTACCATAGTATTTAATGTAGCTTGAAAATTTTCTTACTGAGAAAAGAGCAAAAAATCTTGATTTTGTTTCTCTCTTTTTATCTTGTGTAGTCCTCTGCTTGTATGAAGATGCTGATCTGGAAAGTAAATACTTTGCTTGTAGAAATGTGAGCAGATTATGACTCATGTACACTTATTATATTACTAACAAGACTTTTATGCCCTAATTTTGAGCTATTTTTTATGACAGGGTTATATCATGAACCCAAGCCCTTTCAAGAAGTGGCTTACCACATAGCACTGTAAACTATCCACATAATCTGTATTGAGGCTGTCTTTGATTATGGCCCTTTCATCCTGAAACTGACAAGAGAGAAATTCAGGGCCCTAGTTAAGAAGGCATTCACCTGCAACTTCAGATAAAACCACATGGTACCTGTAGCCCCTAAACAGTTAGATGAGATAGATTATGAATCTGTGGTGTCCTGTGAGGATATCAAATGGAAGAAAATATATGTCCTGCTGCATCTTCTACCCCATATTACAAATTATCTATCTCCCTTTTTCTTAGCCACATTCCTTTTAATGTTGTCTTGAACTCCAAATAAAGTTGTGTCCCCCCCAAAAAGATATCTTATGTGGGCTGCTTTGCTGGAGGTGTCAGAAATATTCCTGACACTAGTAGTCATGTAACCAACTTGAGTTCAATATGGCAAAACAGTTAAATATTCCACTATCTAGGCCATAGAAGGCTTAACAAACATCTTCAATGAACAGTATGGGAAGAATACACAAAATAAAAGTCCAAGAAGAAATTAAAATATGTGATAAAAATTTATCATATGAGCAGATGTCCGCCACCACCACACAGAAGCCCGCTGTCACCAAGCTGTTGCCTGCTGCCACCACGCAGACACCCACCACTACTAAGCAGATGCACACCACCACCACACAGGCGCCTGTCACACTTGCCAGTCCCACCAACACATTATGCGCAAAGCAGGCATCCATGGGCCAGTCTGCTGCAAGCCATCTCGTGTGCATGCGCTCCTGCTCACCTGCCGCCAGCTGCTCCTTGCCCTCTAACGCCAGCTGGCTGGTCCCTCTTCACTTCAATGGGAAGTTGCCAAATTGGGAAACCATAAAAGGCAATTTTCCTCAAAGCCAAACTTGGGAGGAACTGCTGCCCAAGTTGGGAGCTTACCAAATGAGGAATGTCCCAACAGGCTCTTTAACAATGAAAATCATGCACCAAATTCAGTAAATGAATTTGGATGCATGAAGAAAGCCAAACTTTCATTATGCCAATGCAAACTGGGATCCAACCAAACCTTCTCAATTGCCAGCCACCCAAGCCAGAAAAGGGAATAACAGATGTAACTCAGACTCTTGGTTCCCCAATGTCATGCCTTCCAATAATCATGCCTTGCAGATCCACTAGTATAAATAAAGACAAAACCCCCAATGATAGGTTGTGCTATCATTGAGTGAATATCCTCCTCAATATTATCACATTAAGCAATCCTCTACCTAGACTAAGCAAGTAACCTTACTAGACCAATTACTCTTTTCCCAAGTCAGAAGATGAATTATATTATCTTCACAGCTATCTTGACAGCTTACCTTGGGATAGGGGGCAACCAGATAGCCTATGCTCAGATTGGACCTGAACCCCAAGGACCCAAAGGGATATCATACCATGAGCCAACACAACTCAACTCAATGGATGCAAACCCATAAACACCTCTAGCGTCATCTTGACCAACTTTCAACTTGGCTAATTACCTGATCCCTGTAGTTACACTACTGTACCTTGCTGGCAGAACTAAGACATTGCAACAACCTTGTCAAAGCCTTCCACCAGACAATGAACCTCTATCTAATTTTCTACACCTTAAACTGCTTCCAGCCACCTAGCCTGTCCTCTTGTGTTACTAAAGTTTTACCCTCAATACTTGGGTATTACAGAGGATTTTTTTAATGATTTACATCTTTACAAACAACAATCATATAAATTAAATCTATTTTTAGAATACAATAGATTGCATTTTAATCAATTGATTTGGTGGCTAGGGTTTTTAGAAGAGCTAAATGCCAAACTATATACTGTGTCTTAATAGGAATATGCTTTTTAATGGGATTATTATACATCTTAGACTTAAAGGAACCATCAGAATCAACGTAATTTAACCTGCATTCTAAGAAGGCGCAGTTTTTTGGCAAACTGTTGTTGATACCTTAATTGGCTCAGTCAGGGAAGATCCCATTACGCTCATTTTGGGAATTCTTTCAAGGATACTGCGCACACAAGTATATAAAAGTATTTTCTAATATCAACACTCATGATCCAGACAACTTAAATCTATACATGCTGCTTATTCCGTCATCATTTAATATCATGCTACAGCAACAATTTGGAGTCACCGAATCCTGACTGGACTGGCGGTTATTGGTTAGCTCAAATTAGCCAATTATAGAAGCTTGGATGGGAAAGCTAATAAAAAATGGTAGTTTTAATTCATGCTTATGTCACATATATATTGAGGCATGAAGGTCACCAATACATGATGCAATGTTCATTTAAGGACACTGGACAGTCCTGCATCAGAGCCGCAACGAAGATATACTCTTTTGTCTGAGTATCAGCTATTATCAAAATGTCGAGCACCAGAGCCCTGAATGATGAAGAAGTTTTTGCCGAGATGAAAAAAATGGTATTCAATCTCCTCAAACAGGGGATGCTCTTTTTGTTTATCCAGTTGTAACCGTTTTTTAGGTGGCTTTCATCAAACAGGAAGCTCTTGAAAAGGCCCGGGAAATTAAAGTCAAGGTATACTTTCACTTTACTATGGTTGATTTAACTTGTAGGCCGATGAAGAGTTCAACATTGAAAAGGTACATCCAAGCCAAATAGTTTTATTTAAACCATAGGCAAAAATTGTTCGCCAAGAGTCTATTCATATCGAATCTGTTTTTGAGCGCAAAACCAAGCAAGTTGAAATTGAAAAGACAATGTATTAAGCATTTTTTACCTATACTAACTTCTTGAAGTGCCAAATCTACTTTGACAAACAAATCTCGCCTTGAAATTTTAGGAGAGCGTCAAAATTTAATTAACGAGCTCTTTGAAACTGCTGCTGGTGAATTAATCAAAGTTGCTAAAGATGAGAGCAAATATTCCGCTTTCCTTAAAGATTTGATTCTTCAGGTTTTATTTGTTTTATTTCAGGCATTTATTTTTCCAGGGGTTTTTCCAACTTATGGAGCCCAAAGTTACTCTTCGCTTCCGTGAAAAAGATGAGAAGTTGATTGAGAAAGCAGTCAAGGGTGCTAGTGCAGAGTACGAGAAGGAGTTTGGTTATCCCGTTGAAGTTGTTCATGATACTACCTATCTTCCCGAAGGCTGGTACGTCTTTTATGTCAAGTCGTTTTCAGCTTCTAATATTTTATAGTGCTGGAGGTATCATCCTGTCCTGTCTAGATGGCCGAATCAAAGCAACTAATACTCTTGAGTCACGCCTTGAGTTGTTGAAAGAACAGGTATTGGCTATCTTCTGCATTTGTTAACTTTTTAGATGCTTCCTCAAATCCGTTATTCTTTGTTCGGTGCTTCACCAAACCGCAAGTTTTACGATTAATTTACACTTATTATTCTTTATAAATCATGGTTTGGACTTTCTTTTCAACGGTTTAAGCGTATATAAATGTTGAGTAGCCTTACAAATTTATGAATTAACATCTATTATGCTGATGCATATTTCAAATCAACATTCTCTACTTGTCTACTATATTTCTGCTTTTCGCATTATTGCATAATTAGAAAAATAATTAAGGTAGCCCCTTATTTACCTCCAACTTTTCAGTGTAATACATGATCACATAAATATTATCACTCAAACCGATTCAATCTCCAAGCGATTGAATGTTCATACATTTAAAGGCTTTCATTTATAGTTTATAGGCTTTCTATTTTAGTCTGGTTTGACTAATTCCAAAAAAGATAGTATCATACACATTGAACTTTCTGATAGCTCAGCATATGTATCTTTGATTCTCTCTAAAATAGATGGAATCACCCAGTCTAGCTAACTTCGGTGACATCAAACCAGAGTACTAGCCTGTTGCTATATCAGATAAGAAAGCGTGGAGCCAATAAGCTATGAAAAATCTCATAATTCTGGTTGATCGCCTGTTAAAAGGGCTTAAAGTGAATCAACTTTCTCTTTACACACCTAACATGTAGCATCACAAATACTTACAGCCGCTGTAGAGACAGTTGTTTAAAATAATCGGAATCTAAGTTCACCACTAAGCGTGGCTTGGGGAAGCGCCAGAATATGTTTCTTTTAACGACGCGACGAAAATGCACATCGGTAGATGGATCTTTCATGGTCTTGCTATAAATGCAAATTAGAAGCTATCCCAGAATAACGATAGAGTGAGTGGACTTAGAACGTCATAGATGTTAAGAATGTTATGCTTTACCAATTCAAAATTAATCAATCCTTTTGCTAGACTTTACAGTGACAGGTAACTTTAGTGAAGGTACGATCTGAGCTTTTATATCTTCAAGCTGAACTCTTCTAAATTTATGTTCAGCATTGTTAAGAAATCAGCATTTCTTAACAAACTGACATACTTGCTTGATATAGTGCACAATTAGTTTTTCACACTTTTACTAGCAAGTTAAATGAATCCAGGGATGCTTCCGCTCAGCAACAGCTAGCTTATTACTCTGGGGTACCATGGCAAAAATAGTCATTTTGACAACGCAGCAACCTATAGGGGAGAAGTGAGAAATAAATGAGAGAAGGGTATTTTTATTGAGATATATATTTGGCTTTTAAGCTGAAGATATTGTGGCCTAATCCTGCTAAGGTAGAAAGATCAAGTATGAGTGGGGGAGATAGTGTGGTGAATTGTCGTGTGACTGAGCTATCTTATCAGTGAAGGAAAGAATGATGATGACTAAATGAAAGTTAGGTTAGAAATCTCTATCCTCAACAATTTCTTAATACTTAAACATTGTAAAATAGCTTTTTGTGTCATAATAAGCCAAACCCTTAACAAATTGGATAGCCATCCTGCTCCTGCTGGATTTGACCTGATGCCTAATTTAGGCAACTACTCATACATACCACTTGACTGCAATCTCATCAATTACCACAGCTAGCAATCCACCTAAACTGTCCAAATAGGATGAGCCGCATATTCTTTAAGATCAACCTTAAGAAATCCCATCCCACTGCCACCCCCTGGTGGTCTCTTACTGGGTATAAAACCCCTTTTCATGATACCAAGAGTACTGTGATGCCCCTTCAGGTGAAGGAGGGGCAGATGCGGGTACAGGCATGGCCCACCAGATGATGGGACCTAACTTTACCAGGTAGGATAGGGCCTTCCCAGCCACAGCCCATGGTCCAGCCGCTGGCAAGGCAGAGTCAATCAGTCCAGTGAGTATCAGGTACAGCAATCCCAGGAATTGACTACTCTGGCCAGTGGCATCAGAAGTGGGGGGTTGAGATGGTTGGTTTGGGTGTTAATGATAGCTCCATTGGAACCAGGTAGACAGAAGGGTTGTTGCATTTCCCATTGAATATCAGGGGATATATAGTGGTTTCCTTGCTGTCACAGACAATGTGGTAGGGATCTTTGAGAGCGTCGGGGTGGGTGTACCACTGCAAATCTTCCAAAGTTAATAGTTCTTGATCCGGGTTTGGGGGATACTCAGTGAAGTGCACAGGGCCAACAGAGCGTCAGGGGGCAATAGTAGTCAAGCGTTTCTGGGTCTCTGGTGGGAGCTTGATATTCAACTCCTGAGGACAAGCTGGGGTTTTTGGGCAGTTGCAGGTGGAAGAGAATCAGAAATATGTAAGGAAATAGGTCAGCAAACCAAAGGTTCATAACAAACTTTATTTGGTACAAATGTGATACAGAACCTCACAGGTGCTCTTGACTTATATAGTCACTAACCTGTAGGTGCATCTGGGCTTTCTTCATGTGCTATCTGGGTGGCATGGTTTGGCATCTTAAATTCTGTTATCTGGTTGGCTGACTTGTCATTATTTTTAAGGTCTTCAGGGGCAGCTGTTTGGCCTTCTAGTGGCCTATTGTAAGGTCTTAAGGCTTGGGGCAAATTATTGTAAACTAAGGCCTTCAAACCAACAATGTTTATATTAGTTAAATATAGAAAGGTGGGTAGGGTTTGCAATAATAACTGGATAAAGGCTCCTAAGAGTTTGTAGGAGGTAAAGTAAGGGCTAAGCTAGCTGATTAATCCTAATAAGATAAAATAAAGTCCAGTCTTAATGACTGAAAATTTAGTTAAAAAGTCAATCTCTAGGTCTGGGAAATGGTCACCACTAACTGTTGGATTAAACCTATCCACAATCAAATTATGAGTGCCATTATAGAAACTTCCTAATTGCTGAAAAATATAATCAAATGGTATCATAGATCTAAGGTGGAAATGCAAGGGTAAAAAAAGGAAAACACAATCCACAAAACCTAACAAGTACTTTTTGGAGGTGCAAGTCAAACAATCTCAACTTATTGTTGAGACTGAAAAACCAAGCCTTTTTATTTAGCTTGGGAAAGTGAGGTGCAAATCTGAAATAATGAAGTTAACCTAAGTAGGTTAAAGGCATCTTGATAAAGGAAAAGGTTTGAGACAACACACATGGCTTAAAGTTAACTTAAAGAAGTTAAACTTGCATAAAAGACACCAGAAAAAGTGAGACAGTTATGGTGATTGTTAGTCATTGTCAAGCAAGCAAAAAGGAAGGAAAAACTAGGTTCAAAGCTTGGAAAACGTAATCAAGTGTATAGTCAAAGGTAAGGAGCTTGAAAATCAAATTATTAACTTCTGTGTGTAGATCCAGAGTTTGAATCTGGAGCAGAAGGTAAGGGAAGTTCAAAAAATATTAACCAACATCTAGGCTATAACTAGGCTTAAAACCCCCCAATTTTAACCCCAAAAGGTGGAAAATGAAGAGGAGAAGGAGGAGAACATGAATAGACTGAAAACAGAATAATCATGGTTAATATTAAAAAAACCATGAAGCCAAATACATGTGGATAAAAAATAGCAGCTACAAGAAAAGGTGAATCCTGTCACCTATCTTTGCTATGCTGGTCATTGGTTGTGGCAGAACAGGTTGAAGGTATCATGGAGTCATCTCCAATTTGATTAATAAACTGGGACTGGGCTGACAGGTAATTCTGAGGCTGGACAACTTGATCAAAAAAAGGGGTTCCCATTTGGGAACCCCAAATTACTAAATGGAGTGTGAGCTTGAACTGGGATCTCTGGGCAGCCAAAATTAGCCTGCCCAGGCCCAGCTAAACCCATCAAGGCTTGAGCATAGATTTTGAGGCCCAGGACAATCCCACAGCTGCAGGCAGGGCAGTATTGATTCCTGCTGCCTGCACCCCCACCTAGTGGCTGGATGTGGGTTTGATTCCCGCCTGGGGGTTTGTTATTTCCATAACACCTGTCAGGTCCCAGAATAGGCCAGACAAATCCCTATGCTACATAGATTTGTTGCCTGCAATTGAGTGATTGTATTGCTAACCACATTGACTTACCTAAAGAAAACTTTAATGCTAAGTGAGGAATCAAACCCTGGCAAGAGCCAAACCTGGGGACAATTGGAAATCACTCCAACAACAAGTGAAAGGTTTTTAATTATCACCCTGTCATGCCCTGGCCCAAAGGGCAGGCTTTTTAAACTTATCACATTCTATTTGCTTTTGATTGATTTAATTTTTCTTTATTTTTTAATATTAAAATTTTGAATTAATAGTTGATATTTAAGTATTTTAAAGTAATTTACCTTGTTTTACGTCAATTTGCATTAAAATTGACATTGTTGTTGTTGTCTTTTGCTCTTCAGCTATTCTATTAGCTTTATATTCTCTACTTTAAAGTTAGAGATATTTTAATTTTCACTCACCTTTTTGAAACTCCTGGTTACGTCGCTGCCGCTTTCCCCCAGCTTCGCGTTGCAGATCAAACTGGTTGTCTGTTTCCCCTTTCTTTTCCTGGTTGTCTCCAAACTTTCCCAGTTGCTCCTCTTCTTGGCTGCTTCCTCCCTGGCTATCAATATTCCACTGAAGGGCTTTTTATCTATAAATAAAAGACTTTTGAAGATTAGGCTTTAAGCCAAAACTCTAAGTGATTTCTATCCTTCAATTCTTTATCTAATTTAAACTTGAGATCTTAATTTTTAGAAATTTATACATTTTTATTAAATTCATTTTAAAGTTTAGCCTTTTCTTTCCTTGAACAAATGGAACTTGTAAAACAACAAGCCTTAAGCTTGTTGTATCCATTATTTTCCCTTAAGGAATCTTTCAATAGTTATATGTACCAATTTGCTGATGAAGAATATCCAAATATTGACATTCCCTTAGTTACAAATTATTCACTATTAAAAACTTTATTTTAACTTCTTTGCTTAGGGTTCTTAAACTTAATCACTCCTTTTGTAACTCAGTATAGGTTTTTAGCAGGGTTCTGTAAGATTATTTTGCAGACAGTTCCCACCTTTTTATATCTTTTAAAACTGAATACTAATGCCTTACACACACTAGTTTATAACCTTGCACCGCTATAGGCAAGACCTTACACCCCCTGTCAAGATTTTGGGGTCTTGAGGTATTACTTTTATTAAGTGACATTGTATTATATGTGTTTATAGGGGACTGTATGGTAACAGTCTATAGCTACTAATTGGGTCTTGGGATATGGCTACAGCTTGGCGGAGTCCTGAGGCTGTAGGAGAAGAAACACAGTTCTGCAGATAGACAATGGCGCGCTCTATCTGGATACAACTGACTACTAGGCATTGGCTAGTAGTGATACTATACTTAGAGATCTTCAATCTCTAAGCCAAGGGTGATATTTTTTCTGCTCAATCTCTAGTTAGGAGAGAACTTTATATAGGGTGGATAGGCCCTCTTGCCAGATAGTTATCTGATGCATCTAACTCTTACTAGTCAGTCTATCTGTTCCCCGGACTTCTAGTTTCAGCCCCCAGAGCTAGGCAGCCATGCTGGTTTGGCATGGGACTTCAATAGATTACTGGGCCTCAGCTTACTTCACCAGCGTGTTGGCGGCATCTTGTTTACAGTTTATGCATGTGCAAGTTTAGTTACCCTGTCTATTGGGTTTTCACATCATGCATTATTCTTCTGAATGACCTTCTATATCAGTTGTGGGATTTGAGGTATCTGGAGGTGTGAATATTTGGCGTAAAACAACTTGCATTAACATTTTTGAGCATTTTGTCTTATTGGCTATTAAATGTTCTGTGATTGTGGCCCAGGGATCAAGTTTGTTTGTTCAGGTCAAGTCTAATTGGCAGATCATTCTTGGATCAGGATCAATCCTTGGGGTAATCATCAGTGTATCAATTGGCTGTATACAAGGGATAAGATAAGTTGATGCTTTTACAATCAAGCCAGCTAAATGGCAATTGGTTGTCTAACCAATCAACAAAGGGAATAATGGTCAAGTTTATTACATTATCCTGGAGGCTTGACATTTCCCTTGGCTAGACTTGACCATATATTCTTCTCTAGACCAGAGGCCTTGTGCATATGGACAATACTTCAAACTACACAAATTACACTAGCAAGACAGACGCCAGGCAGTACATTGCCAAAATGTCCAAAGAAGAGTGCAAGGTATTCTACAGCCTTTTGCTCAAAGCCAGACAGGCGCTGATCTGAAGGCTTTGAGATGGTGGCTCAGAATCAGCGTTCACAGGGTTAGAAGACCCTTTCCAATTGGAGATACAAGAAGACAGCAAGCAGTCAGAGGAGAATGCTGCAACTACCTCCAGGAAGCGTCTCATTGAAGAGCATGTTAAGGAATGGTTGCCTAAGCAGGCTACTTGGGTCTCAAGCCAGGCAACTGAGGGGCAAGAAGTGGATGTAAGTCCAGCCAAGGATTGATACAAAGCCTTTGGGGGAACACAAGAATCTGTGTTTAACCAGTTCTGTCTGGGAGAGGAGGGCTTCTCCATCAAATATCTATTCCAGGGTGAGGATATTATCCCTCTGTTTCTTTTCATGGTGACCCAGAAGCGTCCCCAAGTAGACTTGAAGAAGAGAATAACAGGTACTGCCAGTGGGTTCTACGCAGTGGATGACTCATCCTCTCAGCAAGATCTCCTGCAGGAATTAGCGGGCCTTCTAGCAGACCCAGCAACCGTACAAGTAGTAGATATGCCAATCTTGGGATTTATCCTCAACTTTGGTCTTGAAGTCCTAAAAAGCTGGATCCTCCCTTTGGATCCTTTTCCCAATGTCATGGTAGATTCCATAATGCCAGGTATTGTCTGTCCAGGTAAGAAAGCTCAGAAAGCCGGAAAACTTGTATTGAAATTGACCAAGTTAACGGATTTAAACCAAACAGTTGATTGAAAATGGGTCACGGCTGCTCCAGTCCGCCAGCTGAAACCAGCTCCCCCTTTCAAACTGACGTTGATAAATTGACGTAATATGAGGGTTACCTGATATGAGCTTGTTAATTAGTATGGTTGTCAGAGACTAGTCACACAAGGGTTCTTTGCAACCTGGACCAGATACTTACTTGGTGACGTGGAAGAAATAGGAGGTAAAGACTCGGGTGGTATTGCTTAGTCCATTTTTCTGATATATATTGAATAATTTTCCCTGTTTCAACTCTAAGAGTTGAGTCCTCCTAAATTTACTCAATAAAAATCATTTATCCCAAGTTCTAATTTTTGATTTTAAAAATGCATCCTGTGATTGGGTTGTTGTGGTATATTCTGTACAATCTGATTCTGAACCAAATCATTTCTGGAAGATGGGGCCCTGCAACTGGAACTTTGTTGTTGGTGCCTCCTGATGTCAATTTCATGCCAGCCAATTTTGCAGCTCCTCCCCCCATTCTTGAAAATGAAAATTGTGTCAATTCTCAATGCCCAGAATTTTATGCTGAAGATGCATTGATGCTTTCCCAGGTCATTTATCTTGTACTACTTTGGTTAGGACTAATTGTTCTACTTAATCCTGGAGTTACAATTGGAAATTTCACAAAAAAATATCTGAAGCCGCGTTGGTGGTTAATAATCAATTCTATGTGGATTTGGGTGGCAATTCCCCATCACTTAGAAACAGCTTCATATTATCCAGTGATTTCTGTCACACCCAAGGTGTATAGCTCCTTGGGAGTTGAAAACTCTGATGTGCGGGATAGCCACATTTGCTGGGCTACTAGAAGGGCCTGGGAGGCGCTTCATTGCGGCAACAAGAAGTCGGCTCTTTGTGGAATGGCCTTGTGTGGGGATCTACTCTTGACCCCAGACCTACGTCTGCCCATGGGGACATTCAACAATATGGCGGCGCACTGGGAGAATTATTGTAATAAGATAGGTGGGGTTCAAGCTCCTTTACCGTGTATCTACTGGTACACCTCCAATTTCATGCTTGATTGCATGGTTCTTTCTTGCTGTTTCCATCTGGATGCCAGGCTTTGGCAACTGGACGCTCAGAAAGCCTCCATTCCTCTTCTGCTGGTAGAGTACTTGCAACAGCCAATTGCAGTGCGCAGAGTGAGGCTAAAGGCGGCTACTTCCTTCATTGTCAGAGGGTGTACTTTCCCTTTTTTTCCTGTTTGTAGCGTGGTCCAGTCAGAAAGACAGCACAAGTCTTCACAGGCCCAGGAGAAGCTAGTGGAACATCAAACTCTAGTGAGTCAGGACCCTAGCAACAATGAAGAGTCTGAAGAGGACCAGGATGAGGACAACAAAGATGGAGAGGGCTCAGAATATCAAGAAGGTGGTCCTTAGTCTTCTAATAAAGGCCTATTCATACAGTTACATTTTTTTGTATATCATTTGTAAGGTTTAATTGCAGCCAATACTAGGCATAGTAAAGAAAGGTTTAAGAAATCTGGTGTGTACTTGATTAATGAGTTGTCTGTCTGCCAAATTCTTAATAATATATGTGTCCTGTGAGGTTTTTTCTATAACCTTGAAAGGACCCTTCCATAAGCTATCCAACTTATGGGATTGACCCACAACCTTGTTGTGGTATGAAACCTGGCTTCCCACTTTGAATTCCATCAAAGGACGGCGCTTTGCATTATTGGCTATCTGGCCCTTTGTTCTGGACAGGGAGGTTTCTGAGAAAGCTTCAGCTTGAAGCTTGATCAGCGTCTTGGCTAACTTAGTTAGGTACTGCTGATGAGTCATATCTTTGGGATTGCCCATGGCAGAGTACAGGATTGACAGAATAGCAGGGTGGCGTCCATATACTAGCTGGAAGGACAAAACCCTAGTGGTGCTGTGGATGGAGATGTTGTAGACAAAGACCACAGCAGGTAGGAACAGGTACCATTCTGAGGTATGAGTATCTGCTAATTTCCTCATGATAGAGACTAATGTTCCATTCACTCTCTCCATCATACCATTTGACTCAGGATGGTATAGAGTGGATAGGACTCCCCTCACGCCCATGAGCTTGTTCATCTTGGGAATGACATTGGCAGTGAAATTAGTGCTGTTGTCTGTGAGGATGAATTGAGGACATCCATGTTGATGGATGATGCGCTCTAAGATGAAGGTGGCGGTTGACTTGGCGCTTACTTGCTGCAGTGGCTTGGCTTTGACCCATTTGGTTAAGTGGTCAATGGCCACTATGATATATTGGAGGCATCCTACGTACATTAGGAGTGGACCTACAACGTCTATGCTTACAGTGTGCCAAGCAAATTTTGGTTCCACTTTCTTGTACTGGTGGCGGCCCACAAATGGCTTCTCATTCTGGAATTTGAAGCAGCAGGTGAGGGTCTCTTTGAAGTCAAACAGAAGAGACTCCCAATAATAGTAGAGCTGTAGCTGAGCAATGGTTTTCCGGATTCCCCCATGGCCTACTGCCTTGTGGGCAGTAAGTATGATTTCAGGCCTATCTGACAGACGAGGGAATAAGTACTTTTTACCTTTGTGATATTTGTAGAGTTTATTGTTCTCTACCCAACAGTCTTTTCTTAGCTCCCTTAGAATGGCCTGGACTTCCTCTGGCTTGTTGTCAAAAGTGGCTTTTACCACCTTGTTGTACATGTTGTCTGCTTGGGAGGATACCAGTGCTATGATAGGTAGGCAAGACAGGCAGCCGGCATTTTGGTGGCTGGCTCCAGAGCAGTGAACTATCTTGTAGTCAAAGGCTTGGAGTTTCAGTGCCAATCTGGCAAGACATCCTTTGGGCTCTTGGAGATTCTGAAGCCAACTGAGGCTGGCATGGCCTGTTACCACAGTGAAGTGTACACCATGCAGGTATACCCTAAACTGCTTATAGGTGTATATCACAGTAAGACATTCTCTTTCTGTGACAGTGTAGTTTTGCTTGCGGACATTAAGGGACCTGCTGGCATAGACCACAGGATGCTCAGCTCCTTGATTGTTGTGTTGGGATAGCACTGCTCCCAGTGCTGACAACAACATGTTGGTGTGGACAATGAAGGGTTTGTTGAAGTCTGGATACATCAGGACAGGGCTTGACAAGAGACTGGTTCTAAGAGAATCAAATGCAGTATGACACGCAGTTGTCCACTTGAACGTAGTCCTGTTCTTAAGGAGGTTAAAAAGTGGCTTTCCAGTGCAGGAGAAGTTGGGAATAAAGTGTTGGTAGTAGTCAACCATCCCTAGGAAGACCTGTATGTTGTGTTTACTTTCTGATCTCTTCATATCTGTGATGGCTTCAACCTTAGCAGGTTGAGGGTAAAGTCCAGTTGTTTCTACAACAAAGCCAAGTTATTTGAGTTGATGTTTGAAGAACTGGCATTTTTGAGGCTTCATCTTCAGATTAGCGTCAGCCAGTCTTTTGAATACAACCTCTAGATGATCCAGATGTTCATTGAAAGTCCTGGAAAATACGTTAATATCATCCATATATACCAGGACGCAGGA
Organism: Entomophthora muscae; assembly: GCA_014839935.2. NCBI lineage: Eukaryota > Fungi > Entomophthoromycota > Entomophthoromycetes > Entomophthorales > Entomophthoraceae > Entomophthora > Entomophthora muscae. The sequence goes on along the minus strand of QTSX02000757.1, from coordinate 38,323 downwards.
CAACTTAAGGTATCTGAGAATTGAATCCATAGCTCGTTGGAATGTGGCTGGGGTGTTACACAGACCCTGGGGCATGCGTGTTGACTGGAATAACCCTTGAGAGGTTATTATTGCGCACTTCTCCTGTTCTTCAGGCGGCAACTTGATTTGCCAGTATCCAGAAATTAGATCCATGGCAGAGAAGTACTTGGCTCCACCTAGACAGTCTAGGGCATCATCAATCCGTGGGAGTGGGTACAAATCTTTCTTTGTTATCAAGTTGAGTGACGGTAGTCAATCACAACCCTGTTGCTATTGTCTTTCTTCTTGACTATGAGCATAGGAGAAGCCCAAGGGCTCTTAGATGGCACAAGCATGTCCCTATCCAAAAGCTCTTTGATCTCTTTTCTCACTATCTCATTGCTGGCTTTGGACCTTCTGATAGGACAGAGGTGAGTAGGTTTTTGGTCACTGGTGTTGGTGTGATAGGTGACATCAGTGGCACATCCTAGATTGAAATCATCTTCTGCAAAAATGCAGCAATATTTTTCAAAAAGCGTGTTGGCCTTTTTGTGTTCTTCCTCTTGCAAGGATGATAGGTCAGCCAAGGGAGTAGTTGTATAGGCGGAGGCTTCAACCTGGTCTGGAAGCCCCATGTCAGAGAAGTCACCTATACAATGGAATTTTTCTATCTCAATGACAGGGAGGAGGTGTACAAAGGCAACTACCTGGTGCTTCTTAATTTTTAGGTCAAATTCTTGTAAGTTAGCTAAAAGAACATGAATTTCCTGTTGACCTGGAATGATGATTCCAGGGGCAACACATGGTTTGAAACAGGAGCGGCTCCAAGGCTGATGGATCTCCCTGTAGAGTCCTTCAGGTATGTCTAGGATTAACCCAGAGTTGATGACCATCTGAGTGCCGCTTCTTAGTTTGAAGGTTGACCTCAACTGGAGGGGAATGCCTTTATGCCTCCTTTATTTGCGTGGGCAGCCACTTGCCCTTTTTCCCTTTGATTTCATAGGGTACTGCTACCACTCCATCCTTGTACGCCAGGTGGATGCTTTTAGTTTCCTTTGGTGGCATCTTCTCCTTAGATTAGTACAGTGGGATTTTCTGACTGAGAAGCGTCAAGGTGTCCACTTCCATGTCTAGCCTAACCCTGTATTTGCGAAGAAATGCCGTCCCAATCAGTATATCATAGTTCTGACTGGGCAAGACCACGGCAGGCAAAGAAACTGCAATCAACCCAAATCTCATTGGCAGTGAACTGTATGCTCCAACCAAAGTAGTGGTATGAATGCCAGCATTATCATAGACCTTGGAGTGGGCCATGTCTGGAGCCAGACCCAGTCTTTTCACCAGGAGGGTTGAGACTATATTAATGGGGGCCCCACTATCTATAATGGACCCGTACTTTTACCTTATTCACAGAAATATCAGCATAAGTACATTTGGTATAAGATTTGGATTGGAGGTTTAATAGATGGATACCCAGTGGTCCTGGGGTATCAAAATGCTGGCAGAGGCTCTGGCCAATCTCAGGGAAGTTGGCTTCTATGGTCTCCAGTGGCATGGAGAACTGTACACCTTTCAGTGGCAGCAGGTTGCTGGACACGTTTGGGTTAGAACCAGTACATACCTCCTGAACCTGATCAGTGTAGGGCTTTGAGATGGTCTCTATTATGTTGGCGTCAATTTTCCTGGGGCGGCCTCTCCCTTGGGTGGGGATCACATACAGGTTGTCTGCTACTAGCTTATGGATAGAGTCCTCCCCAAAGTCCTTTTCTGGTAGGAAGAGATCAGGAAGGGGCTGGTTGCTGGCCGTGGATGTGTCCATGAATTTTGCTGGGGTAGGTGTTGTCTCCTTGCAGGCAGGCATGGGGACTGTAGGGCTAACCTCCAGGAGCTGGCTGGCTGTTCCTTGATTGGGATCTTTTGGAATAGGGAGGGGATTGGCAGGACCAGTATATTCTGTTACTGGCCCACCTTCCCTTTTCCCTGTTCTGCAGGTTTGACTACCGTGACCACATTGATAGAAGAGGGATTAGGCTTTCCTCCTCAACAGTCTGCTGCAAAGTGACCTCCCTTTCCACACTTATTGCAGTTGCCCAAATTGCAATAGGATTTATTTTCTCCTTTTGACTTATCTGCGTCTGAATTGGACTCAGTTAGCTTGGGGGTTTGGGAGCGTTCTTTGATGTTGTTAAAACTTTTGCCTGACTATCCCTTGTTAGGTGCTTTGAACTGGGACCCAAGTCTGCTGAGGTAGCTAGTGATTCTCTGTGTCATTGGACTGGTTGAGTACTGGGAACATCACGTTGGCAAGCTCACAATATGGTTGTAAGGCTCTGCTCATAGTGATGCGGCAATCCAAGTTGGAAAGTACCCCAGCTCTAAGGAGGATCTGCGCCTTGTGGTAGAAACGGTTGGCAAAGTTGGAGACAGTCTCGTATTTTTTAAAGGAGATATTGCTAAACTCCGCCTTTTTGGCCTGGAGTTTTGTCTTGCTGCCAAATTTGTTGATGACTGCCTGCTTGGCGTCTGTGTACGTCCACTCTTCTTGTGGTAGGCAAGGTATGATGACATCTACGCTGGTAGGGTCCAGGGTATTGATGAGAGTAGTGGCCTTCATGTGGTCTGATGACCCTCTCATGGACATCTTGAATAGCCATACAAACGTTCTGATATTTCCATTACAATCAAATTTAGGTAGGTTCAATGGCTTGAACTTGTGGTCTGGTACCAGAGTCTCTTCTATGAGGGTGGCTATTGGTATTCTGGTGGGAATAGAAGGAAGTTTGGTGGAAGTCATGGGTGTAAGAGGAGGCAGTGTCGCAACTTCCATGGGTACATTGCGTGTGTACTGAGAGCCATTACTTTCACAATCAGATCCTACTTCATGGAAGTAGTTGGGAGAGGAAGTCTTCTGCCTTTCTGAGGAAGAGGCAGGAAGGGGAGAAAGGCCTTGTCCAGAGCTACTACTGCCTGCTCTGCTTGCCTGTGTCTTGAGCTTGTTTAGTCTTGTAGAAAATTTGAGCTCCATCTCCTTTCTAGCTGCTTGTTCTTGTATCAGCTGTTCCAGTAGGTTGCTGTTATTTTTCTCCGGCATAAAGACCGTAGAAGTAAGTGTACCCTGGCGTTGTTTGTCCTTCATGTGCCCTTCCTCCAAGTGGGTGATTTGTTTGCATGTAGACTCCAGATTCTCATACAGTAAGCTGGCCAACTCCCATACACTCTCAATGGTCTCCCAAAGATCATTCTTGTTATCCAGGTAGGCGTCGTGGTATAGGCAACAATCATAAGGGTCCAAGGCAAGCTCCTGGGAAGAAATGCCCAACTGAGTAGGGAACTTCCCATTTCTCAGGATGTCAAGCTTACTTGCCAGCTTGTTAACATATGCCATCAACTCATTATACCGGTTGGTACTTCTCTTGTCAGTGTTGTCCATTATGTAGCGTAGAGATTCCTTATCAAGAGTCTCTCCATTTTGTGTCACGTGTTTGGCCAACTTGTCAACCCTTTGGGTTAGGCTGATACAGTGATCTGTCATGTTGGTGATCCACTGTGGAGTGATGCCAGTGCTTTCAAAGCAGTTGGCAACAATTTTCCCGACCTGAGAATTGAATTGTTGTACTATCTCATCCACTCTGAAGTGGGCATGGTTGGTGGTTTTGAACAGGTTTCTAAGGATACCCTGTAATGAGTCAAAGCTGGTGTTCAACTTATTAATGGTGGCTAAGTGGGCTTCCTGAAATTCCTTGCAGCTGGCCCCTAGCTCTGTGATCTCCAAGCTTTGTCTTGCAACTAGTTGCTGCAAGTGTTTAATGCTTGGGTGAATAAAGTAAGAGAGGAAGTCTTTGACTTGCCCCTTTTCTTTTTTCAGTAGCTGGCTGATCTTCATGCTGTTATCCTCCTGGTACTGGTAATAAGCAGTCCAGAGATTTGCAGCATTCAGATTATAACTAAACATAGTAAACTCTGCTTCCTGTTGGGCCCCCTTGTGTCAACAACCGTGTAGGAGTGCGCCTAGCATAGCACAGACCTCTTCTAATGAATACTGGCAAGTTGGTGTGGTCCTGGTGCATAGGTGGGGTCCAAATGAAGGCAGTCATCCTGGAGCTCAATAGCTCTGTGTGGCGTGATTGCCAGACGGAGACTAGTGTCCCTTTTGGTGTCACTAGTGTCCATATAACCCCCCATACTTATCAACAAAGCTGGGATGGGAAAGGGGCAAGGCAGCGCCTTGACTTGACTCCAATGGCAGCCTGTATTTGTAGTGAGCACCACTGTCAAGATTTTGGGGTCTTGAGGTATTACTTTTATTAAGTGACATTGTATTATATGTGTTGATAGGGGACTGTATGGCGACAGTCTATAGCTACTAATTGGGTCTTGGGGTATGGCTACAGCTTGGCGGAGTCCTAAGGCTGTAGGAGAAGAAACACAGTTCTGCAGATAGACAATGGCGCGCTCTATCTGGATACAACTGACTACTAGGCGTTGGCTAGTAGTGATACTATACTTAGAGATCTTCAATCTCTAAGCCAAGGGTGATATTTTTTCTGCTCAATCTCTAGTTAGGAGAGAACTTTATATAGGGTGGATAGGCCCTCTTGCCAGATAGTTATCTGATGCATCTAACTCTTACTAGTCAGTCTATCTGTTCCCCAGACTTCTAGTTTCAGCCCCCGGAGCTAGGCAGCCATGCTGGTTTGGCATGGGACTTCAATAGATTACTGAGCCTCAGCTTACTTCACCAGCGTGTTGGCGGCATCTTGTTTACAGTTTATGCATGTGCAAGTTTAGTTACCCTGTCTATTAGGTTTTCTCATCATGCATTATTCTTCTGAATGACCTTCTATATCAGTTGTGGGATTTGAGGTATCTGGAGGTGTGAATGTTTGGCGTAAAACAACTTGCAATAATATTTTTGAGCATTTTGTCTTATTGGCTATTAAATGTTCTGTGATTGTGGCCCAGGGATCAAGTTTGTTTGTTCAGGTCAAGTCTAATTGGCAGATCATTCTTGGATCAGGATCAATCCTTGGGGTAATCATCAGTGTATCAATTGGCTGTATACAAGGGATAAGATAAGTTGATGCTTTTACAATCAAGCCAGCTAAATGGCAATTGGTTGTCTAACCAATCAACAAAGGGAATAATGGTCAAGTTTATTACATTATTCTGGAGGCTTGACACCCCTCTCTGAGACCAAAAAATTGGGACTTGAGCTGCCAAATGACCCCAAAATTCCCTGCCAGCTTCCCCAGGACAAAAAGAGTGGATTGATCCACTTAACTGCTAAATTAGGGCCTGCCATTGGGACCCAGCTTAAGAATAACCCTTTAACAGCCAATAAGAAGTTGAAAGTTAAATTGCAGTTTCCTATAATAATATAGCTCAGAAAACTGGCAAACCTTCCCTTGTTAACATCTTTACCTAATAAATAATTGCAGTTTATGACATTTAACTATTGGAAAATTGCAGTAATTTATTATACTTTTACCAACTTAACCTTGCTGTTCTCCTCTCACAGAGAAGAACCCCAGACCTGACTGGTCCAAAGGAGTTTCAGGCAAGATACACTTGCCCTTACTCAGAAAAAATCAGTTTCTCCTCCTCCTGCCAGGGCTCTTGGTCAGATCATTGATCCTGCCCACCTCCCTCCCTTGCATCAAAGCTTCCTCTGTGCCAGCCAGCCCTTCAATCAGATGAGCCTACCTATTAAAGAATATTCATATCCCTCAATGATTACAGCAAGCTTGGGTTTTTCTATGTCACCCTATTGGGTTTCACTGAACAAGTGATTCCCCATATGAGTGCTTGGCAACCCTGGGCCTCTGCTGTGAACTATATGTTGAGGATTGCCCCAGTTGTGTACTGGGCATTCCAGGATTGCCCTTTGTCCCTGTTTGCAGATAAGCCTGATACCACGCCCAGCCATGACAACATCCCTCTTATCTTGTTCAAAATATCATATTTTAAACCAATATCTCTTTCTTCTTTTTAGCTGCAGCTTACTGTACAGTTATGGCAGTGATAGCACAGGTAGGTTTCCCCCATCCTACCAACTTTAAGATAAAATTACTGTATACACTCACATGCAAGAAGAACACCACCAATAGATAATAATGCCCCTCCCCCAAAAAAATGGCAGCCCTACACCATGGGAATGTGATCCCAGATAGAAAGACTATCTGAAATTGACTATTGATCCCCATAGCCTAGCTTAACGCCATCTCAGCTTCAGGAGGACTCTCTATGCTAACTCTTGTGTTTAAACCAAACAATATGTCAATTTATATTGCAGCCTTCCTGCAATCAGCTGAGTTGGGCTCCTTCTTGGGCTCCTGTACATAAAATACCAACACCTGGTCAAGAGAAGCCCGCAAAATTGAAACATATGTAGTGCCTCTAAACGTTTCTGGATCCCAGAAGTAGCCCTCTGTCTTGCAGAAGATGCCACTATCTGGTTATTAGAGTGGCACAAAGACATGCCTACCAAAAACAGAACCTGGAAAATATTATAGAAGGACTTTCTCAACAAATATTTTAAAGAAATATCTGAATTTCTTTTTGTCTTAAAAATGTACAATATTAAACAGACATGTACCATAAAGGAATTAATAAGCACTTGGAAAGAGATTTGTCATTGCGTACCTCCAGACATGGTGTTTTATAGCCCAGTTACAATTCTTTCTTTCTGAGACAGATTTATACCATACATCCAGAACAACATGATCATAAGAAGCTATGTGGACCTGAAAAGCGCGTACAGCAAGGCAGAAAGAGCCATGAGAACCACATAATCTCTTTATGAACACACTCAAGCTACACACACCAAAAATACAGAGAGAAAGGTTCTGTAGCACTTAAAAAGGACAAGAAAACCCACCAGTAAGTCTTATGACCTCCCCAAGCATTTGTTCCATCATTAAAAGCAACCTAATTAACTTCTGAATTAGAACAACCCAGGAAGATAGAAAGACAGAAAATGCTTGGAGACTCAATTAGCAGTCTGGGACCCAACCACAGCAATAACTTACCACCATTAATACCTGATTTCAACCTGTATGAGGTTGATATAATAACCATGTGAAAAATAAATTTAGTGACACCTTGCTCTTTGCTGTAGCCAACAACAGCAATAAACTCATTCCATGTCCTTCTCATTTTTTACTTAAAAGAGCTTGCTCTCCTAGACTCAGGAGCTGATTGCACCCTGTTAAACAAGATTTTAGTCAAGATCATGAAGATTCCAACTGTACTCAGCAGTTTAAAGAGGATAAATCTCATTGAGGGCTATTTAATGTCATACAAGAAGAGACTAAGCCCTTTACAATCCAGCTAGAGAAAGGCAACAACACTATAAGGGCCCCTGCTCTAAGTTTCACCCATTAGAACTTAGTTTTGGGGTTGAATTGACCAAAGAAAAACATTCATAACATAGATTAAGTAAATTGAACCCTCACAGTAGAACATTGGGGCACCCATCACCACATATATCACAGCTTGGTTAATAAGCTATTTAGTCACCATACTTTTATAAGTGTCAAAACTGCAGGCTCAACCCACCAGCAAGGTTCCAACCAAGAAGGTTTGTGACCTGCAATCCAATTATCCGGCCACTTGAAGCCAGACTAGGAAGTCAACTCAAATTACCAAATCCAACAACATGAACAGATGAGGATCCCTTATGGTGGATACCTTGTTTTGGCGCTTGACTCATTACCAGGATCAAGCCACCCCCTTCTTTCATCCAACTGTGTGATCAACAATCATGTTCCTGTTATCCTTGATTCACAATGACTATATAATCACTATCTCCCAATAAAGATTATTATCTAGTCTCTAAATATTTTTCCCCTTGTAACTCTGCTAAAACAGAACAGTTACAACATTGGTAGCACAGGTAGGTTCTCCATCCTATCTTATCTTGAAAAATTCCACCTGTTGCCCGCATACGCCGCAGCCAACAAATCCTCAACAGAATTATGTCTGGCCTCCTGCCTGACTAGACCCTGTACACTCCTGGTACCAAGATACCTGATGGCTTTGTCCTGTACAAGAATACAGTGATTTTACTACCTGCCTTCAACGCCATGTCTGCACAAGAGTTCTTCCAGGCTCCTGCCTCCATGCTGCAACCAACCAACAAAGGCGCCATACCAGCCTATGTAGCGCAAAGACTACAAAGTGCTGCCTTGGAACCTTTTGCTGGGGCACACAAGGACAACACTGCTGCATGGATCCAGTCCCCCAGAGCAAGCTGGCCCAGATATAATGCCCACAACAATTTTTTATTGCAGAAATTTCTATTTTCCTAACCCATGACGCTGGCACCTGGTGTAATAAGTGGCACAAGGAGCACACCAACAAGAACTGGGATACCTTTAAGCAAGACTTTCTGGCAAGATTTGTGCTTAAGAATACAGCGCTCATGATCATACATCAAGTAAAGAACCTAACCCAGACAGGTACTGTGAAGGAACTCACCCATGCATACAAGGAACTCCAACTTTGTGCACCATCCAACATGGCCTTTGACACCCCAGCCACACACCTCATGTACTACAACGCCCTCAAGTTGCATGTGATGAGGCATGTGAACCTGGACCAGGTGATCAACCTGCAAAGCTTGTACCGTGAAGTGGAGAAAGCGGAGCAAACCTCCAACGCACTTCATAAGGCACAAACTGGGAAACAAGAAAAACCCAAGGACTCTCATCCAGGTGGGCGCTCCACTTGACCACCCCCTGGAGGCAATGGGAATAACGCTGACCACAAACCCACAGGTTCAAATAGACATGGAAATGGAAACAATGGCCAGTCAAATTGTACCCATTCTTGTGTCACTGCCACGCAAGGCAATCAAGACAAGGGAAAAGCCCAGGGAGAGCACTAAGTAAGCCAAGCTCTCCCCACGCAACTCCTGACTTGCCCAACAATGAGTAATGACCTGAGGACATGGATCAATGTCCAATGATCCAAGTGCCCTTAAAGACCCAGTACTTTACACCATTGCCAGACATCCCAATAAACTGATGTCCTACCCTTTCTGTTTTTGCAGTTACACAGGCTCAGAACTCCTGGATTTGGGTGCAGATCAAACCCTAGTCAACAGTAGCTTTGTGGACAAGTTCAAGCTGGCCACTAATCCTTTGCGGATTAAAAACGTGGTCCTGGCTGACAAACACCACATTACCGTGACAAAGGAATTGCCCCCTTCTCTGTCATGCTTGAGAAACTCCACTCCACCATCCAAGGTCCCGTCATTGACTTCTCAAAGTTTGATATTGTGCTGGTACTAGACTGGTTATGGAAGAACAATCCTCATGTAGACTGGGCAACCTCAGTGTTGACCATCAAGTGTGAAGGTGTCAACCACCAGATCTACCCTGACTCTGTGGACCAACTCCTACACAACCACATCTTTTTATGCATCACAGAGACCCTGAACAAAAAGGAAAACCTGAAGGCAATTGACTGGGACTCCTTCCAGTACAAGATTATACACTTTAGAGATCACCAAGACACCTCCATGCCTCAGGACCGCAAAATTGTGGCCCGCCATCCAGAAATCTTCAAGGAGACGCTGCCTGGGCTGCCCCCTGAGAAGCACATTCAGCACTCCATTCAACTCAAGGGGGCTGTACCCAAGGCGCGCCCTATTTACAGGCTGACCCCAAATGGAGACAGCACCTTACGCACCTACCTCACAAAGGCATTGGAAAAAGGACTTATCTGCCCCTCACAGTCTCCCTTTGGAGCCGCTGTATTCTTTGTGGCTAAAAAGGACAGTACCTTACGTCTGGTCACAGACTACCAAGCCCTAAACAAAGTTATTATCAAGAATTGTTATCCACTACCACTGATTGACAATCTCTTCAATGCCTCAGAAGGAGCCACAGTCTTCTCCAAGATCAATCTGACAACAGGCTACAACCAGATTTGCATCAAGGAGGAAGACATCCCCAAAACAGCCTTCTGCACTAAATACGGCTCATACAAATGTGTGGTGCTCAACTTTGGCATGACAAATTCCCCATCAACCTTTGTAACCTTCATGAACAAAGTATTTGCGCCACACATAGGCAAGCACGCTCTAGTGTACCTGGACAACATTATTGTATACAGCCCCTGGGTGGAACAACACCACAAAGACCTCAAGGCAGTCTTTGCTACCTTGGCACAACACAAACTTTTGGCCAAGCCCTCCAAGTGCCAGTTCTTTTGTGAGCAACTACCCTTTCTGGGGCATATAGTCTCAAAGGACAGCATCAAACCCAACAGTCAAAAGATACAAGCCATCTGCAAGATGCCACCACCCAAAGATAAGTCGGAACTCCACACCTTCTTGGGAATGATGGCCTATGTACGCCGCTTCATACCTGACTGTGGCATCTTGACTGCCCCCTTATCCACCATAACAGGCGCCAAATCCAAGTTTGTGTGGACCCCCCAACGTGACCTCTGTTTTAGACGCCTCAAGGAGAAACTCACAACAGCTCCCATCCTGCAATACCCCAAACGTGACGGGGAATACCAAATGGAAACCAACGCCTCAGATGCATCCATTAGGGGAGTACTAAAAATCAAAAAAAATGATGGTGACTTCCTGCCTGTAGCTTACAAATTGCAAAAATTGGCAGATGGCAAGTGTCAATACCCTATCCACAACAAAGAACTGTTGGCTATTGTGCACTGTCTAGTCAAATGGCGCTGTTATCTAGAATGGCAGGAAGAATTTACAGTATTAACCAGCCACAAGTCACTCATATATTTATAAAACTCAAGCAAATCTGTTGCGCTGCCAAGCCTGCTGGATGGAGATATTGGAGAGGTTTAATATGCTCATATATTACAAACCTGGGGCCAAGCTTGCCATGACAGACACTCTCTCCCACCTGTATGTCTGTGCCTCAAGAGGGGAGAATGGGCTTGACCCAGACTGGCATCTCTTAGTACTACAAACAAAAGACAAAGGTTCCCCCCAGCACAACCAACATAACAAAGGAAACAGTTATCAAAATAGAACACTTATTTGCTGAAAAATGTGGGACCCTACACAGAAAAATGTCTGATGGCACAACCATTCCCTACATCCCCACACATCAGCAAGTTGACACCATCCTACACTATCACAGAGACCTTGGACATACCAAGAGCCAAAACCTATATGAGTTCCTTAAGCATAAGACCTGGTGGTTAACCTTATATTGTGATATTCAAGAAGTTCTAGACCAATGTGAGGTATGCAAAAAGTTTGCCAAAAGCAAAACCCCACCAAAGTCAGTACTTCCCATCTGCACACAACTACCTTTCAAAGTATGGGCTCTTGACATTGTTGGCCCCATGCCAGAAAAACACAATAACAAGAAATACATCATCACTGCATTGACTTTGTTACAAGATGGCCAGTAGCTCAAGTAGTAAAGGCATACACTGACAACAACGTACAACAATTTATTGTCAAAGAGATAATCAGCAAGTTCAGAAAGCCAGAACTCCTGATAACCAATGGAGGGAAAGAAAAAACCTCCAAAACCACCAATGTATACCTTGCAAAAAATGGAGTCCAACACACTGTGACAACGCCATACCACCCACAGGCCAATAGAAGTGTAGAGTGGCTTAAAGGTAGCCATGTACAAGCCTTAGCCAAACTCACCGCTGGGAGACCTGAAGACTGGTATAAGCAGCAACTAACTGCACTACTTGTGTTTTGAACCCAAGTGAACAGATCCACCAGGAAAAGCTTGTTTGAGCTGGTATACAGCACACAGCCAAATATCATTCAAGCATTGACAGGACCTAAACTGGATATTCCAAGTAAAGTCCCCCATGCTCAGACCCTTGCGTTGTAGAAGCTAACAGCAAAAAAACAGTGAAGGAGAAGAAACGTCTGCAAAAAACCTTTGTCCCCATCCACAATAGACATGAAGTTGTGGACAAATTTTGGGTCATGAACGTTGACAAGAGCAAACTACAACCCAAGAAAGTGGGGCCAGCAATCATTATAAAGTTAAACAACAATAACACTTACCTTTTGCAAGGGCTTGGAAAACGTAATCAAGACAAGACCCTACACCATGAATATCTACAACCCTGCAAAGCAAGACAGAAACAACAAGAGACCGCCCTGCCCGCCACAGAACAGCAACTAGTTCAATATGGCGCCTGGGCTCCTGACAACCTCCCTGACAACCTTCCCCCAGAGGAGGCCGACCTTCAGTCAAGGGGGGTGTCAAAACCGCAGTCTCAACCCGCCAGCAAGGTTCCAAGTGGGTTTGTGACCTGCAATCCAATTATCTGGTCCCTTGAAGCCAGACTAGGAAGTCAAACCAAATTAACAAATCCAACAACATGAACAGATGATGATCCCCTACAGTGGATACTTTGTTTTGGCGCTTGACTCATTATCAGGACCAAGCCACCCTTCTTCCATACAGTTGTGTGATCACCAATCATGTTCCTGTTATCCTTGATTCACATGAACTATATAATCACTATCTCACAATAAAGATTATTATCTAGTTTCTAAATATTTTTCCCCTTGTAACTCTGCTAAAAAAGCACAGTTACAACATAATAATTACTTAGACCCAAGAAAAATGGGAAACCTCAGCAATATTAAATAGAGCAACTTAACTCTAAGATATTATGCTTTGATACAGCAAAAACAAGCAGCACGGGACAGGAAACCCTTAATCTCATAGTTGTACAGTAACCAAGATTTCTCTGAGAGATTCTCTCAGTATTTCTGCCCCATAGACACATTGAAAACTTTATCCAGCTAAAAAAAGCTTTCCCAAGGCATATTCCATATATAAATTGACTCTTAATAATAATGATTCACTGTGTAAACACCTATAAAAGGTACCAGAAAAAGAAATGATCAGGCCATCACAGTCTCTGTCAGAAAGCCAGGCATAGTTAGAGGCATTAGTTGACTCAGGAAGGAGTAAAGCCAGGACAGTGGGTAATGCCCACCATAGGATGGGTGCTAACTTGATAATATAGGATACAGATTGCCCAAGCAAATACCAGGGCCCTGAGTTGGGCACCATAGAGTCTAAATTTCCCAAAAAGTAATGTATAGTACTCTAAACACTTGAGTGGACATAGTCCTGGTGGCAGTGGGGAGCTCCATTGGGCGGTCGGGTTGCAGGGTTAAGGGCAGAGTCATGGGGACAAATTATGCAGGCAAATAATTGTACTTGTCTTTGAAAAATAAGGGTGATGCCTTGTATTACTTTCCTTTGTGTCCTATGTATTATAATCCTCTAGTCCTTGCCAAGGGGACAACAATGTGGATGGTCTCCAAATTTTACTCCAAGTAGGCAGGGTTGGGCAGGTATTTGGTAAAATGCACCAGTCCATAGGGTGCTCCAGGAAGACAGTACAGTGCCTGAGGAGGGCCAGCAGGTTGGTCTCTGGAGGGGGCAGTTACCTGGTTGTCTACTTGGCCAGAGTTGAGATGAAATATCACTAAGACTAGATAAAGTAGTATTTGTTTGAACCAAAGGTTCATAAAACTTTATTATCAAAAATGACAATGGGGTCATCCTCATACCGCCAGGGTTCTTATACCATATGGGTTTGCTTCTTTGCTTTTTGTGGACTCTAGGTCTGGGGACAGTTCACTGGCAGGACTTGGACTTTGGTTTCTGGTTTTGCAGGCAGTGGATACTAGTTGTGCTTGCTCTGATGAAAGGAAGTGGTGATGCTTTGTTCTGCCGCTGCTGTTCACCACATCACCTGAGCAGTCAAATTGTTTTACCCATTCTGGACTGAAGACTAGCATTAGCTGGTGATCATTAGCATGACTGTCAGGAGGCCTTATTGTAACCTCCTTTATGCAAGCTACAACTTCAGCATAAGTCTGGGTCTTTGGTGGAACAAGGTTAACAGCAATCTGGTGTCCATTTGGGGAATCATCTTTAAGAGTCTGGCAGATCTCAGAGTAATTCAACAACTCAGGTCTGCAACTAAGCAAGTTGGCAGGTTCCTGTCCACCTTGGGTGACTCAATTAGCCTTTGGAGGGTTGGGGTTCAATTCCAGGGTTTCTAATGTTGATTTCAAACTTCCTGTCTCAGCACTTGGCAGGCTGGCAGATTCCTGTTCCTCCTGGTTGGGGCAAGGCATCTCTGGTGGGCCAGGGTTTGGCCCAACTGGAAGCCTGGCTGTCTCCTGTCTACCCTGGTCATCACAAGACTTTTTCTGAGGCCCATAGTTTGATTCCCAGATTTTCAATACAAGTATTAAAATGTCATTCATAACAGCCTCCCTACTGTTGCAACCAAGATTGACTCCCTGTACACCAATTTACCTGTCATAAATTGTGCTGTTAATGTTATTTTGATATGGCCTTTGAATCTTGATAAATGTGATGACTTGGTTGGTTTTGCTTTCAAATTCAACAGTTGTTCTTCTTCCTTAAATGGGTTGACATCAATGTCCACTCATTCTGGATTATGCTACCTGCACACTTCTGATCCTGGTACAGGTTAAGCTCAGATGACCACATCAACCACACTGTCTACCTAGTGAATGATCTACATTGTCAGTCTACTATTTATTTATAATCTTTCCCTGAATAAAGACAAGTTTATTCATAATTTTTTTGGCTTTTATAATCTTCAAGCTTTTTCCTTTCCTTTTTTCCAAAAAGAATCTCTCTTCTCTTGCCTTAGTAAATTAAGGTATGCCCCCTTAATTTTTCCCTGAAGGCTAAACCAAGGCTAGCTTCAAACTTCAACCCTCTCATAACAAAGGTTTCCTGCTGTGTCCTCTTGGATATCATACCCAAGAGCCAAACATGTCAGTATCTTACAATACACAGGGAGAGCTCATAGAGGTGCCACATGACATATTAACAACATTGGGCATTCTGCTGCCAATGTCAAACTACTGGAAACATCTTCTAAATAAGAGTGCTACCAATTCTACATTCTGATCCTTGACTAAGATAAACACAACTCACACTTTATTTTTATCCTGCCACAGTGCCTCCCCCTGATGGGCTATTGGCTTCACATTTTAATATATTAATTATAATGTCCTGAATAAACTTACATCTTATTCTTGTTTTGTCTATTGGACTGTTGTCCTCCCTAATCTAAATACTATACTATAATTGATTCAGTTACAACATTAAAGTGCTGCAGTCCTTTTTTAACCAAAGAAGGATAGTGACATGGCCGGGTGTGGTATCAGGCTTGTCTGCAAACAGGGACAAGGGACGAGCCTGGAATGCCCAGTACACAACTGGGGCAATCCTCAACATGTAGTTTGTAGCAGAGGCCCAGGGTTGCCAAGCACCTGTATGTGGAATCACTTGTTCATTGAAACCCAATAGGGTGACATAGGCAAACTCAAGCTTGCTGTAATCATATGAGGGATAGGAATATTCTTTGATAGGTAGGCTCATCTGATTGAAGGGCTGGCCGGCATGGAGGAAGCTTTGAT
Organism: Entomophthora muscae; assembly: GCA_014839935.2. Taxonomy (NCBI): domain Eukaryota; kingdom Fungi; phylum Entomophthoromycota; class Entomophthoromycetes; order Entomophthorales; family Entomophthoraceae; genus Entomophthora; species Entomophthora muscae. The sequence continues at coordinate 22,869 of QTSX02000757.1, read as the reverse complement.
GCAAGGGAGGGAGGTGGGCAGGATCAATGATATGACCAAGAGCCCTGGCAGAAGGAGGAGAAACTGATTTTGTCTGAGTAAGGGCACGTTTATCTTGCCTGACACTCCTTTGGACCATTTGGGTCTGGGGTTCTTCTCTGTGGGAGGAGAACAACAAGGTTAAGTTGGTAAAAGTATAATAAATTCCTGCAATTTTCTTATGGTTAAATGGCATAAACTGCAATTATTTATTAGATAAAGATGTTAACAAGGGAAGGTTTGGCAGTGTTCCCAGCTATAGACTGCTGGAAAACTGCAATTGTACTTACTGTTAACTTCTTATTAGCTGTTGGAGGGTTATTCTTAAGTTGGGTCCCAATGACAGGCCCTTATTTGTCAATTAAGGGGATCAATTCACTGTTTTTGTCTTTGGGAAGCTGACAGGGGATCTCAGGGTCATTTAGAAACCCAAGTTTCAATTTATTGGTCTCAGAGGGAGTGGGCTAATTAAAAATCTTTTTGCTTGGCGTTGGAATGGTTTCTAATTGTCCCCAGGTTTGGCTCTTTCCATGGTTTAATTCTACACCTAGATGTTAAGTTTTTCTTAAGTCAATCAATGTGATTGGATTTATGACTGATTGGTTGCACAATTGCTTGGTTGCAGGCAACAATCCTATGTAACATAGGGTTTTGTTGGGCCCATTCTGGGCCATGAAAGATATCCAACTTGGGCTAATGACATACTACCAAGCACTAGTTGAATTCACTGTGAAGAATTGCTACCCCTACCACTAATTGACAAATTATTTGGCACACTGGGGGTGAAAAGTACTTTTCTAAGATAGACCTAACCGCTGGGTGCAACCAAATCAGGTTCAAGAAAGAAGACATACCTAAAACTGCAATTAGAACCAAATATGAATCCTTTGAGTGTGTGGTGATTAACTTTGGAATTACCAATGTAACCTCTACCTTTTTCACTTACATGAATGAAGTTTTATCTGAGCATATTATCTGGCACATGATTTTATACTTGGACAACATCATTTTCTACAGCTCATGTAAAGACCAGCACAAAAATTGACCTACATGCAGTATTAAGAATCCTCAAAGACAATCAGATACTATCCAAGCCCTATAAATGCATAACTTTTCAGCAAGAGTTATCATTCTTGGGCCACATTATTAGTGTCAAGGAAATGAGACCAGACAAAAAATTCAAAGCCATTAACAATATTAAACACTTTGAAATTGGTTAAAACTCTGCACCTTTTTTGTTATGGTTGCAATCTGCTATTATTTCATCCCTGAATGTAGCGTCCTCACTGCTCCTCTCTTGCAGATCACAGGCAATTACACCAAATTAAAATGGATACCACTACAGGATTACAAATTCATGCAGCTAAAGCAAAAGCTCACTTAAGCCCCCTCTTCCAATATATCATAAAAGCCAGGTACTACCAACAGGATATTGATGCCTCAGATATGGCAATTATAGGAGTACTCAGGATAAGATAAGAAGAGGGCAAATATCTTCATGTGGTCTAAAAATTCTACAAGATTACAGAAAGAGCGTGCCAATACTCCATACACAACAAGAAAATGTTAGTCATGGTACACTGTCTCATCAAAAGACAGTGCTATTTAGACTGCTAAAAAGAGTTCACCTGCCTAACAGACCACAAATTCCTTTATATCTTGAAACACATAAATTATTTGAGGCATCAAGTAAAATAAATGGAACCAATCCAAAGATACCACAAAGTCAGGATACCAATTTCTGGTAGGGACACTGTTTGACAAGGGTGAAGGGACCGCCAGGCCAGAGGGTAATGCTCACCATAGAATGAAAGCCAACTTGATAACATAGGATAGAGATTGACCAAGCAAGGACCAAGGGCCGGAATTTTGATACCATGGAATCCACCAACACTGTAAGGGTAATATAGAGTACCCCCAAACATCTGGGTGGAAGTGGTGTCACCAGTGTCAGCAATTCCTTGCAGGCAGTTGGGCCGCAAGGTAGAAGGTGGGGTCATTGGTACTAGGTATGCAGGCAGGTAATTATACTTTTTGTGGAATAGCCTGGGAGGGCAGTGTATCATTTTCCTTCAAAAATGATTGTTTATATGACTCTAGTTCTGGCCAAGGGGTCAGAAAGAAGTATGTTCTCCAGGGTAAACTCAGAATAGGCTGGGTTTGGAGGGTACTTGGTGAAGTTTACTGATCCAAAGGGTGCTACAGGTGGACAGAATAAAACATGGTTGTCAGTAGGAGTGGATGGGGTCTGCAAGCCTGTGGAAATGGAGGTGAGATAATAGAATACTAAAACTAGATAGGGTAGAATTTGCATGAACCAAATGATTCATTTAACTTTAAAATCAGAATGACAATACTGCCATTCTTAACATAGCAGGGGCTTTATACTATTAAATTTCAAATCTCCAAAATATGTGGGCTTTAGGCATGTGGTTATTATTCCAACAGGACTTTGGCATTTGGGGGAGGCTTCACAGGCGGCTAATTCTGGGTTGGCTGGTGTTAGAGAATAGAAGCAGTAAGGCTTTATTTCTCTGCTTCTATTTCCTGCTTCACACAGCCTGGACAAATATACCATTGATTTGATGCTAGGGACTGATATTGATGGAAGTTTATTAGAGGGTTTGATTTCAGGCTTAGTATTAACCTCCTTTAGGTAAGCAGCTACTTTTGCGCAGGTCTGGGCCTTCTGTGGTGTGAATTTGACTGTGGCCAATGCTTCATTAGGAAAAGCTTCTTGATTTTACAGATGGGTCATCAAAAAGCCTTCAGACTTGAGCCCAAAAAACGCAGGTAGCTGACCCCTTGGCCCTCTTGGCTAGCAGGCCGTATTTTTTGGAGACCAGGGTTCAATTCTTGGACTTGACTTGTGCTCAATATTATAATTGAAATATAATTCATGAAATCATCCCCTTATTTCCTAGAATTCCTTTTTCTAATAGCCTTTTTCTCTAGGTAATGTTAAATGTCTGTTTGAGTGTTAGGTAGATTGCTCAGGAGTTCCCATGTGCTTTCTTTGGGTGGATATTATTGCCACTTGACATAGTACTGGGGGGTCTTGTAGTGGGTGTGATCCCCAAAGATATACTCAACCTCATATTCCTTGGAGCGCCCTACTTGCATAGGAGGAGGTTCAGTCTTGAGTTTCTGGTGGGGGAACTTCCTTCCTTTTTGAATAGTAGTAGTGGTCTATGAGTTTCTCAGCCAAAAATAGGACCTTCTGAGCATCTGAGTCAAAGTCCTTTGAAAATGTAATAAAGTTGGCCTGAGTGTATGCCAAAGTATTAAAGATACTTTTGGGAGGCAGAGACAAATGGATCAAGTTGGACAAGTTGTTGATTATGACTGTCTGTTGGGTCTGAGTGTTGGGTTGAGGAGGAGACTCCTTCTTGTGTAAAAGCTTCTTTAAAAGATAACCTCCTACAAGAAGTAAAAAAAAAAAAAGAAAAGCCATGAAAACTGAGATAATTTCTGATACTAAAACCACTGTAGTAAGAGAAAAAGAATCCCTGTTATAACTATCAGTAGTTGTCAGGGCCCAGAATGGGCCAGACAAAACCCTATGTTGCATAGGGTCAATGCCTGTGATGGAGCAATTGCGCGACCAAACAATTATGTCATCAATCACACAGATTAACCCAAAGAAAACTTTAATTCTAAGTGGAGAATTGAACCCTGGTCAATGCCAAGCCTGGGGATAATTGAAAACTGTCCCAAAGCCAAGTGTAAAAGATTTTAATTGGCCCACACCCTCTGAAACCCAGAATTGGGGAGTTGGGTTGTCAAATGGCCCAAAATTCCCCTGCCAGCTTCCCCAGGGCAAAAATAATGAAAGGATCCATCTAACTGACAAATAAGGAGTCACCAATGGAACCCAGCTTGAGAATAATCCATTGACAACTAATAAGAAGTTGCCAGTAATCCCAATTGCAGTTTCCCAGCAGGATATAGCTGGGAACACTGGAATCCCCTTTCTTTGTTGACATCTTAAAATTAAACATCTTTATGCTCAGGATTCCTGATTTTCTTGCAATATCTATCTACTTTTGCATCAATATAACTATCCTGTTTGCATATATTTGTAACTCTACTACACTTTACAACCTCACATATTTGCTCCTCCTGGCCACAAAGAGTGATCATTTTTTCCCTCCATGCTGGAGATTCCTCCTACTACTCCCTTACCAACTGTGCCTCCTACCCAGGACTTTAGTAAGTTGGGTTTTGTCTATATCACATTATTGGGGCTGGCCAACCAGGTTGTGCCCCATACTGGTAATTGACAATCCCTAGCTACTGTAGTCAACTATCTGGCCAAGATTGTGCCTATTGTGTACTTGGCCTTCCAGGCTCGGCCTGCTTCCACCTGCAGGAGTCCAGCTGGATTCTGGTATGGGCTATGACAGTAGTGCGTGAAGCCAAAATAATGTAAGGCCTTGTCTAATATGGAACAAGGTTATAGATGAAAGCGTAAAGAGCTACTTGATTCAAATTTAAGGGGTATAAAAATGTAGGCACAGCTTAAAATAAACCCTTAAGAAAAACTGCTAAGATCTTATAATTTGTAAAGTGAGGGGACAATGTTTGCAAAAACCCAAGAATTATATGGTAAGATAGGGTATTAACTAAGTTTCTAGTAGTAACAAGCAGTATGTCAATATTAAGAAAATTGCCATGTGAATAAAAGTTTAAAAATATATAAAAAACTATCTTTTAAGTTAAAAAGATTTATCAGTAAAGCAGCAGTTTGCTGATTTACCATCTTCATGTTAACTAAAATTTGTTTTAAATTAACAAAACTAACTGTGTTAATTTATCAGTATAAAAATAAAATTTTAGAGAATTATTAAATGAAGTTTTTAAGAAAATTTCAAGCTAACAAGTTCAAAGGTTAAAATTTTAACAAAAGATAAAAGATTTAGGTTTTAAAGAAAAAATAAAACAAGTTCAAAGTTGAAATTTTAAGTTAATTTTTTAAAATGCTTAAAATTTTAAAGGAAATGTACTTAGGCAGGGAAACTTAGAATTTTGGCTTAAGCCTACTCTTCTTTGTTGTCTTTATCTATATATTGTTTTTAAAGGTGAGTTGCAACTGTGACAAGGAGATATAACATGATAGAGGTTGGGGGAAAGGTTTGAGAAGTTCAAACCAAAACAGAGCATATACAACTGTTTTTAAAAGTATTGATAGAGTAAAATGGTAAGCTGTGTGATCCAAGGAAAGAAAATGAGGGTGCAGTAAGAAAATTATAAGTTGCTTGAGAATCAGGAGACCAAATTTGGAGAATGGTTTCAACATCTTGGCACCAGGGGCAGTGTAATAGAAGATGGAGATGAAAATTTTCAAAGCAAGAATGATTTAAAAGGGTAAATCATAGTAGGAATCTGGGGGTGTCAACATATAAAGAGTGGGTCAAGAGGTGGCTAAGGAATTAACAGCCTCTTTTATCATTACAGAAGCCAACTTCTCAAGAACAAGGGCAAACAGCCAAAGTAGAGCAATCATTTTTGGGGGAAACTTCTTTATTTGATGGTAAATAAGCTATCTAGAAACAATTTCTAGAGGGGACTGGGAAATATTTTAAGGGATTTTAAGTTGGGGGAGTGGGGATTTTGTGGTATCTGATTGGCTGGAGAGAATATTTTCAGCAGTTGAAGGACTTACATTAGAATTTGACTCAATGACATTATGATTCAAAAAATTGGCAACCAACAGGTCAGGCACTGCCATTACCAAATAGTAAATAACTTGTTATTAGCTTATAATAATTAACTGGTGCAAAGATGGAAAGATCCAGATTTTTGAAAGGCATCTGGGTAACTTGTGCTTTAACCCACTTTTTTCAATAACAACATTTAAATTACCTACCTTAGCCAAAGCCTTGACAGCAGTTCTTTGTTGACTTCTGGTTTTTTGAGATTGTGTTATCCCTTCAATTTGGTGTTCTACTGTAACAGATATAGGGAAACTACAATGATTACATAACACTTAAAAGTGTACCAGAAATTTGCTTTTGAAAATTAAGCAAAAATTAAAGGTAATTTTTTAACTTAAAATTACTGATTCAAAATACAATTTAAATTCTTTAAAAATTCTAAGGTAAAATCAAATTTGAACTAAAAAGCAAAAACCTAAGTCCAAAGCATGACAGAAAGCCAGAATGGTTTATTACAGATAGAGGAAAAGAATTAATCTCTGATAACACCAATGTATACCTCATCAAACAGGGTGTGAAACATACAGTAACCACTCCTTACTACCCTCAGGCAACAGCAGAGTGGAGCAACTAAATGGCTTTCTAGAGTAAGCCCTTGCCAAACTCACTACCAGAAGCCCTGAGAACTGGCCCAAAAAGTTGGTGACCACCCTTCTGGTGTGTTTTACCCAAGTGAACAGATACACTGCAAAGAGTCTCTTCAAACTAGTTATGGCACACAGCCAAACATTTTTCAAGCACTCACAGGAACAAAGCTGTAAATACCAAGCAAGGTTCTGCACAGAAAAATTTCCCAGGTACTCTGCGCCAACAATGGTCAAACAGAAAGAGAGGAAAACAACTACAAGTGTATGGAACTCTGTTTCTTATACAAGAAAAGAAGCTCAAGGTAGCTTAACCTTGGTCAATATTTCAAAAGAAACCAATTTAAAAAGTGCATTTTTAAATGTGGAAAGAAACACAATATTTAGTAATCAATCAAACAAAGAAAACAGTTCAAAGATGAGCTCAAAATTGATTAACAAATGTGCTTTAAAAATGAAAACAAAAACAAAAGCATATTTCTAATTTACAATATAAAATCTACTATAAACCCTGGTTCCCAAGCTTCTGAAACCAATGCCAACAACACTAAGAGTAAAGAATCATTAATTAAAATCTCCAAAAGAGCTAATTTGATAATTCAAGCCAATCAGCTAAACTCTAAATGTATAACTAAAACCAATGAATATCCAGGGGCTCCAACCCACCAATCAAATAATAAAATCCAACCAAGCCAAGGAAATAGTCCACATTCAAGCCAAGAAGCCACCCCAGTTCAAAGCAAGGTACCAAATTTCAGCCCACATGTAAGAACCAACCTTACTTCTTCCTACATTGCAGGATGCAGCCTGCTGCAGCCCTGTAAGGCAATAAACTTTCACCAACTCTTTCATGATTCTTTGGTAACCACTATGACCCTCCCTCATCTTTACTTGTTATTTAAGCTGACTATTCCCTCCTTAGCAAACTGCTCCAACAATATTATTCCTCTCAAAAAATCCCAAATAAAGTCTATATTTTCAAGCTCTAACTGATTAGTAGATAAAATTGAGTTTGTCCCCCCCCCCAACAACATGAAACCCTTCTCCTTTTGTGGGGTTTTTTGTTTTAATAGGATATAGTCAGGCACATGTGAACTTTGAGACTCTAGAACCAACTCTCACTGATAAATCTGAAGACTTAATTTGGTATTGTTTTGGTCCACACTGCCGTTATGCTCTTTATGTTGAAACTGCTTGCTTCCCTCCAATCATTCATCCCAAGGCCCCTTGGTTGGTCTTGGGATACATCATTGTATACTATTTTTAAATTGCTTTACATCTTTGAAAAGATTTCAATTACTAGGCCATCTAATCCATATTTTACTGATAGGAATTCCAGTAGGCTCCACTCTAGTTAAGTTTAACTTGGGAGCTCTTCTCCACCCAATTGGATAAAAGCTCTCTGATGAGTGGATCCCTGACAAAAAGATATGATTGTCACTCTGAAAGAAAGACATGAAGTTGGTGACAAAGTCTGGGTAATGAATGCAGACAAGTGTAAACTACAACCAAAGAAAGTATGCCCAAACATTTTTCTAAAGGTAAATGACAATAACATTTACTTAGTACAAGGCTTTGGAAAAAGAAAACAAGACATAGTCCTGCACCATGACAGACTGTGCCCATGCAAGGCCTGTCAAAAGCAAAGTGAGATCATCATTCTAGATGCCAAAAAGCAGCTGATAGAGTACAATACCTGTGCTCTGACAAACTTCTAGCATACCTCTCTACTGAGGAGGCTGACTGTTGTGTGCTTGGTCTTTGGGTCCTTGTGATAGTGATTGCAGGAAGATACTTGGTGTAGTGTTAGCTTGCTTAAACGGTAGAGTATGCTGAAAACCTAGTCCACAATCAATTACTGATAACAAGCTGTAAGTCTTTACCTTCTCTCTGTAGGTAACAACTAAAAGTAGCCAATAAATCAAGTAATGTAAATATGTGTGTTTATTATTTGGATAAAGGGAAGAGTTATATAGAAGATAAGAAGTAAGGTGAAAATTATTTTGCATCCAGCACAGGCACTTTTGAGCCAGAGTCATCAGAATAAGAAGTAAGTGCAATCATAATCATTCATATTCACTGCACAGTCACTTAGGTGCAGGTAAAAAGCACCTTTCATTTTAGCCAAAAAGAGAAGATGTATAATTAGCTTTAAGCATAGGTTAGGCACATCATAATTAATGATATGCACTTTTATTCTGCCTAAAGTATCAGCAAAGCCAATAAAATTAATTAGCTCTGTGTGCAAGCAAAATAATACATGACCAAAATGGTTTATACCATGACATCAATGTGAGTACATCTGCACGCCTAGTTTTGTTCTATAGTGATGTCATGCAAAAACTATGTCATTTCTGTTGTCTTTTTGGATTTGAATTTGGCTCACAACACCTACCTTTAGCTGGGGGTTGTCAAAACAACTGGGTTGACCCCTAGAAAGGTTCTGCACAAGAGGATCTGTGATCTCTAAACTTTCTTCCCCATGACCTGTAGCCAAATGTGGATGTTGACTTGAATTACTAAACCCAGCAACAAGAACCTGTGACAATTCCAGCTTAGAAGACAGCTTCATTTGGTGTTTTACTCATTAAAAAATTACATCACTCCCTGTCCAATCAAACGTATTAATTGTCCTAATCTTGTTTCCCTTAAACTGATTCATCCCAACTATATAATTTCAATATCTAAACAAAGATAATTATCTAGTTTTTAATTATTTTTCCCTGTGTAACTATGCTAATACAGCACAGTTATAGTACACTGGTTAACATTTTCCTGTGACCACACTAAGTCTCTCTATATCTATGTTACTTTTAATTCAGACCTTAAGTGACTTAGTATTGTAATTCTAATCATTCAGATGGTTTAAATCTTGATGTCAGGTGAACATCCTTTTTCATTTGATCCCAGTGTACTCAAGCTGTTTTCTAGTCTATCAGATGAGTAGCTTTCAGCCTTTTGATACCTAAATTATTCTCAATTCATATTGAAAAGTTCACCTGTTCAGTTCTTCCTTTAGTAAATCTTTTTTCTTGCATATGGTTAATCAACCCATTTCTTAGGCTTAGTGCTGTTCACATGTCACCTGAAATACTATATATATCTGATTTACAACTGATAAATAATTAAGCCTATTTGCATCTTCCCTTTTCATCTTTGGTAAAATCTAAAGAGGGTTTAAATTCTGTAGTCTCTGCCAAAAAGCTTGAAATGTTTCTCCCTTGCTACGCTTTGTCTAAAAATCATTTCTGCTACCTGTTCATTGCAATCAGCATGGCACAATGATGACCCACATGTCCCTTCAAAGGCAAACCTACCACAACAATTGAAGGCTGAGATGGAGAATGTGACAGAGCTTTTAAAGAAAAGCTTAAAAAGGACCAGATGCTTAAGAAAATTTGATCACAGCTGAATTTCAAACCTAAGAACTGAAGCATTCAATATTAAAAAGAGAAGTTTAAACAAATTCCATGGTTCATAAAGATGTTGAGTACTGCTTTAGAGGTATCTAGATGGCATGGCATGGATATTCTAGCATCAGAATCAGGGTTATACCAAGCCTAAAGTTAGCCTTCAGGGATGAATAAGGGTAGTATACATCAAGGCTCTGAGAATCAATTATGGTAAAGGTCTTTTCCAGGTAACAATTAGAAAAGATGCAAAGTATCAATGTTGTGCTTTTGGTATTACAGCAAAATATTTTTTAGTACTGTAAGGCACAAAATGGTTGTAACTGAACCAATGAGGATTCAGTATTTGAATTGAGGAAGACAACAGTCTAATAGAAAGGACAGAATAATAAGAATAAGGTATCATTTATTGTGGAATCTTGTGATTAATATACTATATGGGGAAAGCCACACAGCCACAAGGGGGTGACATGTTCCATGTAAGGATTAGAGCCAAGGAATAACTTGTGTGGGGATCAACAGGTCAAATTGGTAGCGCTCCTAATTAGGAGAAAGTGTCCGCAATTTGATATTGTCATCAGATTGGTTCATGTTGTGAGAGGGGGGGGCTAAACTAACTAAGTTTGGCTCCCATCCTGGAGGGAGGACCCATCAGGACACCATCTAGTGCAGGACTGGTATGGCCGCTCAAAGGGGTGTCCATAAAGAGGACACGTCAGATAGCCGGGGGAAATAGGAGTCCAAGCTCATCAGAATCATTCCACCAAGGAGCCAGGGAGCACGCTTGGGGGAGGACTCTTGGGTACCCAAGTCTTCTTCTGAAACCGGGGCAATTGGGTCCTCAAAAGAAGGGGGCATAGGGAAGGCTAAACCTGGGGGGGTAGTGTAAGGTTTTTAATGGCAGGGAATTCAAGATTGTCACAGGCAAGACTTCTCACAATATTCTCACTGGTAGTGTAAATCTCCTGAGCGCGTGCAGGGATGTCCTCAAGAATATGTAAGAACTGGTCAGGCCTGGTACCAACGTGATGGAAGGAATTTGAAATGTGACCTCAAAGATCTGGGGAGGTAGAGAATATCATTACCAAGACTGGTGCCAAGGTAAAAATCACAAACTTGACCAAAGGTACTAACATTTTTGGGATCTAGGAGCAAAGCCACACAAAAACCAGGAGAAATTATTTTTGATTTTGGGACTCAAACAATGGATAGAAGCCTCAGGGACAAACAGGAAGTCTTCTAACCACAAGGGAATGGCAGGCAGTGACAACCGCAGATACAAGGTTTGGGGAGCGTAAAGAAAGCTTTGAAAACGTATGTAGTAGCTTCTAGAGCGTATATGAAGCTTTAAGAGTGTATACAAAAACTTTAAAAACTTATATAAGAGCTTTAAAAGTGTATATGAATTGCCAAACTGTAGTAAGAGCAAAGGGAGAACAAAATCAAACTTTAAATAGGTAATTATACTGATTAAATCACTGATTTTTATAATCAAGTTGTCCAGTGTAAAGCAAAAGTGGTAAGCTTCAATGTCAACGCTAACTACACCTTTAGGGACTTTGAAAGAGCACCAGGAACTCTGGGAGCAAGAAAAACAGGTAAGGGGGAAACCAATACTAACACTTTAGGAATCAAAAAGAGACTTAAAACAAGCCTCAAAGAAACTAAAACAATAGGTTTGATAAACCAAAGTTTATTTTGAAAAATGAGCAAGCAGGAGACCAAAAGTCCCCTGTCTTGCTTTAAGAGTGATAAATCCAAATTCAAAGGTCACTTGACCCAAAGGCGCAGATTTGATTGGCTGCAGGAGAAATTTTGCCAGGCAAATCCAGCAAGCTGGAGGGTTTTGCAACAATTTCTGGCCCCAACTCTGATTGGCTGGGATCAAATGAATGGGACAGTTCACCATTCAATCCAGTCAAATTGAAATTTAATGATTTGGCAGTAGCACAACCTAAATGCTTAGACCTAATTGATTTTAAATGCAGTCAAGCCCAAGCCAAAAGATAGTCCAAATTAATCAGGGATTCCTCCCAAGTAGGAACAGAGTTCCCCATATCAATATTTATTGCCTGAGAGGGGTATGCTAATACAAATCTGTTTTCAACTGTGTGGTCTAAATCTTCAAGGGAGTTTAGGGGCTTGGATGGCTTCTGAGGAGATTTTTGGTGTGGAGTGGGAAGAAAGTCCTATCCAAGGCCAAAGGGGGAAGTGACTTTACACATATTGTTAGATACGTCAAGGGGTGACTCATTGAGCGCCCCCTGTGTATTGTAAAATACATTGGCAGGCAAGTCTGAAATCTCAGTTGCAACACCCCCCTTTCCCCCTGCTTGTCGTCAGACACCAGGATTGGAGTTTGTGGGAGATCTGGGAAGGTCTGCACAAACAACCTTTATATGGGAATGGCGCAGCAAGGGTGCAAGCAATTGTGGTGGAGCTTCTTGGTGTTTCCTTGGGCATCCTCAAGCTGATAGGTGTGATGATCATAGACCGCAGCTATCTTGAAGGGCCCTAGGTGGTTGGGTTCCAACTTGGCCAAATTGGGGTTGAGGGTGTAGACGGGGTCACCCACAGCGTACCTGGCTTCAAGGTGCTTTGTCCCTCCTTCAATTTGTTTGTGTTCAATCTCTCAGGCTTTGGAACTCCATTGGTTTAGGGATGGAGTTGTCAGCAGGGAGCTTTCTGGAAACTGTAGACCATAACTTCCCCTGTTCAACTCCTGTCAAGCCATCAGGCATTCCAAAGGCCAAAGCGCTGAGGCTGAACCTGGTGCCTAGGTTACTTCTTGCTTGTAAAATAAGTAGAGCAGTAGGCAAGTGTTCAGTCCAGGTGGTATTGGGGTGCTCCTGCAAGAGCTTGGCAATCAGTTGGACCAGTGAGCTGCTTAATTGCTCTACACGCCCATTGGCTTGAGGATGGTAGGGAGTGGTAATTATCTGTTGGAGGACATTCTTGACACAGTACGCCTTCATGACCTGTCCAACAAGTTCAGGGCCACCATCTGTGATGAGACGTTTGGGCCGCCCAAAGCAGGCCACAATTTCCTTGCCAATGAAGCAGATGATGGTGGTGGTTAGTTGTTGCCCAGACCACTGGCCAACAAGTGAAGTAGTTGATGGCAGTTATGATGTATTTCTTTCCCAGTCTGTCTTCAGGGAGGGGCCCAACCACATCAAGGGCCCACTGTTTGAAGGGTTCCATGGCCTTGATGGGCAGGACAGAGTTGGGGGGTGCAGGTTTGTACATAGTCTTTTTGCACAGCACACATGTTTCAAGGAGATCCAAGATATCTTGGCGCATACAAGGCCACCAAAATTTTTATTTCATGATCTTGAAGAGGTTGCGCCCTCTGATCTTACCCAAGGTGCAGTGGTAATGCAATTTTGTGTTGCCTTGTTGTGTGATGGGAATATAAGGCATCTTCACACCTGTCTCTGCCCAGCGGCAGACGTTGCCAGCATCAGTGGTGAACTGACTTTCATTATTCTTTAGCTTAGAGATGGTTACCAAATTAAGGCCTTTGTAACAGGTTGCTTTGGGATGAAGGTAAGGCATTGGCCAATCTGAATCCAAGCCATTGTCCCTGTTGATGGACAATATGTAGAGTTGTGAGGACATCAGCTGTGACAAGTTACTTCCCAGGCTTGTACTCAATGCGCAACTGATAGGGGGATAGACACTTGACCCAGCCTGCTTAGCGGAGTGTCAAGTGGGACTGCGTGTTGAAGTATTGAAGTGACTTGTGATCTGTCAGGACGCGGGGTGGAAAGGTCACCCCTTCCAGGTAACAGCGTTGTTTCTCAACGCAGTGCAAAATTGCTAGCTTTTCTTTATCATGTATAGGGTAAAATTGTTCTGAGTCAGTGAGCTTCCTGGATTTGTATGCCACAGGGAAAAAGACACCCTTGTCAGTTTCTACCCGTAGTACACCCCCTATGGCTCTGTCAGAGGCATCAGTTTCAAGTTTGTATTGGCAGTTTCAATTGGGAAACTGCAATACAGGCACTGTTGTAAGCCTCTGCTTTGACGTCTCAAAGGCTTGGTCTCTTTCAGAGGTTCCATTTAAAGAGCTGTTTGGTATTCAACAGCTTAGTGAGGGGTGCAATTAATTCCCCACAATTGGGAATGAACTTGCGCACATAGGCAACCATGCCTAAGAAGGTATGCACCTGACCCACATTGGTGGGGGGCAGCATGCTGGTGATTGCCTTGATTTTGGAAGCGTTGGGCTTTATTCCTTGGGCAGAGATGGTGTGCCCAAGGAAAAAGAGCTCCAACTTGAGGAATTCACATTTAGAGGGCTTAGTCTTAATCTGGTTTTTCCAAAGGGTGTCAAGGACAGCATGAAGGTGTTAGAGGTGCGTTGTTTGATCTTGACTCAAGACAATGATGTCATCAAGGTACACAATAACACACTTTCTAATCAATTCCTCAAATGCTTTGTTCATTAACATGGCAAAGGTGGAAGGAGCGTTGGTCATCCTAAAGTTCATGGCCCGGCACTCAAACAACCTGTAGCGTGGTTGAAAGGCAGTTTTTGCTTCATCCCCTGGTGCGATGCAGACCTGGTTTTACCCCGCGGTGAGATCAATCTTGCTAAAGACCTTCACACCCGCAAGTGTGTCAAACAGGTCATCAATCAACGGCAGGGGGGTACTTGTTCTTAACAGTCACCTCATTGAGGGCACAGTAATCTGTGACTAGACAAATGAACCCATACTTCTTGGCTACAAAGAAGACAGCAGCCCTGTATGGCAAAAGCAAGGGGTGTATAAAGCCTTTATCAAGTGCATCTACAAGTTGCTGGTAGAGGGTTTCATCTTCTTTTGGTGTCAATCATTAGAGGAGGGTGTGCCTTGGGAAGCAACCCTTGAAGCTGTGCAGCATGCTGGATCTTTTGGGGAGGAGCTAGTTGGTCCAGTGTTTCATTGAAGACATCATTATATCCCTTGATGAGAGCGGCAAGTGCTGGTGGAGGTAAATTGGTCAAGAGAGGGGCCACAGGTGGTTCAGCGCAGATAACTTTGACTGAGCATTGATTGAAGTCTAGTTTTCCCCCTTGAAATTGTACAAGCCTGTCTCTGTTATTCTTAAAAACACAGTATTGTGAAGTAGCTTGCTCATTTTGACAGAATAGATTGTAAAGCCTACCCCATTTCTATTGAGGGTGATAACAGACGTATCCCAGTTGATGTAGGGACAATTGTGAAAAATCCAGTCAAGGCCAGAAATTATATTGTAGCTGAGCCCTGCCATAATTGGCCCAGAGAGCTTAACCTGGATGTTCCTCATTCTCACAGAAAAGAGGACTGTCTCATGGGTAATTGCCACTCTGCGGGAGTCAGCTACTTGTACTGCCTTGAATCTGCTTGACACGCGGTCTAACTGTTGTGAATCAGTGAACACCTGGTCCATCATAGTGTGATTGGCCCCAGTGTCTACCAAAAATTTGTGGGTATTCCCATGAAAACAGAAAGTATAAGCCAAGCAGGTTACTTTATTAAGAGAGTGGCTTGCTTGAAGCACAGAGTTGTCACTATGAACCTGGAAGACATCAAGGGTTTCAACTTTATGTACATTATAGTTGCAGGGATTTTTGGCAAGAAGGGATTGAGAGTGAGGGTTAAGTGGGGTTGTAGAACCTCTTGTAGCTACAATCCCCAGGCTTTTCCAGGGTCCTCAATTTGTGCTAGCTGGAGCTCCCCCCTTGCGGTGGTGTTTAATCTCATTATCCTGCTGACAGAACTGGTGGCGGCCTACTTGGTTGTGAGCGCTGCCAAGTGTTGCACAAGGTTGAGATGGAGCATCACTTGTACGGCGGGAGCCCATCAAAGCCTGACTGTTGGCCTCCACAATGGCTTTGTAACAGTCATCAATGAAGGTACAACAACCTATGGGACCCATTTACAGATATGGGGCTTGAGCCCATTAACTATCAGAGTCAGGAGCATGACGTTCTTGTTGGTCATGGCTTTGGGGGCGGCGGCAAGAGCTTGTTGCCAGGCAGCAAGGTATTTGGGAACGGACTCAGTCTGTTTAATTGCTAGGAGAGAAGTTCTTGCCACAATAGGCCAGAAGGTTTTGCTGTAGCAAGACTTTGCGGCGTCCCTGAATGCCAGCCAGGTGACCTCAATTTCTTGACTGGCTCAGTTGGTGAACCACACAGCGGCGGGCCCTGTGAGGCAGCCAGACAAGTGGCAACCCACACGGGCTCAGAAACCTGACAGATGCAAAGGCGGGCTTCAGTAGATTGGAGCTAACTGATGATGTCGGCTCCCTTTACGCCACCAGCAAAGGATTCTAGCTGAAGGTTAAGCATGCGCTGGGGCAGATCTGACTGAGGCAAGGTAACGCTGGCGCCACGCTGCCCAAGGCGGAGCCAATTGTACATGCTGGTCTTGATAGATGATGTACCTGTTGGGAATGTCTCCCTTGGGGATTGGCAGGAAGGTCTCTTGATGAGAAGTAGCCATACGGCCTGTACTCCGTCCTTTCTTAGGGAAGATTTTTTTTAGGAGGTTGTGAACCTACCGCTGCTACCACTGTTGCAACTGAACCAATGAGGATTCAGTATTTGAATTAGGGAAGACAACAGTTCAATAGAAAGGACAGGAATAATAAGAATAAGGTATTGTTTATTGTAGAATATTGTGATTAATATACTATATGGGGAAAGCCACAGGGCCACAAGGGGGTGGCATGATGGCATGTTCCATGTAAGGATTGGAGCCGAGAAATAACTTGTGCGGGGATCAACAGGTCAAATTGATAGCACTCCTAATTAGGAGAAAGTGCCCGCAATTTGATATTGCCATCAGATTGGTTCATGTTGTTAGATATGTCAAGCGGTGACTCATTGAGCGCCCCCTGTGTATTGTAAGATACGTTGGCAGGCAAGTCTGGAACCTTGGTTGCAACAAAACACTTGCTTGAATACTTCTCAAATGTTATGATATGATTAGTAATGTATCTGAAGAGCTAGGAGGAATGAGAACATAATTATTTTCAAAGTGTGGCTTCTGATCACACATAAGCACTTTCAAATTAAGAGATAGTTTCATTGTAATTAATCCATTCTTCTTATAGCTTCCCAAGAAAGGTTCCTGGGCTGCTAGCAATGCCTTCTAGGACATTCTAGCACGCCCCTACTTTGGATGATTAGTGATCAAGGTTTGGCGCTTAACGCTTGGCAACCAATAGGATGTAATCTTCACCCAACATAGGTGGCCCTTGCTGGCATAGGGTTTGGTAGCTTTGGGATCACTTTTCTCTATACTGGGCATACTTTGAATTTGTTGCTTAGGAAAACAACTAACTAGGGAGATTCACGATTTGGGAGTTTGAACCTGGTGCCGCCGCGGCGCTTGACATAAAAGTAGGGCGGCGCTTTAAGTATTATCTAAGCGGTGTGGTGGCGCTTATTATTGAGTGGTTTGGTGTAATGATCAAAAATCTACTGCTGGTCCCACATATAACTTTTATATTATTTTATGCTGTGTGGCTGTTGGAATTCTAATCCGCAAGCTTAGTCATAATTACCATCATTGCTTGGTCAAGAACCCCTAACAATCTACAATCACAAAGAATGAATAGAAGGACTTGATATAGATTTACTAAGAAAAAGGTTCAAATGGTGATTGGGATCACCACAAAATATTAGTTGGCTGGGAGGATCATTAGCCATTAACACAGGTGGAATAAAGATCACTGGTTGCCTCAACAGGGGAGAAGATTAGCTGCACTCCTTAAGAAATTCGCAAACTCTTGAGGTAAAAATAAGTTCATTGTTATTGGTCTTAGAGAATGAAATCCATAAAGGGACATCACAGTATCTGGATATGGCCATATGCAACAATGAATATACGATTTTACGTTTAATTTTAAAGCATCTATTAACACGGATTCCTGAACAAATATAGTAAAAATATAAAGGGAGTTTTTGGCACAAATGTAAAGTTCCTTATTAATTTGACTCTAGGCTAGGATCTTTTCTTTTTGAAACCAACTTGTGCAATAGGAGCTCTTTGGTAGATGGACGTGCATTATAGTCACTGTAAGATTAGCATAACAAAAGGGAGGGATTACATTTTCAAGGACAGTTCTATAAAGTTGCGACAGACATGCGAGATACCTTCAGGGATATCGGGCGAGTAAGAAGAGCCAATCTTACGTAATTAGTAATAAAGTATATGCGTTTCCTACTCTAAAAATGGCTTGCATCTGGTTCAGATGAGGAAAAGGATGATCGCCGGTGAGCATTTCAATGACCAGGCAACCCAAGCCCCTAAATCATTAGAGAAGAAACTGGCATGTATGTTTACCAAATGTCTGCCTTGAAAGTATAGAGGGAATGTTTGACCACTTCGGGCGACATCCTACATGGTTAGGTCGTATTGATCATGTCTGCTTACCAGTAGACAGAGCCTATTGCGTCAGAGAAGCCATAAAGATAAGCTTACCTTGAAATGAGGATCGACGTCCCTTGAGGGGTAAAGCTTCAGGGCTGATCTGTTTGGAAATGCCGAAATCAGATATCTTGACATGACCTTTGTTGTCGACAAGGATATTGCCCCCTTTTATGTCGCGATGTATAATGTTACGGTCATGAAGGAAATCAAGTCCATCCAAAGTTTGTCCGACGAAAGAGGATACCAGCCTCTCTTCTAGAGGGCCATACTCGGTTAGCAAATCAGTGATTGAGCCCCCTGGGACGTACTCCAGCAGGATAACTAAATCCGACTGCTCAACCTGCGACCCTACCAGAATCAGCCAAGTCACCAACAGCTACTTACCAATGTATCGCACGATGTTCGGATGGTTTAGGTTGCGAAGGAGCTCAACTTCGTGGTGCAGAGCTTCAAGCTTTTGCTGACAAGTCAGCAAAGTTGGTAGGAGGAGTTACCTCGTTTTGACTGCTGCCGCGCAGATTGGCTGGGTCGCAAGGCAGAAATCGAGGGAGCGGCACGCGCTTAACTGCCATGAGTTCGCCGCTGTGAAGGTTAAGGCCCATGAATACTTCCCCATGCGAGCCCGCGCCGATAAGAGCCCCCTGGTGCCATCGGATCTGGTCTAGACAGAGCCGAACAGATGCGTCTGTCAGCATTGATGAGGACGGGAACGGGCTGGTGGCCGGTTACTTCTATTACCATTGGCTGATCCTACCAAGGTAACCTCAGTTTCAAAGTCCAGGGAAGGCGTAGTCTGATTACTAGGAGAATCAGGAAGCGAAGAGTAGGGGGAGGACTCGTTTCTGATTGGTGTTCGGTTCCGCGGACGAGGTGGCTGGAGCCCTAGCTGAGGCGAGGTTTGAGGCGTAGTGTGATTTGAAGCATCACGTGTCTCAGCTTTAGTGGACTCCGAGGGAGAAGGTAAAGATGAGATGAGTTCTGAAGGTGGGCGGGTTCCAAATATCTTGGTTAATTTGTCATGCTTAGTGTTGCCAACTGGGGTCTGAGGCTCTTGGCGGGGAGAGAGCCGAGCAGCTGCCAACCTTTGAGCGTGGTATTTCTTAAACTCAATGTGGTTGACAGGATGATGTTTCTTGCGAAGAATGAATTTCTCTCTTTCTGGTCGATCACTACTGTTGCATATCTCGACTAGCTCATCCTCTTGTAAGCTTCGTGCTAAAATGTTATTTTATATTCACATGTTGGAATTACTAGAATCTCCACTTGCAACAAAAATGGCATACTTCGATGCATCTTCAGAAATGTTGAATTTCTCCAATACCCTACTTAGAATGGTATGGGCATCTCGGGCATCAGTTAGATTGACAACCCGACTTTGATGATCACTTCCGGAAACTCGGATGCATTTCTTGTTTGGAAAGTTAAGAACCCTAGACAATATGGAAAATACTAACCTGCTTGACTATGTCATAAGACATGATTGAAAAATTATTCTTGTTCTAGAAATATAAACAAAACATCTACAAGGTTAATTACGACAAGCTCGGGGCTTACAGGCGGGCTTAGGCCATAGTCAGAAAGAAGTGCCTTTCTTCCGGGCAAGGACCGAGATTCAGACTGGCTAGGTTCAGAATTATTCTTGGAGCGCTTAAGAAAAGCCCCAAGGGGTCCAAGAGGAGATATTTTATGGGAACATTGTGAAGCTTCTTGGCTGAGCTGCAAGTCATTCTAAAACAACCATCAGACATATATTTAAAATTAACAATACCTTCATACTCTCATGAGACTTTATTCTATCATTATATTCCCTTTTAAGCTCTTTAATGGCTTCCAATATTTTGATACGATATCCAAGTGGTGAAATGTTCATCATCTTAAGAAGGGGATGATTTAACTCCAATAATACTTGTCCATTGATATCGTTTTCTAAGAAAATAAGGGGTTGAGGCCAAGATTAAGCACAAGCCACATACCATAGAATATTTGCTCAAACACTTCCAAGCCTTTTTCCCGAAGCCACTGGATAACTTGAAGTTCAGACCATTCCATTGCGGGATGTTGGAAAGAATCAGCTGAATTGGCAGCAGTGGTGGATAGTGAAAAGGGTGGAGATACGAGATTAAAGTTACTGATGTTGCTAAGATTTAGACTAATGCCGGGGGCTGCTTTTCGGTGTCTGGCAACTCACGCGAAGAGGCACCGCTTTTTTTGAAGCCAGTGAGGCCTTTCATTGGAATTAGAAATATATCGACACGATATATTGTAAAATGCAACTATAGCACTCAAATCAAACACAAGCCGGGATTCTCATATAGCTTGCTTGGTATAGCAGTGGGAATGACGATTTGGTAAGTGATACTGAGTCCGGTTGGCCACCTTTCAACCCAATACCCCTGTTTCACTCTTGGAAACAATCAATAACATCGGGAAAACGGGAGAACACGACCCAATCATAGTCGCCGAATCGAACTTTACGCCAACCATTGTAGCTCCAATAAACCGATGAGTTTTTTTTAATCTAGACTTTGCCGATAGCACATGATTCCCTGGATCCAGGTCCACCATCATTCTGAACCTAATTATTGCATAACAAACATGATGCTGAGAGACCTAATGACGCAATCTATGCCCCCTCCGGATTTAAATATGAAAATTATGCTGGTGAAGTGAATAAACTCTTGTTTAAGCCTCTCGGAGGAAAGATTTACACGCCAAGTTATAACTCCATATAAATCCATTCCAAATGGAAGCCTCCACAGGAGAATCAATATTTAGAAAGTGGTCCCATGCCACAGCAAGTGACGTTGATGACGCGAAATATCATAAATGAACCTCAGAATGTCCATTTCGAACTAGTGCTATTGAAACAATACCACATCGAACCAGAGGCGGCCTTTATTTTAGGATTTATTAGAAGCCAAAAACTTTGAAAAGTCCAAGCCCAGTTAAACGCCACAGCAAGGTTTCTTTAACAAAGTTTGCAAATTTTGGCCGTTAAAAGCACTTGGGCCAAGCCATCTTTACATGGCGATGCCCTTCAACTTATGGCTCTGAGCGCATAAGATACTACTTATCCTTGCAACGCTGAGACACCACATCTCACTCCCCATCCTGATGAATTACAATTTAAATTCCTTCTTTAAAGCGAGTATAAACAATCAGGTGCCTCACCTTTGCTTGGATACACCATTCATAACACATTTAATTCCATGTGGCTGCCAGTATGTATAGTAGAAGTGGGACTAGATCCACAGCCTGCTGAGCAGGTGAATTTAATTTTGTAAAGGGAAGTAGATCCTCAGCCCATCATCATCAATCAGGTGAGGGGATGGTAGCATAAACCAAAACAGTGCAGCTGGTTCTAAACATGCTAATAAAAACAAAGCCATAATATATCCTTTTTAAAAAGGTTGTGACATTCTGTTATTTATATTGTAGCCTGTTTAAATGTCAGCTGCTAAACATATGGGGTTGAATCCAGAAGCAGTGGACCAAAGCTACATAAGCACATTTCAAAAATGTAACCCCCAATAAATATAGTATGATGCCAAGTGGACATATGCAGCTGTTGCAATGTTGTTGAAAGCAGCATGCTTGCCAATAACTAGTGCTAATTTGTACATATTTTTTTCAGAATATGTATAGCACAAAATAAAATTGAAGGCTTAAAAGAGATTGATATCTTTATTGAAGTAGAAACTGAGTATTATATAGCTTGTCAATATTCACAGGGTGCTCATGTAGATCATAGGGCCCAATGGGATTTATGATATTCAAATCTTTTTGGAGATTTTTGGGGTTGATTGTCATGGCCAGGTTCAGTACAGCAGAACCTTCTGATACTTGAGAGGTTCTTGCCTAAAAAGTCTAGTACATGGCTGAAGCCAGCCTTGTTAAGTAAATGATAGTAGTTGTTAGAGTCAAGTGAGCTAAGGCACTACTAAGAGAGAGAATGAAAACAAGACAGCTAAATTATTAAGAAGACTACTAGCAAAGCACTATAAAAGAGAATGAGTTTAGAGCCAAATCAAGGAAACTAGAAAACTCTAACGGATTCATAAGTTAGCTTGAGCATTTTTAAGATAAAACTGTCATATTAAGAGAAGTAGCAAGTGAGATAGATTTTGGGTCATAAAATAAAGATGATGTCTGTGGCTAAGTATATCAGGGCAGAGGTTAGCTTATCTAGCATGTAAAGCATATTTCTAAATACTCAATCATGGTAGCATTTGAAAAGCTATGAATTACTTTGAAAAAAACTATCTAGAAACAAGATTTCAGAAAAAAGGTGGAGAAATGATATGAGAGATGGAAAAGGTTTCAGAAATGACAAAAAAAACCTGCTACAAAGACTACTCATCTTGCAACTGCCTAACTTTTCAGAAAAATTCCTGACATTAGACCTAAAAATACCAATGTTATGTGAAAAAACAAGGACACCTAATCATTTCTAAATAGCAACAAGGACAGTATAACACTTTGAAAGTATGAGCAGCAGGTTTTTCTTATTAAGAAAACTGCCACAAAAAATTAACAGGATCATTTTGGATTAAAATAGAATTTTAAAATCCA
This sequence comes from Entomophthora muscae, assembly GCA_014839935.2. Taxonomy (NCBI): domain Eukaryota; kingdom Fungi; phylum Entomophthoromycota; class Entomophthoromycetes; order Entomophthorales; family Entomophthoraceae; genus Entomophthora; species Entomophthora muscae. The sequence continues at coordinate 157 of QTSX02000757.1, read as the reverse complement.
AAATTTGGCCACCCGGGCTTCACCACCTGACTGCCAGCTATCAGGCCTCTGTGGCCCGCCAGTCACTCACTCACCCAGCCAGCCAGCACCTACCTGTGCTCTCATTTTTGCCATCCAATCAGAGGCATCTTTTAGCTCACTCCCAATGTCATGGTCC